>PYHX02000413.1:43273638-43342322 GCA_004302925.2 Cochliomyia hominivorax | reverse complement strand
TGTGAACTGATTGAGTCATATGAACCACAATCGCAAATTGTGTCACAATTTGATTTAATGAAGATGTCTACAATTTCAATTAAAATTTCTGTGTTAACACTTAATTAATGTCTTAATTGAACGGAGAAGGGATTAAAAGGGGTAAATGGGTTAAAAAGGCAATATCCTCATGTCTTTAAATATCCATTTTTTTATGTTTGAACAAAATTTTAGAACCTCATGGAAATAACATTAAAATTTCTATTCACTATCCAACTAAATAGAGTCTTTCACTTATTTTGCCTGTAATTTGATCCAAATAACTAAATTTAAACCAAAATTTCTCCAAAACTATTTCTGATTACAAAAATTGCAAAAACATTAAAAAATCTATTTTTAAGAATCACAAAACAAAAACTAAAGTCCCAAAAAAAGTAAGTTCTGCTCAAATTGTATGTAAATAAATTTTCAATGAAGACAAAATATTAAAAATACTCTTGTAAGTCATCTTAAATAGAGAAAATAACTAAAATAAAGTGACACAATAATAAAATAGAAACAATTCCCAGACACCATCAACAGCAAATGTGATGTAATTTAAAACATGACAAAAGTGTAAAAATGACAAAAAAATTTTAAATAAAAAAATACCAACAACAACAACAAAAATATAAATAGAAATATTTAGCAACAACTGATACAAGAAGAAAATTTTTAAATAACACAAACAACAACAAAAATGCATAAAATATGCAATAGAATTTAAAGAAAAAATTACAATAAAATATAAAATGAACGAATGGAAAGTGTAAACAAGAGAAAGAGATGAATTTAAGATATCAACCATAATAAAATAAAAACAAAATGTTTTACAACATAAATGAGGGTAATCTGAGAAGTTTTGAAAAAATCTATATTAAATAAAAATTCTCCAGAAATCAAGAATTTATCGGAAATTCTCCAAAAATTAAAAATTTATTGTGAATTTATCGAATTGTTTCCACAAATCGTGAATTTATCAAAAATTTTTAATAAAACGTGAGTTTATTTTCTGCCAACCTTGAATTTATCGAAAAATTTGTATAAATCGCGAATTTATAGCAAAATTTCTATAAAACACGAATTTATCGAAAAATTTCTATAAATCTCGAAATTATCGTAATTTTTTTATAGTTTTTCTATAAATTGTGGATTTATCAGAAAATCTGCTTTAAATAGAAATACAGAAAATGTGCTATAAATACGGGATTTATGTATAATCTGCTACAAATAAGGGGTTTATTGAAAATCTGCTTTAAATAAGGGATTAACTGAAAATCTGCTCAAAATAGAGGATTTATCGAAAATTTTCTCTAAATAGATGATTTATCGAAAATTTTCTCTAAATAGAGGATTTATCGAAAATTTTCTCTAAATAGAGGATTTATCGAAAATTTTCTCTTAATAGAGGATTTATCGAAAATTTTCTCTTAATAGAGGATTTATCGAAAATTTTCTCTAAATAGATGATTTATCGAAAATTTTCTCTAAATAGAGGATTTATCGAAAATTTTCTCTTAATAGAGGATTTATCGAAAATTTTCTCTTAATAGAGGATTTATCGAAAATTTTCTCTAAATAGATGATTTATCGAAAATTTTCTCTAAATAGAGGATTTATCGAAAATTTTCTCTTAATAGAGGATTTATCGAAAATTTTCTCTTAATAGAGGATTTATCGAAAATTTTCTCTAAATAGATGATTTATCGAAAATTTTCTCTAAATAGAGGATTTATCGAAAATTTTCTCTAAATAGAGGATTTATCGATAATTTTCTCTAAATAGAGTATTTATCGATAATTTTCTCTAAATAGACTATTTATCGATAATTTTCTCTAAATAGAGTATTTATCGATAATTTTCTCTAAATAGGGTATTTATTGATCATTTTTTCAAATAGAGGATTTATTGAAAATTTTCTCTAAATAGAGGATTTATCGAAAATTTTCTCTAAATAGAGGATTTATCGAAAATTTTCTCTAAATAGAGGATTTATCGAAAATTTTCTCTAAATAGAGGATTTATCGAAAATTTTCTCTAAATAGAGGATTTATCGAAAATTTTCTCTAAATAGAGGATTTATCGAAAATTTTCTCTAAATAGAGGATTTATCGAAAATTTTAAAAAATTTAAGGATTAATCGGAAGTTTCTCATTATCGCAAGTTTATTTAAAAATATCTTTTTACATCATGAATTTATGACAAATTTCCTAAATCAGTTCTATTTTACTGAAATTTTCCTTAAAAATCCTTTAATTTCCTTTAAATATTTTTTAATGAATTTTAAATCCATCCTCGTGATCATTTTATTTATTGTTCATACACATTGAAACACTTTAGGACAGAGGGACTGAGTACAGTATTTAAGTTAAAACCAACCGAATATTTTTATCACACATTTGCATCAAAAACATATCATTACACGAGCTGAATACTGTTGTTGGGACTTCTGTTGCTGGTGCTGCTACTGATTGTTGCTGCCGTTTGATGTGAGCAGCATGTGAAATTAAATTATTCACTATACAACAATACAACAACAACTACATCACACATATTTTAATATCGAAAAAAATTGATACTCGAATAACGAAAAAAAACACTTAAATTAAAAAAATAGAAATATTTTTTGAAAAATGCAAACATTTTGGTAGGAGAGTTTTACGTGAGTGAATGAGAAAGAGAGGGGGAGAGAGAAAATGAATGTGGATTATAATATGGATAAAATAACTTAAATAAGAATTATTTTATTGGGAAAATCTTGAATTAAAGTTGTGACAACTAATTTTCATTTAAAATCACTAAATTTTTCTAAAATTACCAAATTAACGTTAAAAACTTGTAATGATCTTTATTGTGAATACCTCATTGTCATTAGGTATCACATTCACATTCAATCTCATCATCATCAGCATCATCACAAAATAATAGACAATTTGGTTAAAAATATCCCCCAAATTGCAAAATGACGAAATCAAACTAAAACTTGGCACCCGAAACTAAAATTCTTTACAGAGGAAATGATTAAAATTTGTTTTTGTTTATTTTCTAATTGATTTCAAATGAAGAAACAAAAACAACAACAACAAAAATAAATGCAAATAAACGGAAATAGACACAAATGTCGAAAAATGTAAAAAAAAAAAACGTTCAAAGAGAAAAAACAACAACAATTAAACAATGAAAATTGACTGAATTTTCAAATGAATTAAAATGTATGAAAAATGTTGGGGAACAAAATCAATGGGTCAATGTGAAAGATGACATACACACACACACACACACTCTCACACACATAAATACAGATTTAAAAAAATAAATAAAAGAAAATCCCACATTCAAATCATTCAATAAAATTTCTCATTTAATCGCCTTCAAATCGATATTTTTGCAAAAACATTCGCTGTTTTCGATAAATCACATTTATTAAGTAAAATTACGTCAAATGGCATTTTGAACATAAAACTACAGGATTTAGAGTAAAATGTATTTAAATTAATTTAGTAATTCGGGATTATTCAAAATGTGTTTAAACATTACAATACATTCGTTATCTGTGGTCAAAATGCAATAAATTCGTGAATTCAAAAATGAGATAAATTCAATATTTAAAGTGGATTTTCATTAAACTCGAGATTTGTAGAAAATTTGCTATAAATTTGCGATATAAAAGAATTTAAATCAAATTCGAGATTTTTAGGAAATTTTCGATAAATTTGTGATTTATAGAAATTTGTCGATAACTTTTCGATTTACTGAAAATTATCGATAAGTTCTCGATTAAGAGGAAACTTTCGATAATTTCACGATTTATAATTTTTGATAATTTTCAATAAATTCACGTCAGTAGATAATTTACGATAAATTTGCAATTTATAGAAAATTTTTTATTAATCCTCAATTAAGAGAAAATGTTCGATAAATCCTCTATTCCGAAAAAATTTTCGACAAATCTTTTATTTAGAGAAAAATTTCGATAAATCCTCCATTTAGAAAAAAATTTCGATAAATCCTCTATTTAGAGAAAATTTTCTATAAATCCTCTATTTAGAGAAAATTTTCGATAAATCCTCTATTCAGAGAAAATTTTCGATAAATCCTCTATTTAGAGAAAATTTTCGATAAATCCTCTATTTAGAGAAAATTTTCGATAAATCCTCTATTTAGAGAAAATTTTCGATAAATCCTCTATTTAGAGAAAATTTTCGATAAATCCTCTATTTAGAGAAAATTTTCGATAAATCCTCTATTTAGAGAAAATTTTCGATAAATCCTCTATTTAGAGAAAATTTTCGATAAATCCTCTATTTAGAGAAAATTTTCGATAAATCCTCTATTTAGAGAAAATTTTCGATAAAACATTTATTTAGAGAAAATTTTCGATAAAACATTTATTTAGAGAAAATTTTCGATAAATCCTCTATTTAGAGAAAATTTTCGATAAAACATTTATTTAGAGAAAATTTTCAATAAATTCTCTATTTAGAGAAAATTTTCGATAAATCCTCTATTTAGAGAAAATTTTCGATAAATCCTCTATTTAGAGAAAATTTTCGATAAATCCTCTATTTAGAGAAAATTTTCGATAAATCCTATATTTAGAGAAAATTTTCGATAAATCCTCTATTTAAAGAAAATTTTCGATAAATCCTCTATTTAGAGAAAATTTTCGATAAATCCTTTATTTAGAGAAAATTTTCGATAAATCCTCTATTTAGAGAAAATTATCGATAAATCCTCTATTTAGAGAAAATTTTCGATAAATCCTCTATTTAGAGAAAATTTTCGATAAATCCTCTATTTAGAAAAAAAGGTTCGATAAATTCTCTATTTAGGGAAAATTTTCGATAAATTCTCTATTTAGAGAAAATTTTCGATAAATTCTCTATTTAGAGAAAATTTTCGATAAATCCTCTATTTAGAGAAAATTTTCGATAAATCCTCTATTTAGAGAAAATTTTCGATAAATCCTCTATTTAGAGAAAATTTTCGATAAATCCTCTATTTAGAGAAAATTTTCGATAAATCCTCTATTTAGAGAAAATTTTCGATAAATCCTCTATTTAGAGAAAATTTTCGATAAAACATTTATTTAGAGAAAATTTTCGATAAATCCTCTATTTAGAGAAAATTTTCGATAAAACATTTATTTAGAGAAAATTTTCGATAAATTCTCTATTTAGAGAAAATTTTCGATAAATCCTCTATTTAGAGAAAATTTTCGATAAATCCTCTATTTAGAGAAAATTTTCGATAAATCCTCTATTTAGAGAAAATTTTCGATAAATCCTATATTTAGAGAAAATTTTCGTTAAATCCTCTATTTAAAGAAAATTTTCGATAAATCCTCTATTTAGAGAAAATTTTCGATAAATCCTTTATTTAGAGAAAATTTTCGATAAATCCTCTATTTAGAGAAAATTTTCGATAAATCCTCTATTTAGAAAAAAAGGTTCGATAAATTCTCTATTTAGAGAAAATTTTCGATAAATTCTCTATTTAGAGAAAATTTTCGATAAATTCTCTATTTAGAGAAAATTTTCGATAAATCCTATATTTAGAGAAAATTTTCGATAAATCCTCCATTTAGAGAAAATTTTCGATAAATCCTCTATTTAGAAAAAAAGGTTCGATAAATCCTCTCGATAAATCCAGTATTTAAAGAGAGTTATCGATAAATCCTCTCTTCAGAGAATTTTAGATAAATCCTTTATTTACCCTATTTAGGAAAAAATATCGATAAATACTCTATTTAGAGAAATAATAATACTCCATTTACAGAAAATTATTGATAAATACTCTATTTAGAGAAAATTATCGATAAATACTCTTTTTAGAGAAAATTTCAATAAATCCTCTATTTATAGCAGATTTTCGATAAATGCTCTAGTTAAATAGATATCTCGATAAATTTGCGATATAGAGAATATTCGATAAATCCTCTATTTATAAAAAATTTTCAATTAATCCTCTTATATATGGAAATTTTACGTTAAAATCAGAAAATGTAGCGCATCTCTTTATTCGCTAAACTCTCTTGCCAATTATTTAAAGCAAAAACATTTAAAATAATTTCTTTACATTTCAAGGCAAAACATCAATTGTCTAACCGAGAAAATAAAGTAAATAATCATAAAAATTGAAACAATAATAACGAAAGAAAATAAATTCTGAATAAAATTTGAAAATTTTGTTAAATCTGCAGTTTCCAATAAATCTCAAGGAATTTAAAACAAAATTTTCAGCCACAAACAAACATATGGCTGAAAATCTATAAAGTTTTCAAAAACTTTTGAAAATCATGTTAATTGTGGAAACAAAATAGATAAATGACTAAATGGAACGTTTTTAAATAAAAAATTTAATGTTTTTTTTTCTTCAAATTTAATAGAAAAAGAAGAAAATTAATTAAATTTGCAACAAAATAAACTTAATGCCAACAATTTGTTTTTGTGTTTTTGAAAATTTGTTTTTCAACAAATTAATTTTTCCGATTTTTTTAATTCACAAAATCCATCTCTTCTCATCTTTGTGCAACATAAAGTGATAAATACTCGAATGTTTTTTGTGCGTTTTTATGGGATGAAAAATTCTATTAATGGGAAATTTGTCGGAATTTAGCGCTGAAAGAAAACACATTGTTTGATTTTGTTGTTGGTTCTGCTAATAAAATAATCATGTTATTGGGTTAAATGTGTTATGGATCCATAAAAAATCAAATCAACAAATACTTTTGTTATTCTTCGGATTTTTTAAAAAGTCATCGAGTCATTGGAAAACAAACACATTGTTTCACACATCATTTTAAGTGTTAAGGAGATAATGAGTTTAATAAACTCCCTTCGACATTTTCAAGAGAAAATTAAGTGTTTTCTTAAAAAAACTTATTCAGCTGTTGTACGAAGAAATCAGGAGATTTGGTCATAAATTCTGGATTTAGAAATTTTTTTAAAGTGGCAAGGTAGACAAAATATTGGACATATTTGTCATTTTTCGATAATTATTTTATAGAAAATTTTCGATATGTACACGATTTATAGAAAATGTTCGATAAATACACGATTTATAGAAAATGTTCGATAAATACACGATTTATAGAAAATGTTCGATAAATACACGATTTATAGAAAATGTTCGATAAATTCTCGATTTATAGAAAATTTTCGATAAACACACGATTTATAGAAAATTTTCGAAAATACACGGTTTATAGAAAATTTTCGATAAATACACGATTTATAGAAAATGTTCGATAAATACACGATTTATAGAAAATGTTCGATAAATACACGATTTATAGAAAATGTTCGATAAATACACGATTTATAGAAAATGTTCGATAAATTCTCGATTTATAGAAAATTTTCGATAAACACACGATTTATAGAAAATTTTCGAAAATACACGGTTTATAGAAAATTTTCGATAAATACACGATTTATAGAAAATTTTCGATAAATACACGATTTATAGAAAATGTTCGATAAATACACGATTTATAGAAAATGTTCGATAAATACACGATTTATAGAAAATGTTCGATAAATTCTCGATTTATAGAAAATTTTCGATAAACACACGATTTATAGAAAATTTTCGATAAACACACGATTTATAGAAAATTTTCGATAAATACACGATTTATAGAAAATTTTCGATAAATACACGATTTATAGAAAATTTTCGATAAATACACGATTTATAGAAAATTTTCGATAAATACACGATTTATAGAAAATGTTCGATAAATTCTCGATTTATAGAAAATTTTCGATAAACACACGATTTATAGAAAATTTTCGATAAATACACGATTTATAGAAAATTTTCGATAAATACACGATTTATAGAAAATTTTCGATAAATACACGATTTATAGAAAATTTTCGATAAATACACGATTTATAGAAAATTTTCGATAAATACACGATTTATAGAAAATTTTCGATAAATACACGATTTATAGAAAATGTTCGATAAATTCTCGATTTATAGAAAATTTTCGATAAACACACGATTTATAGAAAATTTTCGATAAATACACGATTTATAGAAAATTTTCGATAAATACACGATTTATAGAAAATGTTCGATAAATTCTCGATTTATAGAAAATTTTCGATAAACACACGATTTATAGAAAATTTTCGATAAATACACGATTTATAGAAAATTTTCGATAAATACACGATTTATAGAAAATGTTCGATAAATTCTCGATTTATAGAAAATTTTCGATAAACACACGATTTATAGAAAATTTTCGATAAATACACGATTTATAGAAAATTTTCGATAAATACACGATTTATAGAAAATTTTCGATAAATACACGATTTATAGAAAATGTTCGATAAATACACGATTTATAGAGAATTTTCGATAAATACACGATTTATAGAGAATTTTCGATAAATACACGATTTATAGAGAATTTTCGATAAATACACGATTTATAGAGAATTTTCGATAAATACACGATTTATAGAGAATTTTCGATAAATACACGATTTATAGAAAATTTTCGATAAATACACGATTTATAGACATTTTTGATAAATACTCGATTTATGGAAAATTTTCGATAGCTACACGATTTATAAAACATTTTCGATAAATACACGATTTATAGAAAATTTTCGATAAATTATCGATTTATAGACAATTTTCGATAAAGTCTTTATTTAGAGATAACTTTCGATAAATCCTCTATTCGGATAAACACTCGATTTAAATGAATTTTTGCTAAATTTTCGTTTCTAACGTATTTTTGCTGATGTGTCGATTTATGAAGAATTTTCGCTAAATTATTTTTTTATAAATAATTTTCATAAAATTCTCTATATATAGCGAACTTTCGCTATTTATGTTGGTTATATTGATGGAATTTTCGATAATTTTTCTATATGTGATTAAGTCACATTTTGTTTTAGTATTAAATTTTATATTTTTAGAATAAATTCAAATAATTTTCAAATAATTTTCACATTCCGCATTGATTTGATTAAAATTGTTACATTTATTATATTTTGTTACATTTAATTTATAATTCCAGCCTTTTTTGTTATTATTTTCCACTCAATTGATTTTAAACATACTTTATTTTTTGCACTAAGAATTTTAGATTTTTTTTTTTTTTAAATCGTGTTAAAATACACTAAACAAATGCTTTTGAATAAATGTTCTTTTGTAAAATTTTTTTGTTTATATTTTAAATAATTTTTTTGTTGAAATTTTCTATAAATTTTTTGTTGAAATTTTTAAATTCAAATAAAAAACATATTTTTTTCTGTTTTCATTCATAAAATAAAAAAAATAATTTTAGAGACAGAAATTCGTTCGTTATTCGCTAAATTTAATTAAGAATTTTTATTTTCATTTTAAACACTTTTTTCAAATTAAATTCACACAAAAACATAATTAATTCAATTAAATCACAACTTTTGTTTGAAAAAAGGAAAATTAGAAAAAAGAATTTAATTATTCTTTTAAGCGTTTAAAAGAATTTTTCACAAAAATTTAATTCATAAAATTTTACTTTCGATTTTGTATATTTTTATTATCATTCTTTCAATTATTGAGAAAATTTAAGCAGAAAATAATTTTCATCATTTTTCTCATATTTAAACATTTTTCTTGTTTTGTATGTAAAATATCGACGGCGCGTACGCAAAAATTGAAAACGTTTTAATTTCAACCGTCACAAAACAACTGAAAAAAACACACAAATTATTGCATATTCATGGCGAAGATTTTTCAAATGGAGGAAAATGCGGCATTAAAAGTTCTTTCTAAAGATCATTATGATCACAACAATCATGATCATGATCACGATCGTCGTCTGTTTTTTAAATACTCTCAAATATTTAAAAAGTTCAAAATGAATTTCTAAAAAAAAAGCAAATGAAACTGACTAAAAGCAGATCTTTTTTTCATTTAATAGAGTGGAGAAATGATGTTCTTTTCGTTTTATTTTGTAAAATATACATTTTGGCACGATGCCCACTCTGTATTAAGGGAATCAACAGCCTGATCTCGCCTGTCTGACCATTTTACGATTAAACATCATACAAAAAAATTCATTATGTATTATTCGCTCTTTACAGTAAAAACTCTCTTTTGAGGAATTATTCTTGGAGATCTTTAGTTCTCTGGGAGAGCGAAAGAAACAATTTTAAATTTGAAATTGTTAACCCTGAAAAGATCACTGAATTTCAAAAAATAAAATAAAATAAATTCAATTAAAATGAAATTTGATAGAGAGAAAGAGATAGAGAGTACGTTTTAAAGAAAAAATGCCATAAATTCGAGATTTAAAGAAAATGTTCAATAAATCAAAGAACTAAAGAAGTTTTGCTAAAATTCTGAACTGAAAGAAAATTTACGATAAATTTGGGATCTAAATAAAATTAACTTTTACTTTCTTTAGATCACAATTTGAAGTAAAATTTGCTATAAAATCGATACTAAAGAAGTATTGCAATTATTGCAGGATTTAAAAAAATTGCTATTAACTCAGGAACTAGAGAAAACTTGTTATAAATTCCTGATTTAAAGAAAATTTTCTATTAAATCAAAACGTAAGAGAAAATTTGCTATAAATCAACTTCAAATGAAAATTGCTATAAATTTAAGATTAAAAGAAATTTCATTATAAATTCAGGATTACAAGCAAATTTGCCATAAATTTACATCGAGAAATTCACGATTTAGATAAAATTTCCTATAAATTCAAGAAAAATTGCTATAATTCAGGATTTAAAGAAATTTTGCCAAAAAAAATATTTCAAAATTTGAAATTTATAGATAAAATAACAATAAATTCTGGATTAAAAGAAATTTTACATTAAATTCAAGAACTAAGAAGAGTAAATTCAACTTTTAAAGAAAAATTGACGCAAATTCAGGTTTTAAAGAAAACTTGCTTTAAATGCAACTAAAGAATCTTTTTATAACGTTTCTGATTTAAAGATAATTTGCTATAAATTAAGGATCAAAGAAAATTTACAATAAATTCGAAAAATGCACGATTTAGAGAAAACTTGCTATAAAATCAACACCTTAAGAAATATTGCTTAAAATTCAGGATTAAAAAATCCATAAATTCAGGTTTAAAAAAAATTGCTATAAAGTCAGGTTCTAGAAAATTTGCCATAAATTCAGAATTAAAAAAAATGCTTTAATTTCAGGATCTACAGAAAATTTCCGATAAATCTCGAAAATTTTCGATAATTCACTATTTTTAGGAAGTTATCGGTAAATTCACGGAATTAAAGAAATTGTTAATAAATTCAAGATCTAAAAAATATTTGCCACAATATCAGAATTCAAAGAAAACTTGATATGAATTTTGAATTAAAAGAAAATTTTCTTTAAATTCAGGTTGTAAAGAAAATTTGTCATAAATTCAGGATTCAAAATAAATTCACAAAGTAAAGAATATTTTTGTTTAACTAACGATGTATTCGAATACGCTTTAACTCCCTTAAAGGTTAAAGGAAATCACTCCAATTTATAAACAGAGAGAAATAACACAACTGTTTGGACTCAGTTCCAAAATAAATAAAAAAGTACTGAAAATATTCTGCGTACTTCTTCTTCTTCTTTTTCGCATTTAATTATTTTTATCATAAATTTCTTTTGTTCTTGATATTTTGCCAAAAAAAAAGAAGAATTCAAAAGTGTAAAAAATATATACTTGTGATGATATATTTTGAAAGATTAAACAAGATCTCTTTTTAAAGCACTTTTCACACAATCATACAAAATCTTTGGAAGTCAAAGTATTAAGAAGTTTTGTTTGTTTGTTTGTTTATATTAATTCAAATATACTTTATGGATAAAAATGATATTTAACTAGTGATGGAGGAGAGTGGGGTATAATTTGGGACATAAACAAATAATCAACTAAATAAATAAAATAAAAAACATGAGCTATAATATTCACGAAAAAAATAATTGAAATTTATAAAAGAAAATCGTTAAATTTGCGATTTAGGGAAAAATTTCGTTAAATTTGTGATTTATAGAAAATTTTCGTTAAATTTGTGGTTTAAAGAAAATAATCGTTAAATTTGTGATTTAGAGAAAAATTTCTTTAAGTTTGTGATTTATAGAAAATTCTCGTTAAGCTTGTGATTTGTTGAAAATTTTCGTTAAATTTCCGATTTATTGAAAATTTTCCTTACATTTGCGATTTATAGAAAATGTTCGTTAAATTTGTGATTTATAGAAATTTTCGTTAAATTTGCGATTTTAAGAAAATTTTCGTTAAATTTGCGATTTATAGAAAATTTTTGTTAAATTTGCGATTTTAAGAAAAATTTCGTTAAATTTGCAAATTATAAAAAATTTTCGTCAAATTTGCGATTTAGAGAAGTTTTATTAAATCTGCGAAGTATGGAAAACTTTCGTTAAATTTGAGATTTCAAAAAAATTTTTAGTTAAATTAGAGATTTATAGAAGATGTTCGTTAAATTTAAGATTTTTACAAAATTTGAATTTGAGATTTATTAAAGATTTTCGTTAAATTTGAGATTTATGGAAAATGTTCGTTAAAATTGTGATTTATAGAAAATTTTAGTTAAATTTGCGATTTATAGAAAATTTTCATTAAATTTTAGATTTATTAAAAACCTTCGTTAAATTTGAAAATTTTAGAAAACTTTTGTTAAATTTGAGATTTTTAGAAATTTTTTATTTGAGATTTAAGGAAAACTTTCGTTAAATTTTAGATTTTTAGAAAATTATTCGTTAAAATTGTGATTTATAGAAAACTTTCGTTAAATTTGCGATTTATAGAAAATTTTAGACTTATAGAAAACCTTCGTTAAATTTGAAAATTTTAGAAAACTTTCGTTAAATTTGAGATTTTTGATATTAGTTTTTTAGAAAAGTTTTCTTAAATTCGAGTTGGTTAGAAAATTTTCTTAAAATTTGAGTTTTTTAGAAAATGTTCGTTAAATTCGAGTTTTTTACAAGATTTTCGTTAAATTTGCGATTTGTTTCCTTACGTTCTATATTTATAGAAAATTTAGATTAAAATCTATATTTTTGAAGGCTTTTTTAAGATCTTGTATTTTGTAATCACAACCTCAACCTCATGAATTTAGTGCGAAATAATAAAAAAACATGATTTCAACACGAAGTAAACAAAAGAAAGAAAAACCACCCACAATTTTTGTTCAGTTAAAAAAAGTGAATTTCACATTTGAATGAATCGGAATCTAAAGAAATAAAATAAAGAATATTTAGCAATTAATAAAACTGAAGGGAAAAAGAACTCAATTAATAAATTGAGGAAGAAAAAGTAGTTGAACGAGTGACAATTATGATTAATTTAAAACAAAAACTCAAATAACAATCAAGTGTCTTTATTACAAGAGAATGAGATGACAGACAAGAAAGCTACAAGAAATGACAGCAAAAGATACAAGAACTTTATGTCACTTTGTTTTAAAATAATTAATATCTTATGGATCGTTTCCCGCTTTAGGCGTCGCTGCTGGCAGCAAACAAGTAGATGATGATCACTGAAAATTTAAAGGCATTTGTAATTTTGATGTTTCACAAAAATTTTGAGCATCGCAACAACTGAGATAAAAGATAAGGAATGAGATCAAACAATTCTTAACACAGATTATTTGAATTTTCGATCATGTAGACATGTCAGACAAATAAATATATTGTAAATCTGATTAAAATTAGTGTTCAGAAAATATTGCGTTCTAATGTATTTTCAAAAAAAAACTCAAGTTGGTCCCACAAAATGTTGGCCAAGCATTTCGTTGATAGAAAAACTGGTTCAGGTAAAAGGAATTGTCAAGATTATATTTATAACGGCAAAAAATAAAAAGCATTTTCAAAAGAGCTCCCAACACATGCTGTTAGAAAGCAGCCCGGTTAGCTCACTGATCGGACTATTTGCTACTAACGTTAAAGATAGTGCAGGTTTAAAAACGTACAAGTTCCTCACATGAACGCTGCCAAGAACAGAGCACGAAAATTGAAGTCACGTTAAAAAAAGGTTCTTGATGATCCAGAATATTATATTACGGGTGCTCAAGGGATTTGGAGAAAAGTTTAGAACCAAGCAGTTAAAATTTCTCAAAATGTTGTTGACATATCAAACATTGTGCAGGTGCGGCAATGAACCCAATCATTTATTAGAACGGGCAGCTTAAATATAAAAGTATACATACAGGAAGGTGTACAAAAAATAATGGTACATTTTTTAAGACTTCATAATGTGTCTTCTTATTTTTGACCTGATATGGTATCCTGTCAATATAGTAAACAAGTCCTTGAGTGGTGCAAGAACAATAATGTGGTATATGTACCAAAATAGGCAAATCTAAATTACTCGGAAGTAAGGCCATTTGAGAGATATTGGGCTTTTTTTAAAAGAGATTGGAAGAGCACAAAGGAGTCCTAAATTGTGGTAGATTTTAAACGGAGAAAGCTTATTAAACAGTTAATGGAAGGGTTCCCGAAAAAAGGTTCGAAATTTCATCACAAGTGATTCAAACTATAATTTTTTTTTTGTAAATTTTAATAAATATATTTGTTACAAATTTTTCGATCTCACTCCTTACAAGATTGATAGAGTACAATAAGAAAATCGTCTGCTTTTATTTATTCAAGAAATATGAAATTCCCAAGTAAGTTTAACTTTAAGGTTCATTTGACAGTAAAGTTATATTTTTCAAATAGATTTGACAGTTTCGTTAACTTTTTTTAACCACAACAATTAATTCTACAAAGCTCTTTTTTATGCAATTAGAAAGCGACATCTGCTGTTTAAATAAAAACTTATAAGATAAACTTTAGCAGCTAAAAGCTATCGAAAAGCTTTACCAATTACAATTTTAAAAAAGCTTTTAAGAGAGTAAACTTATAAGAGAAAGAGAGAGCTTTCTCTCGCTGCAAAATGTATCTGATTTTTGTTGACTTTTTGCAGAAATGTAAACAAACTTTTGTGTTTTTTTTTTCTTAAAAAAATTCATTATTACACCCAACTTTTTGTTTTTGTTCCTTTAAGTACTTTTTTTCAACGAAAAGAAAAAGTAGAGAATCACAGACAACAAGAAAAACTGCATAATGCCGGTATGTATTTACAAAATAATAGAAAAACGAGCAAGAATGCTACAATCGGCTAAGACGAATCTTACATACCCTTCACCACATATATTTATGAAGTAAATACGTTATGATTCGTACATAAACACTAACACATACACACAAAGAAGTATAAAATGTATAACAGTTTTTCTTTATTATAACACGAAAAACATTTAATGAGTCATAAAATTAGTTATTTTTTGGCTGTAACCTTTTATCCACTGAACCGATTTTGACAATTTTTGGAATGGTAATGAAGTTCAAAATTTTAATCTAATTTGTCAATTTATAATAAACAATTTCAAGAAAGTTTTTTGCTTGAACAGGGAGGTTGCCTCAGATATTGTTCTATATCTACACTGAACAGATTTTGCTGTTTTTAAATAGCAAAGTTCTCAGGACTATAATAAATAAAAAGGTCAAATTTTATTGAGCTCTGACAATTATTGTGGTTGTGAGCGTGCCAATAAGAGACAGACGGACAGAGAGACAGGCAGACAGACATAGCTAAATCGACTCAGATTTCGATTTAATAATAAAATACATATACATGGGGTCTGAGATGATTCCTTCTTAGTGTTACACACGGAACGACAAAGTTACTAAACCCTCTTCATCTCTTGTTCTGGTGAAGGGTACAACAAGGAAAGAAAGACTAGAAAATTTTTATAGAGAAAATAAAGAAAAATTTCTATGTACAGACGAATAAAAACACAAACACAAAAAAAAAAACAACAACTGCAATCAATAGACAAATATTTATTCATAAATGTGCATAAATATGTACACACCTTTGTTGTTTGTTTCGACAAACATTCATTCATACATTTAATCTTATGAATTGTATGAAAAATACATTTAGGAATTGAAATTGAGTGCATAGAGGAAAATAGAGGAAAATTATGTTGTTTTTTTACTCCCCGTCATTGATTGATTTTATACAAATTTATAAAACAAAAACAAATAGACAACAAAACTTTTTGAAAAGTTTAATTCATAATAATAACAACAACAAAAATTGGAAAATTAAGAAAAAAGAAACAAAATCCAATTTCAAATATTTAACTATTATTTTACTATATTAATGTATGTGTGTACACATACAAACAATAACAAATACACAAACAAATATGTACACACAATCAACCAGCAGACAATCAACTCATTGACAGCAAAAAAAATCAATAGAAATCTCATTCGCTTTTTTTTGTCAGTTTAAATATTTAAACTTACAAATTTTCATTCAACTTAAATGCAGAAGAAAAATATTGAAAATATTTTCATAACGATCAAATAACTTAATCAGTTAAACTTAAACGAATAAGATGGAAATTATTAAAAAATTCTCTATTTCTCGTCAACTTAACAAAATTTTACTATAAATCATTAATTTTAGGAAGATTTAAAAAAAAAACGTAAATATAACGAAAATTTTCTAAAAATCGCATATTTATCGAAAATTTTCCATGTTTATCGAAAATGTTCTATAAATCGCATATTTATCGAAAATGTTCTATAAATCGCATATTTATCGAAAATTTTCTATAAATCACATATTTATCGAAAATGTTCTATAAATCGCATATTTATCGAAAATGTTCTATAAATCGCATATTTATCGAAAATGTTCTATAAATCGCATATTTATCGAAAATGTTCTATAAATCGCATATTTATCGAAAATGTTCTATAAATTGCATATTTATCGAAAATGTTCTATAAATCGCATATTTATCGAAAATATTCTATAAATCGCATATTTATCGAAAATTTTCTATAAATCGCATATTTATCGAAAATTTTCTATAAATCGCATATTTATCGAAAATTTTCTATAAATCGCATATTTATCGAAAATTTTCTATAAATCGCATATTTATCGAAAATTTTCTATAAATCGCATATTTATCGAAAATTTTCTATAAATCGCATATTTATCGAAAATTTTCTATAAATCGCATATTTATCGAAAATTTTCTATAAATCGCATATTTATCGAAAATTTTCTATAAATCGCATATTTATCGAAAATTTTCTATAAATCGCATATTTATCGAAAATTTTCTATAAATCGCATATTTATCGAAAATTTTCTATAAATCGCATATTTATCGAAAATTTTCTATAAATCGCATATTTATCGAAAATTTTCTATAAATCGCATATTTATCGAAAATTTTCTATAAATCGCATATTTATCGAAAATTTTCTATAAATCGCATATTTATCGAAAATTTTCTATAAATCGCATATTTATCGAAAATTTTCTATAAATCGCATATTTATTAAAAATTTGTTATAAATCGCATATTTATCGAAAATTTTCTATAAATCGCATATTTATCGAAAATTTTCTATAAATCGCATATTTATCGAAAATTTTCTATAAATCGCATATTTATCGAAAATTTTCTATAAATCGCATATTTATCGAAAATTTTCTATAAAATGTGAAATCATAAATTTATCGAGAAAATGAAAAAAGAAAAATATTCCTGAAATTGTTTGCTTTCAATACAAATTTTTAAGCATAAAATTTTTTCCTGTCCATAATTACCATCAAATTCCTGTGTTATCACATATTTTTGCTATCAGCGGAATGAAAATTGTTGTTGTATTAATTTTATGATGTCATAAATATCTACAAAAATTGTCATTATTTAAATTCATGTCTTTGTTATTGTTATTGTTGTTGTTTAATATTTAAAAAAGTTGAATAACCACCCACTTCCATCCCACCCAAAAAAAATAAAATCAATATTTGATCCTTGAACAAAAACATCTAAGAAGGATGGCAGGATACATGACGCCCTTAAATAGTTGTTGTTTTTGTAACAAATGACAAGTTCAAATATAAAACAACAACAAAACAGAGAAACAACTCAATTTAATGTTTATTTTCCCAATGACTTTTTTCATGTCATTAACGCGTTTTTTCGTTATTCAGTTCTCAGTTATTTTGGCTCTAATGTCATCTAAACAAATGATGCCGCTGTCAGTCGATTCATTATTTTTTGGTGTTTATTTAAGAATATTTTTTTGCTGCTGAATTATTTTGGCAATTTTTGTTGTTGTTTTGTTGTTAAATAATTTGAAAATAATGACGTAAATTCATTCCATTGTGTTTATCTTGTATTAGAGTTATTTTTGTTTTTCTGTTGCAAATATTTGATATTTTAATAGATTTAACCCGTTAAATATGCGATTTGTAGATAAAATACAATAAATGTGTGATAAATACACGATTCATATTGAATTTTCGATAAATTCTCGAATAAAGAGAATTTTCGATAAATTCTCGATTTATAGAGAATTTTCGATAAATTCTCGATTTATAGAGAATTTTCGATAAATTCTCGATTTATAGAGAATTTTTGATAAATTCTCGATTTATAGAGAATTTTCGATAAATTCTCGATTTATAGAGAATTTTCGATAAATTCTCGATTTATAGAGAATTTTCGATAAATTCTCGATTTATAGAGAATTTTCGATAAATTCTCGATTTATAGAGAATTTTCGATAAATTCTCGATTTATAGAGAATTTTCGATAAATTCTCGATTTATAGAGAATTTTCGATAAATTCTTATTTATAGAGAGTTTTGGATAAATTCCCGATTTATAGAAAATTTTCACTAAATTTGCGATTTATAAAAAAATTTCAATAAATTTACGATTTAAAGAAAATATTTACTAAATTTGCGATTTAAAGAAAATATTTACTAAATTTGCGATTTATAAAACATTTAGCCTTATTCCTTCTCACCTCATTATTTTCCTCTAATGTATTATTCACCTAAATAATTTCCATTAGTTTCCTAAATTCCACTCGTTTTCAAAAGAAAAGTCAAAAGTTTATGCAACAACAACAACAAAAGGTGTCATAATATTGACTGACATTTGTGACCACAAACAAATCCTCATCTCTATTCTCACGTCTAATAAGATTCTTTAGTATGTAAATTGTAAAAGAAATTCACTGTCTAAATATTTAAACACACACACATACAATTTCCAGCGACTGAGACGACTCAGACGACAATACAAACCTTCATTAAAGAACTTATTTTCCTTGATTTTCTTTGTTGCAATTGCAAGATTATTTAGAACAAAATAGAATTGAATAAAAATAATAATAAAACCAAATAAAAATCGTGACTATAACTGGATGGCAGCTTAACAACCTCTATTAGATACAATATGGGTCAAACATCATCAACAGCAATTTCATAATAATCAACATCGGCAAATAACATCATTATCATTATGGTTTTCATCATCATTATCATCATTTTTATTTTCAATTTTATACCCTCCACCAGCACAAGTGGTGTAGAGGTTATATTACCTTTGTCATTCCATGTGTAACGCTAAGAGGGAATAATCTCAGACATTCATAATGTATATTTTGTTCCATCCGCCTGTCTGTCTGTTGTTGGCACCCTCACATCCACAATAATTGCCTGAGCTCAATAAGTTATCTATTTAAAACCAGCAAAATCGGTTTAGTATATAAAAAGATATAGAACGATATCAGAGGCAACCTCTAAGTTCGAGCAAAAAACCTTTTGTAAAATTATCAATTACAAATTGACAAGTTGTAATGAAGTGCCATAATATTAAGCTTCAAGTACTTCATGGCCATTCCGAAAGTTATCAATATCGGTTCAGTAGAAAAAACGTTATAGTTAAATATAACTAATTTTATGACTCATTAAATGTTCTTGTGTTATATTCAATAAAAACTTTTTTACACAATACGGCTGTGAGTGTGTATGTATGAGACATAACGTACTTACTGCACACGCATTTGTGTTGGAGGGTATTGAATATTCGGCATAGCCGAACATAACATTCTTACTTGTTTATACGTTGAGTAGACTGACATAAATGAAAGAAGTTTAAGTCAAAACCTCTTTAGAGGAGAAGAGGACAAGAATATCGTCTTATATAGTTGCAAAATAAAGTGAAGAATTAAAAAAAATAATAACAAATATTAATTATGGAGATGCTAAATGAAAAGGGAAGTATCTGTGAGATACAATTTGAAGACATAGATTTCAAAAAAAGATTAGAATTATTATAAGATATTTTATCTTCAAACCGAATAACTCATAATTTTTTTCTGATGTTTGATATCTCTAGATCTTGAAATATAGTTCCAAGTTCACATATTCGCTATCCCTCCCCTCTCTTTTCTTTTAAATAAAAAATATTAAAAAAACACTATATTTATGTTAAATTACTGAAACATTGATGTTTTACATGCAAAAATGACAAAAATGCTGGAATTAAATGTAAACTATGCCGTCAGGGTTTAAAGTACTATAAACACTTCTTTTAGTCTATTTAATTTCGCAATAGGGTGCCACATATTTTCTCCTTAACCAGATCTTGAAACAATTTCTTAATTTAATTCTAATTTTAGAAAATAAAGCAAAATTTAATTAAATTTTTTATAAATTTTTTATTCGCAGAATAAAGTTAATCTTTTTAGGTTATAATTTTTTATAAAACATTTCTTATCTGTTCCCTTATATGGTGGTGGCCTAAGAGTGGGAGGAGTTAGAACCATAAAGAAAACGGCAAATACAGAATACAATAATTCATTTTAGTAAAAATGTTACATAAACTACAGTAGCAGTTACAATGTTGCTGAACAAATGCAATTTACAAATACAAAACTACAACAACAACAGCAACAAATAATTTATTTGCTATATTCAGTTTTGAGTTGCGACTCCATTGTTTTCAAAAGTGTTAAAAATTGTAAAGTAAAGAATAGAAGAGGGTTATAATGGAAGTTCTAAGCTTTCAACTATAGTCTGTGCTATTGTTCCAATTGTAGTAGGGCTACAGCCCCAACTTAATTCAGAGATAAATATATAATCTTAACTCCTCTTAAATAAAATCTATAATATGATCTCAACTACAGTTTCTACCAAAGTCTGAGTTATAGTCTCAACTATAGTCTGAGCTAAAGTCCAGATTATTATCTGAGCTATGGTCCAACTTTTTTGTAGTTGTAGTTCAAACTAAAGTGTAAGCTGTAGTCCAACTATATTCTGAGCAGTAACCCCATATATAGTTCAAGTCTTGATCCGAACTATAGTAATAGGGCGGATCTAGATCACATAATCATGTTTAGTGTTAAACAAAGTATAACAAAATAGCAAAGTAGTCTGACAAAGTATAAACTATAGCCTGTGATCAACTCATCTGAGTCTAGTATATTATCTAGACTTGAGTCCAGTATATTGGATAGACATTTTCTCTTGCCTAGACTTAAGTGTTCGCTTGGCAAAACTATTGTCTGTTGCCTAGACTATGTGTATAGTGTAATTGCCTAGATTGTAGACTAATATGTTACCCCATATATAGTTTATTCTCTTGAATAAACTATATATGGGGTAACTAGACTTTAGTATGGTCTGTTGACCATAAGTGGGTTAACTAGACTAAAATCTGGTTAGCTATACAATACTCTGGCCCGTAATATAGTTTTAGTCGATTGGCTAGGCTATAGACTATAGTCTGGTCAGATGGCTAGACTATAGTCTGGTCAGTTGGTTAGACTATAGTCTGGTCAGTTGGTTAGACTATAGTCTGGTCAGTTGGCTAGACTATAGTCTGGTCAGTTGGCTAGACTATAGTCTGGTCAGTTGGCTAGACTATAGTCTGGTCAGTTGGCTAGACTATAGTCTGGTCAGTTGGCTAGACTATAATCTGGTCAGTTGGCTAGACTATAGTCTGGTCAGTTGGCTAGACTATAGTCTGGTCAGTTGGCTAGACTATAGTCTGGTCAGTTGGCTAGACTATAGTCTGGTCAGTTGGCTAGACTATAGTCTGGTCAGATGGCTAGACTATAGTCTGATCAGATGGCTAGACTATAGTCTGGTCAGATGGCTAGACTATAGTTTGGTCAGATGGCTAGACTATAGTCTTGCTAACTGACCAGACTTTTTTTTTGGGTTGTTGTCTCTTAACTGTATTATATTTTCATGTCACACGCCTATGTTTTGATCGGATATAATCTGCTTTAAAGCTGCATTTATCTGCCTTATATGGACTCTTTAAACTATCGCTTATACCTTCTAAACACAATTATGTTATGTATGTTTCTCCGACAACATCTCTTTTAGTATAACAAAATATATTTATTCTGCTCTACATGTACGAACATAAGTATATCAACACCCGCACTACTTTAGTTAAAACCAACACTTTTGACAACGTCGCCAACTATCTTTCATACATCCCTTCGAACCTCCCACTCCTTTGCTCTTTAAACAAACTTCATCTGCATAAAGAATTTCTTCCTTAATGTCAGATCTGAAGAATAAGGGAATGCGGCAACTCAACTCATTTTCAATTCGTTATGCATACAGCTCCGACAGATAGCATAATTACAACAATATCAAACACACTTGCATACATCATGTAGTATTGGATAACACACATGTTGTAAGTTAAGTATGTTTGTTTGTCTGTCTGTAAGTTTGATATCATTGAGTTAATTTTATTTACGATTCTTTTTTGGATTTTTCTTGTTATTTTGTCGATTTTACATGTTAATGTTGTTGAAATAGCATTAATACGAGATTACAAGAAATACTAACAACATTTGCAATACATCATGAAAATATTTTCACTTTTTTTGTTGTAATGATGCGTCGTTACAGGGTTGAGTTGCAATGAATGTTGAAATATTTTGTAGGCCGAGCATTTATTTACCACATGCAATATTGCAATTTTTAAATCATTTTAAAATTCAATTAAAATTGAATGCCCTGCATCGATTAAGCGTGATACAGTGATTTTAATTTAAATTTAAGTTCAATTAAATGTTCACTTACCTTCATTTTCGCTCTTGCGTCTACGTGGCATACTGTGGTAATACTGTTGTTGCATTTCCGATTTTTCTGTAGATTCATTTTCCTGTTTCTCGTCTTCGGTATGCACGGGCGACGAAGGACCCGATGAAGCACTAGCGGCTGGTGAAGCTGCTGAATTGCTGCTACCACTCAAAAGACCATTACCACTGGCTGTGGAATTACTATTACCCAGACTATCAATAGAGGCTCGTTTGGCAGCATAAACAAAGGATGGCTGTTTAGTTGGCGAGAGAGGAGTTTGTCTTTCCATCTCCGCTTCCACTAAGTCTATAGATTTTTTGCGCGGTTTTTCAGGTGGTATGGGTGGAGGCGTTGCTATGCCATTCTGTTCATCTATGGAACGTTGTTGAGCAGCAGCAGCTGCGGCTGATTTTGCTGGTGGAGGTGGTGGCGGTTCAGATATTTTTGTAGGAGAACGTACCCTTTCCGGATTCAATTTAACGGGACTAATATTTTTCGGTTTAACCGCTGGTATTGGTGGCAGTGGTGGCGATTTAACAGGGCTACCAATTTTATTAGAACTGCGCGGTTTTATTTCGGGCGGCTGAACAGAATGTCTTACCGGAGGACTTGGAGGTTTGTCCTGTTCATGAGCCAAACTGGCTAAAATTGGTGATCTTGATTCCATTTGATTTGTGGCAATTTTGTGATTACTTAAAGCAGAAGTTGTGACTGTTTCTTTTTGTTGTATAACCGAACTGGGTATTAATACAGTACCCGGTCCAGTGCGTATTATATCGCAACGATTTAGATCACTATGAGAACGTGTCGTTTTTGTTTTGGATGTAAAATGTGATGTCCACTTTTTCTGTTTTTCGATTAATTCGCGTGAGTTAAATTTACGTTCGGGTTTCTCGGGCTTATCGGCTCCCAAACCAGCTGGTCCTGATGACGAGCAAATATTCTCTTCTGTCTTTAAACGTGATATATTATGTTGAAATTTAGGGCTTGGTTCCATAATAAATTTAGAGTTGGCCAAATTTGGACCACCATTCAATTGATTACAATTGTTATTATTATTAGCCATTGAGGCAGCCACCTGGCAACCCGAGGGAAATGGTGAACGTCTTTTTGGCGGTGATACTGAACGATCCGAGGAACAACGTGATGAAGAACGATCTGAATGATTTTGTAAATCGCATAGATTATCTTCTCTTGAACCCGAACGTTTGACACTTAAATTCGAATTGCTCTCTACACCGAGTTTTTCGAAGAGAGCTCGTGCGTTATTAAAACGAGCCGAATGGGATTCTGTGCGTACAACTGTGACGGGTGTACCACCGGCTTGTGTGGCATTAGCAGCGGCGGCGGCGGCAGCAGCTGCTGCGGCTGCTGCTGCAGCAGCACTTAACTGCTCGACTGGTTGGATTTCAATCGGTTTACGTTGGAAAAGATTCGCTATTTGCGAAACTTTACCAACCGGTTGTGGTTGCAATGGTTTCTCCATTTCGATGATGACGATTAGAACGATAGAAGAATAAAAAGTCTCTTAACAAAATTACTGTGATTGATGTCTGGAAAAAGAAGAGAAAAACGAAATTTTGAGAATTAGGAAAATTATTTAATTTGTATCTTAAACATCGTTATAAAGATAAAAGTTCCTTAAAGTTATTTACCATTTTGGAAGATTTATTTTAACAAAATTATTTTTAAATTTTCTATAAATAAGTCTGAATCTATGATTTCATTTAAATCGGCTTTACAATTTAAGTTTTTTTTTTCAACACGTTTGCAAAAAATTCTGATTTTTTATTGTTTAAAAAATCGCAAATCAAAGTGTTATTTTTTTAATTATTTGTCAGCGAAAAACGTTGTAAAGTAGAGCAATACTGTGAAATGAATAAAGCGATACACGTAAAATTGAAGAAACGACTAAAATTTATTTATGACAAACCATACAAATCGCAATTTGTTGTTTACTAAAGAAGACTTCAAGTATTTTATTTAACAATCAGTTCTCTTGCTTTGGTGGTATTGACGAAAAAATGACAATAATGATTGATATATTCTTTCCATACACATGAGTGGAAGTGGAAAATGTCAACACCCTCAAAGATAAATATTGAAAATATAATACAAACAAGGCTGGATTGAAGAATCTTGAATACCCTAACCATAGTCTATGGCATAGGCTATAGTTCAGTCAATAGACCAGTCTAAATTATAGCCAAGGAATTGGACTATACTGAGTCTAACAGACTGAAAATAAGTTAGCCAACCGACCAGTTATTAGTCTAGAAAACCTATCGTTATAAGTCTAGACCGACTATAAATTAGTCAAGCGACCAGACTATAGTCTTGACAGTAGACCAATCTACAGACTAATCAAACAACCAGATTATAGTCTAGTTTAACGACCAGATTGTAGTCCAGCCAATCGACTACACTTTAGTTAAGTCAATCAAGCAGATTTAAGATTAACAAACCGACCAGGCATTTGTCCAGCCAAACAACCAACCTATCAGACTTTAGTCCAGGCAACCAAACTGACATTAATCTAGCCAACCGATCTGATATTAGATTAGCCAACTGACCAGACTTTAGTCTAGTCAGACTATTGTCCATCGAACTTAGTACAATATGGTCTAGCGAACCTAACAAACAGTAATCCAAGAATAAGACCAAGCTATAGTCTTGTCAATTCACCAGACGGTTGTTTATCAAACCAACCACACTATACTTTAGTCTAGCCAACCGACCAGACTATAATTTGGCGAACTTAACAGACGAACCTGCTATACTGTTACCTAGCGAACCGACTAGACTATAATCTAGCTAACAGATCAAAATATTGTTTAGCCAAGCGACCAGACCGTTGTTTAGTCAAACAAACATACAATAATTTATTAAACCGTCTAGCCTGTAGGCTAGCTAAACGACCAAGCTGTAGTCTAGACAACCATCCAGACTGTAGTTAAGCCAATCGACCACACTGTAGTCAAGCCAATCGACCACACGATAATCTAGCCAATCGACGAGATTGTTGTCTAGTCAACAGACTATAGTCTAAACAGCAGATCAGTATATAGTCCTCATGGCCCAACCTACTAAACAATCATAACAATCATTCTATAGGGTACCTATATCGAAGAGCAGAAGAAGCTTTCAACACCATACAACAGAGACCCTCTATATTTTTTATACATTTATCAAGGTATGAAAAAAGAGTGTCATAAAAACAATCACGAATAAAAGACTTTTTCATGACAATTATTACTATTATTATAGTTTTTTTTATTTCGTTGTTGTTGTTGTTCTAGATTTAATTTTTATTTTTATTATTATTTTTTTTAATTTTGTTATCATTTAACATGAAATTGATTTTAAAGTAGAAAAAAAATTGTTTTACCTTTAAAAGAAATAATAACGAATTAATCAGCGAAATGAAGAGCAAAATAAAACTAAAGATAAATAAACAAACATAAATAATAAATATTAAAAGAAATTTTAACAACAAAAAGAAAGTGAAAATTAAGTGTGAACAACAGAATTATAATTAAAGAAGAAACGCAGAAAACGAAAATAAAAACAGAATCTCAGAATAATTGTTTAACATATAAATGAAGGGAAAGTGTAAAAAATTTTTTATAATTATCGATAACATTAGAGGTGTAACAAAAGCAATAAAAGATGTTAAAATTAAGGGAAATTTAAAAAGAATGAAGGGCCAAAATATGACATGTAATGAAAAATAGCCAATAGACCATAGTCTATATAGTCTAGCCAATAGACCAGACTATAGTCTAGCCAATAGACCAGACTATAGTCTAGCCAATAGACCAGACTATAGTCTAGCCAATAGACCAGACTATAGTCTAGCCAATAGACCAGACTATAGTCTAGCCAATAGACCAGACTATAGTCTAGCCAATAGACCAGACTATAGTCTAGCCAATAGACCAGACTATAGTCTAGCCAATAGACCAGACTATAGTCTAGCCAATAGACCAGACTATAGTCTAGCCAATAGACCAGACTATAGTCTAGCCAATAGACCAGACTATAGTCTAGCCAATAGACCAGACTATAGTCTAGCCAATAGACCAGACTATAGTCTAGCCAATAGACCAGACTATAGTCTAGCCAATAGACCAGACTATAGTCTAGCCAATAGACCAGACTATAGTCTAGCCAATAGACTAGACTATAGTCTAGCCAATAGACCAGACTAGACTAAAGTCTAGCCAATAGACCAGACTATAGTCTAGCCAATAGACTAGACTATAGTCTAGCCAATAGACTAGACTATAGTCTAGCCAATAGACTAGACTATAGTCTAGCCAATAGACTAGACTATAGTCTAGCCAATAGACTAGACTATAGTCTAGCCAATAGACTAGACTATAGTCTAGCCAATAGACTAGACTATAGTCTAGCCAATAGACTAGACTATAGTCTAACCAATAGACTAGACTATAGTCTAGCCAATAGACTAGACTATAGTCTAGCCAATAGACTAGACTATAGTCTAGCCAATAGACTAGACTATAGTCTAGCCAATAGACTAGACTATAGTCTAGCCAATAGACCAGACTATAGTCTAGCCAATAGACCAAAACATCAAATTTCTGCTGTAATGGGCCTTTAGATATACGTCAGTAACACCTTTCCCCTGATCAGTCCTGTATTTGAGCAGTAAAACTGTTCCTTGAGAAAGTAATTGAAATGAAATATTTTTACTCTCACTTCGTTAGATATTAAATAATAAATGTTTGCTATGTATGTGGGCTACTTCACCCTCTGACTCTATATGTCCCGAAAAAAATTTCCTGAGAAAGCTATTGGAAGCAGATTTTAGAATTCCTTCTGTAATGTTTTTAGATTTTTGGCAATTAATATTTTCTTTCTATGGCGGTACCTCTCCTAATATATCCAATAGCCTCCAGGGATTATTCTAAAAAAATGTTAACAAAATCGTTCCCAAACCAACACAGAATGTTGCTTAATTTAAAGATCAGTGTATATGCTTAATGCATGATTTAATTCCAACCTAAAATCTTCTTAATTATAATATAAATCTTCTTTTACAGTCTCTTTTATTTAGTATATTAATTTTTCTTTAGGGCAGTATTTATAATCTTATCTACTTTAGAATTGAAAATTTTATATTTAATTATTTTTTCAAATCACATTTTCACGTTTATTAACCCTAAAAATGACGGATTAAATTAACATTTAATTTATTGTTTTGTATTTTGTGATGTAAACAAGTAACCGATTAATCGCATTGTTTTGATTTTTTTTACTTACATTTCACGGTTTATACATACAAAAATTCAAAAATTCTTCTACGTATTTAAGGGAGGCAACCAAATTCTCCACAATAATACACATTCGGGGAAAAAACACTGAAATTCTTTGATAACACTTTTATTGTTTCAAAATAAAATGTTTAATAGATCTCATTTATTAATTAAATCGTCTACTAATATGACAACTAATTAATTCACCCTTCAACCGAAATGATAACGCTAAAATATATGAATTATTTTTTTATTATTATTATTTCCCATTTTAGTGTTAAACGGAGGGAGGAAGGGAGTTTTTAAGTCACTTTTAATCACTGAAACTGTTTACTCGAGCAAAACAATTCAAAATTGATCTTTAGCACTGATTAATTAATATAAATATTAATAATATTTTTTTTGCTTTTAATTATTTTTTAATTTGTTTTTATAAACTTTGTTCACAAATTTTTTGTTTTAAAAATAAAATAAAATTATTTTCCTTTTTTTATATTAAAAAAATGCAGTTGCTGTCGCATTATGAAAAAATTAAATACGACTAAAACGTTGTTTTAATTTTACAAATACTAAAAATTAAATATAAAATAAAACAAAAAAAGTTTATTTATTATTTTTATTATTATTTTTTTTTATAAAATTTTATCTTATCTTTTGGTTTTTGAAGGAAATAAGTAAAACAAGTAAGAAGTTATAGTCGATCAAGCCCGACTACTTTACACCCTTTATCACATTGTTGATTAGAAATTGTAATTACAACAATTTAATGAACCACCCTCGTATAATTTATTTTCAAATGTATGCTAAAGAGTGCAGCACTTTATTATGTGCGATTTAAATGGATTTTTTTGGGGGCATAATGTGGAAGCTAAAAGAAATTATCTGCCGATCCTCGTAAAATTTCGAACATTAATTTTCAGCTTATGTTTATCTTAATTTGAATAACTCTTATCATAATACCAATGTATATGTGAGATTTAAGCTCTACAATGTGATATTTGGAAGGTTGGGTCTTAAGAGAAATAATATGACGATAACTCCTATAATTTGGCAAATCGTTTAAATCTTCTATAACACTTATTTTTAATAAATTTCGTTAAAATTGCTTTATATTTTGGATTATAATCACCTTAAAAGCCCATTCCGGGAGGAACATTGGTAGGGGGCCAGGTGTAAAATGGACCCATCATCACCAATTTCAATAGGTATCGCCTTTATGCCAAATTAATGACATATGTCAAATATCATCAAAATATCTCTAAAATTGCGACCTTCATTCTCTTTACAAGCTCATTGTTTAATCGAGCGGATAATCGTTAAATCGACTCTGAAAATGGTTCTGAATCGAAGGATATAGTTGTGATGGTAGCAATATATATTTTTGCAAACGTTACAAGCTTAAGCACAAACGGATTATACCCCAACCATACCTGATGCTGTAGGGTAAAAACAAATAAGGTAACGTGGGGAGAAAATAACGAAAATGACGGATAAGTAAATAAGAGAAATTAAATGACAAATTTTTGTAAGAGGCAGTTCAGTTATATATATTTTTTTAATTCAGATAATAAAGATAAAAGTAATAGATAAGCTAAAAGATAAAAATCAAAATAAAATATATAATTTTACACATGAGTCCAGATTTCAACATAAACGTAGAGTTTTGTCTGATATTAAAGACTTGTGAGTCAAAGCGCCTTTTAAAAAAACTCTAGCTACGCTCATGACTTTTGGTATAAGCAAATAGTATAATGCACCATGGGGCAGATGCGATTTTTTTGGAAATAAAGCTTAAACTTTGATATTCCTTAGTGGTCCCTAAATAGGTCTGCTGGACAAAAAGGGTAAAAAACGATAAAAGTGATAAACTTATTTCTCTTTATAGTTTTTAAAATAGATTTAAAAAAATCTATTTAAAAAAAGTCGATAGGCGTTTGTAGCCTTTTTTGGAAATTTGGTCTATTTAGGGAGAAATGGGAAAAAACTAAAATTTGGTACTTTTTAGCATCCGATGTATATTTTTAACCTGTACGAAATAATTATTACATTTAAAAATTTACAAAAAAAATGGAAATAATAATTTTGGTACTTTTTAGAAATTCATATGTTTTGGGGGAAAAATGTCTGGTACCTTTTTCGCAAATATTGTTGTTTATATTGATGAACAAAATTATTGAAATATTTAATGATCAAATTGCAATATATTTATAAAATGTATTGAAAGAAATAATTTTGGTATTGAAAAGGTAATGCTACAGATCATATCTGCATATGCGACCAAATATATTCAAAATTGGCCCTTAATATTTTAATGCGTAAAAATTCTTATCACAAAAATTGCGAACTAGGCAAACCGCCTAGTAGACAGATGGACATGAGAACAGACATCATTAAATCGACTCACAATTGTTATTTCCTACAATTTCCAAAAATGGAGAGGGAAATACAAAAAATGGGAGGTCTGGAAAAATCTGTACTCTTGGATAATTGAATTGGCATAGAATTTTCGGTTTGTAAAAACTTAAATGGACGAAATATTATCACAATACAAACTTTTAAGATTTTATGCACTTAAAAGTGCAAAAGGTTCTGTATGGAAGTTACGAGCATGAGTCCATTATGCGCTCCAAACATTAATTTTTACAATTATCAAATATCACTGTGACGTCTTTTAATTAAATTCCATCAGTTGGTAGAAAGTTAGAGATTAATCGAGAAAAAAAATCGATGTTGCCCCAGCGTGCAACATTGTGTAAATGACTACTTTTTAATTTGTTGCTTTTTTAGAGATAAATATGAATATTTTCAATGTCAATTAGAAACAATTTTAAAATTGAGTCATGGCAATATAATTTAACTGTTAAAGTTAATATTTCAGGGGGAGATCAAGGTGCAATAAAATAATTCCATCATAAAAACAATAACTTAAATTATAATAAAGTCTACTGAGGATGCTTTAGGGGACACCCAGACCTGATCTATTTGATGTGAAGGCCTTAGGATATTATGGAGCAGTTTTCTTGGAATTAGTTACAGTTGTATAATTTTCAAACAAATATTGGCACAATATTTCCAAACTTAAGACGTTTAAGAACTTAGAACCACATTCTGGGAGTACATTTCTAAGGGAGCTATATTGTATCGATCACCGCAACAGGTGATCATCCCTGACAAAAAATATAATAAATACCAAATCACATTGATTTTTCTTCAAAATTGCGACCTTGAAACTATTTACAACATTATATGGACCAAACAGACATAATTAAATCGAAAGTGATTCTGAGTTACAAATATCTGAACAAATGCATATTTACCCAAGCAAATATAACTGTTTTGCATAAAATACTGCAGCATAAATTTACAAGGAAAATGTGGACATTTCTAGGGAATGAGCCAAGTTTCAGTCCATTTTTAAAGACTTGTGTGTAATATTTACACAAGTATTTGATATCGTTGAAAAGGTAATTAATTGAAAAATAATAAAATGTACTTTATCGGGAATTTAAGCTAAATATCTTTAATAAATATTTCAACAAATCCAAATATTTATTTTTTTTTGCACTTTTGTGAAAAAACTCTGTTAATATTTGATCTTAAATTAAATCTATGAAAATTTGGTTATTATCATGAAATTTGAATATATAATAAGTAAAGTTGTCCTTAATATAGGACAATGAAAAGATACCCACTTTTTCGTTAAAAAATACCCAAAACTCAAATCCCGGAAAAATTGCTTCAAAAATTTACTTTGTTCCGTAAATTGCTCATTCATTATAAGAGATTCGTTCCATTACAATTTTGTTTAGTAAATTGCTTATATATGTATCTATGTAATCAAGGTACTATTTCTCAGTTTTCTTTTTTTCCCAAAAACTTAAATATATATTTTCCGATAGGTCTGACAGGGAAATTATTTCCCAAAATTCCCTGGGATTTATTAAACAAGCAGAATTAAGTCCTGACAAAATTACTTGATATTAAGGTTTTTTTAAGAATCAGAAGAAATCCTAAATTTTGTATTAAAATAATATACCCTTTTAGTGGGTCCATATAGGTTTTTGATCCTTTAATTTATATTTTTTTTCAAATTTCAAATATAATTTGTGATTTTTTTGGCCACATTTAGAGCGCAGAGAGTTCAAAAATTAAAAAAAATGTGTTCAAAAATAGGTCAAAACTTTGGTCTACATATTTCTAAAACTATAAGAGATTTGCAACACATTTCTGCATATTTTTTAGAGAATTATGTGATCTCTATATTTTTTTTAATAAAATCATAAACCGAGTTTTGAAAATTTACAAAAAGAAATCCTACCCGATGTGACCAACTTTGAAGATATAGTTTCCAACTTCAAGATAGACTAGGAACATATTAATTGTAGAAATCAGTTAGAAATACCTTAAGCAACTCCAATCAATTTTATAGAATTATTTTTAAAAAAGTTTTGGAATCACTGACTGAATGTAATTGAATAAAAATATACTGAATACAAGCAGCAACAGTTAAACAATTTCAAAATATTACTTCATTGGAAAAAATAAATATCGGAACTATTTAGGTTTCATTTGTATTGAACATACTGTAATTGATTATGGTTACATTTACGAGATTTAGAAATCAAAGATTTAACAAAAATCTTTCGAATCGCCGAAATCTTGTTTAAAATTTATTCCATCAAATAGAAAAAGACATGATAGTGGCAACCATATATATGATTATAGAGACCATAATATAATAATTTTCTGAAATTCTCCTTAAAAATTTATAACTTTTTAATTTTATTATTTTTATGAAAATATTTCTCTTAAAAAAATCAATAATTTTTTTAAAGTAAAACATTTAAAAAATAATTATGTTTCTTTATACATTTATTATAAGTTTCATGAAATTTTAGAAAAAAAACAACAACTATTTTTAGTACAACAGTCAAGTGCGCTTCATCATAAATTTTTCCTCGATTTTTTTTTTGAAAAAACTAAATAAAACGAAAAAATAAAATAAAAAAGCACTTTACCCAGTTTTCATATTTATTTATTTATACATCTAGACAATTTGTTGTCATTTTATATTTAGCATAAAAAAATAACAACAACAAAATCTAAAAAAAATATGAATATCACAAAAAAGTAGTTTTTAAGGTTATAACGAATTTAGAACATCCTGCGGATATAAAATGGTTTCAAAAGGTCTATAAGAGATTAAAGGCGTTTAGAGAAAATGGAATAAAAATTTAATGTATTACGATTTCTGGATTTAAACTGTATTGAATTTATAGGAAATTAGTATAAGAAACATATGGGAAATTTGGGACCTCGAAGAAGAGGCTGGAAACAGTAAGAAAAATAAGAAAATTATAATCTGTTTTTGGTCTCTTTAAAATAAATCTATTTCCACCGTTCTCTTGTAAATAAACTCTTTCCATTTCAAACTTATACAGGTACTACATAACCGGACTAGATGAATATCAGTTCTCCTCCCTAAAGAAAAATATTTTTCCTAAATAAAGTTGTTCTGGTTCGTTTCAAACACTCACCATTTGACCCATTCCTATGAGTTCAATTCCGAATATAACATGATTGTGACTTGTGCAAAAAAGAATCGTTATGTAAAGAACCAAAAAATGCGAATATTTTGCACCTCAGAAGAAGAAGAGTTTTTAGAAATTGCAACTGTATTGAATTTTGGAAAATTTTTGACCATTGAAGGATCCTGTGTGCTTTCCAGAAAAATTACCCGGTTTTAAATAATAATTTAATTTGAATTGAATCACTGTATACTGTTCTTATTAATAACATCCTTCAGTAGGTCCCTGCACACATGAACCAAAGGGAAATTTGTTCCCTTTTTGAATCATCTGACGTAATTTTGAATCATCTTGAACTCATTATAACTGAGTAAAAAATTAGGGAAAAAATATTTTTCTTAAAAAAACTATTCCACAATATCTTCTGAAACAAACCTATTACATTTGTCCCTGTATGCGAAATTCCGAAACTGACATTTTCATCCTTGCAGCGGTCCATAACCCGAAAATCGATTAGGGTATCCGTTGAGTACCCACACATTTTTGAAATCACCTTAAATGTTTAGTCTCTGTCGATCAATTGGAAAATTATTCCTCCAGATAAAACCACTCATTAATCGCTTCAAAAACAAGATCCAAAATAATGAGAATTTTAAGCTTAAAAATAGTTAGGAAAAAGAATGAAAATATCACTTCGAAAACTGATATTTTCATCCTGGCAGCGTCCCATAACCCGAAAACCGATTATGATACCAGTTGTAAAAAAATTAGTTCTCCAGATAGAACAACTCAATGATCGCTTCAAAACCAAGTTTCAAAATGAAGTGAATTTTTCTTTTCTTTAATTCTTAAAATCTGTCACGTTCTCCGTATATTTGAAAGAAATGTCAAAACTTCACATTCAAAACCGATACCATTTCAAAACTAACAGGCCATATGATACCAACTAATAATCCGCTCTTAAAATTGCACCAAAATTTACAAAATTTGATCGAAATTCGGATCTTTTCACTCTTGCAGCCACCCATATGCCCAAAAGTCGATTGCTGTACAAGCTATGTAGCAGACAACTCTTTTAATTCACCATAAATGTTGAGTCCTTTTCGATCAATTAGAAAAATTTTGCCTACAAAAACTACTCATTGACCATTTCAAAAGTCATTTTACAGTTCCAAAATCCAAATTAACAGGCCCTTTCATGCCAAGTTGAAATTCGTACCGGTGTATATTAACTCAATCTCAATCCCTTAAAGTCCTACATATATGTGACCCCTCCCCTTCTATATCTAATCTGAAATCCTAACAAATTCCCTAAAAATTAAACTAATTTTTATCTCAAGTCGCAAAACCCTTTCAAAATCCCTTAAAATCCAACAATTATTTCACAAATCTGGGCAGTTCCATTCAAAAGCTGACAGACCCTATAATATTAGATTAGAATCAGCACATTTGCTTTACTAAAAACCTATCAAGCTCTCCGAAAAATCCATCAAGACTTTTCAAATTTCGATCGCAATCTGGAGCCCCTTTCAACATCCCAAAAATATGTTACAAATCTCCTGATAAACTAAACATCATAAGATATCGCCCGACAATCCACCCAACCTAAAAATAAAGATATCAAACAACAACAACAAGAAATTTTGTGCTCCTCTTAAAAAAAGTTCTTATTACAAGACTTTGGGTTCTTTTGAACCAGAAAAAATAAGAACAACAACGACATCGACTGCAACAGCAAGAACAACAACAACAGCAGCAGAAAACTAAAAAATGTAGGTTTCTATTTCTATTGCTGTCATTGTAGTTGTCAGTTGTTAGCTGTTGCTGTTGCTGTTGATGACGTTGTTGTTGCTGCTCGTTCCAGGCTTGTTGTTTCGTTACCATCATAATTATTAATAAATCTTAACAAACTGTTTTCTTGTCTAATTTATTTTTATGATGTTAAACATGTTTAACATTAAATCGGACGCATTGCCATTCTTTCCCCTCTATCACCAATTTATTTTATTTTTATTTTTTCCACTATTTATCTAAATGTTTTGGTTGAAGTGAATTTGTTATTTAGTTAGATGGATGATTATTTGTTGTAAATTAAAACACACAGTGGGCTGTCGGCATAATAGAATATTTTAATGTGGGAAAAAATAAATATCGAATGATTTAGAAAAAAATTTCAAAGTTTTATATGGGAATTTCTCAATATTTCGAAAATAATTTAAAAAATCGTAAACTTTTATGTTTTGATGGGCATAGCAATTATCGGACGTATCGTTAGCTAATTTTTGAAATACCACGGGTACAGTAAAAGACTAACATTTCACCACGTGATTTTAAGACAAAAAAATTTCAAAAATGTTTCGCAAACTCAGAAAAGTAATATGCAAATTACAAAGTGACTAATTTCTCATAATCACTTAACTAAAAGTGAAATTAGAAATGTCACAATATCGAATCGAATCAATATTATCCGATTTATATTTATCTTACTGAATGGATAAAAATCGCGATCAAACTCGTTAAAAGAAATTAGAATAATAATACGTTTAGAAGTTCCTTCTTTTTACTTTATTATAAAATAGAGGTTCAAAGGTTATAGTTGTCCGATCTTTCCTGCCACCTGTTTTTCAAAATAATAATTTTTAGAGTCAGATTTCACCAGATTGTTTATTTAAATTTTGTCGATTTGGCAACCCTACGAGATAGTCTGGTTTTAGAGGTTAAAGTTAGACGACCATTAGTTCGATGCTGAAGTGGAGATACAATGTCAGATTTTGAGCCTAAAAAATACTTTGCGGGAAAGTGTAATATTGATTATTGATGCAACCAAATCCACAAAAAACAACGTCCAATTCAAAAAAAGGTAAATTTTGGTCAGACGAAAAAGTGTAAAGATCCTCAACGAAGATTGTCATTAAAATGATAAATAAAGACGGTAAAGCTACGCCAATAAAGCATTAACGAAGCTGAATATCAATGGTGTCAAGATAATGGCCAATATTTTTGGGAATAAAAGTTTTGTAGTACAGAAAATTTGAATTCAGATCCGAAGACTATAACTGAATGTTCAAGAACTATTTAGCAAGTTACAGCGCTGTCCTATTCCCATCCTACTACCATATGTTTTCATCAATAAAAAAGGTCTTATACACTTCACTTCAGAACAATCGGAAATATGATTGTTTTGTTCTTTAACTCGAATTTAGATCAGTTCTGCTGACGCTGAAGCTTGATGTTTCTTCATGCTTAAACCTTAAAAGTTCCCAGACTGACTGTACACCAAGCCGAGGGCATACAAAGTCGAAGTGAACTTATATTCAAGATTCTATGATTGATTTGACAGACAGACTTTTTTGTCAAACTTGTATATCTTTTAGAGGAAATTTATGAACTATGTTAGGAGCATGTCCAAATTATAGACTAAACTATAATTCTTGGAATCTGGTCTGTTAACTAAAGATGATCCTGAGCAGATTCCGCAGATCAAAAAGGAACCTCAGTCATAGAATGGTGTGTATTTACAAAGAAACCATTTAAAAAATCACTAAAACTTTCCAACAAGATCTTGCTTTCACAAACTATGACCAGAAGGAAATTGACTCATATTGGTCTGCCGGAAGACAATCTACTGGATGATGCTAGAAATGTTAAAAGCCATCGGTCCAATCACGAATAGTTTTTCTGCATAAAATATCAACAAATCCCACAAGGACTTAGTGGTTTGCACACCCAAATTTATCTATATACAATACTGAACTGATTTCTCAGATCAGAATTTCAATCACACATTAGAGGAATGTCTTTTATTGTGGGGCTACTGACTTTTATTCATTAAAACATTTTGGAATCCTTCAAATATCCTCTCTCGTGATTTTCACTATAAATTGTGTAAAGTTTGGGAAAAATAACCCTGTTTTGATTATCGTATATTTGAGTCATTTATCTAATTGACGTGTCTGCTAGTCAACCGGGAGCCGTGACACGACAAAGACATGTATGGCGCCTTAAAGAGAACAGACAGACAATAATTAATTAACTGCTTAATTAATCTTTTATCATTTGATGTGCAAAATTAGTCGCTTATATTAAATTATTATCATTAGAACCAAATTTTGCCACAAATTTACTCCACTGTCCATTGAAAACGAATGAATTTTAATTTTTGTCTTTTCTCATTATTTACGATAAATCAAAGAAATAAAAATTATAATTAAAAACAATTTATAATGACAATAATTTTGGATTAGTTTATGTCATTCACGTTACTCGTTCTTAATTAGATTCCTTTTCTAAAAAAATGAACATAATTTTTCTAATCCCCATTAAAAATGACAACTTATTAAGATTTTTTTTGCTCATAAATAATTTTAATTCAATAAAAAAAATTGGTTTCTGAAATAAAGTGGGTTTTCAGACCAAAGTCTAAGTACGAAAAAAGTTGTTGCATTAATTTTAATTATAATTATATTTTATGATAAATAATTTATTTTAATTTCAATTTTAATTTATTTTTTTAGTCACCAGTTTCTTTGATCGTGAATGAAAAAAGAGTTGGTGTTTGAGGAATTTTTCCCACAATGTGTGATATTGAGACTGACGGTCGTTCAGATGGTGAACTGTTGGGGCATTAAATGTTTTTTTTTGTGGTTTAAATTTAAATAAATGTATCAGGAAAATTATTAATTTTAATTTTCAAAATATTAAATCAAAAACAATTGAATTAATGATGTAGAGCAAGTAAATAAACGGTATTAAATAAGATTAATTACAAATTAGGAAATTCAGAAAAAATGTGGTTTGAGATAATTAAGATTTAAGATTGAAATTGCACTATGGGTTGTTTATGAGGATATGCAAATAATAATAATAATAATAATAATAATAATAATAATAATAATAATAACAATAATAATAACAATTATAAGCGTGTAATAGTTGGTTCAGGTCGATCATATAATACCTTCTACCATGGACCAACCCAAAGGATGTCGAAATCGAGGTTTTATACCCACTGCCAATACAATTGTTGGTAGCAGAAGGAATCTCTAAGACTCTATAAAGTATATATATTATAGCATAAAATCAATATCTGAATCGATTTAGCAATATATCTGTCCACAAATCCAAAATAATTGACAGATTAAATTTGGCCTAAATATTTGTTATTGTTCGAAGAAATTTACTATTTGAAACCGTCTAAATTTGTACAGTTGAATGACCGAAAATGGGACACAAACTTTTAAAATTGAAAAATTTAACAAATAAACGCCTTATTCAATTACCACCACATTTGGCACACTGGTATTACCGAAAATGGTAAATATTTGGCACTTTCAGATTTGCGGAGAGGGAAAAGAGTAGCAGTATCCGCCATACAAAAGAATCACCAAATTCTGATTCACACATAAATTGTGATGTGATTACACACTTTTGTAGTCTTTTAAATCAGATTCAGGTAGGTCACGGGGCATATCTCTAAAACTGCTACAGAGAATTGACACTTGACGCATAGATGAAGTAATAAACTTTGCGATCTTAGTACAAGGCAGTGGGTTTTATTCTTTACTGTTAATATGTTCTTCCAAATTGATCGTGGTGATACGTGCGGCAGAAAATAAATCCGGATTTCCTTCAGATTTCCGGACGAGTGAAATATTTTGCACGTTGAAAATGCAGCTATTGTGACTAATTAACTGAGTTATTATAATATATGAGCTCGGTGGTATAGCAAAATATTTACCGCACCAAAGCCGCAAATTCGGTTTGTCTTCACGACATCAAATCTTGTCTGCGAATGCCCCACAGCATTAGATGAAATAGCAGAATACAAATGGATATTGGACTGGTTTAGGTACAATGATATTAGACTAATCAGGACAACCTGAAAACTGATGCCCTGACGTAAAGGTATATGATTTGACCAAGGTTAGATGGGAATAGGACATTATTCCTACCTAACATCTCAAGAACTCTTTTGGGCTACACAGTTGCTGCAGTATCTTTGAGACAATGTCGCTTTGAACTGCATGCAAAGAGATACGATTTTGCAAGAGTTGCAGGAGTAAGGAGGAGACGAAAACGATTCATTTTTGTGCGAATGTCCCGCTTTTAGGAATCTGCAGATGCGCATTTTCTTGTCTTTACAGGTAACATTAAGTTGCAGAATAAGCACTCAAGTTCACCACATTCAGTTTGGTTAAGGCATCCTGATGACTTAACCTAATTTTCTACATAAGACTTGTAGGCAGATCGTTGCCTCAAGCTCATTCCAATTTAGTTTACATGAATTTCCATTAAGATTTCTTTATATTAAAGGAAAAAATGTAAAGTCCGGAAGAAGAAAATGGATTTATCAGTTAATAAACGTTGCCACCCTTTTGGAAATAATAAAAAAATATATTCAAAGTTCCAACTTCCAATTAATTCAAGTTTATAATGAATTCACATGGTTACCCTGACATGGTCTGACTTTAGTCTCGACACCGATTATGCTTCTGATCAGATTGGGGCTTGTACTCTTGCAAAGCAACTCGAAAGCAATATCATGAAAATTCATTAACTCTTATCTAAAAATCGATTTAGTCACACTGTGCAGGTTACAATTACAGTATAATAATTTTCAGATAAATAATTTTTTGTGGCAAATTTATTCAAAATTATTGACATTTCCGATTTCCATTTTGTCACTAAAAACAATTTCATAGTTTTTTGAATTTAAAACTTAAACCCCAACAACTTTCATTGCACTTCTCTTGTCTTAAATATTTATTTGCAAAAATTATTGTTTTTTTATATCTTTTTTTCTAAAATTTTTTTATAGTCTGTGACTGAAATAAATTCTCTTTACAATTCACTTTCATGGTCATGCTTTCTCGCAAATAATTTTTTTCCACAATTTTATATGACAAACACATTTTTTTGACAAATTATGGACGTGTCATTCAATTTAAGCAGTTTGTTTGGAGACATGCGGTCACCGAAAGAAGAAAACCAAAGTCATAAAACTTTCGCCAAGAGGGAAAATTAGCAAAAATATTTGTAGTTGTTGTTGTTTTTTTTTAATAAAAGTATGGAACTGCACCTTTTTGGGTTTTTCAATATATCAAATATTAAATTGAAACAAAGAAAAAATATTTTTCATCGGAAAAACCTAAAAGAAAGTTGGATCTATAAACATTTCCCGAATGAACATCTTTATATAACATTTGATGACATTTAATCTATAAAAATCTGATAAGATCAAAATCCGAAAAGGAATCGATCTTCCATTGTTTTAGATAAGAGGAACATTTGAAATAAAAAGACGAACTTGTGTTAGGAATTTATGAGATTAACTTCTGACTCCTCATTACGTTCCTGCAGCACTGATTCCACACGTTTATTCACTGAAAATTAAGAGGAACTTTAATATCGACAACAAAACATGTCCCTTGTTTATTTCAGAAAAGAAAACCATCGAAACTGATATTCTCAAGCTCTCCAAGGTAAATGGGAATACAATCAGCTTTTTTACACCTGTAAAGAGAAAAATTCCCGAAAAAAATTCCCAAATATCCACTTGAAACGCTTTGTCAAAGGCATATGCTCTCAAGGGACGAAAAATGGAAAACAATATACCGAGAAAAAGCCTCTTCCACCTTATGATGATTTAAATAAAGGACTGCATTTATTGCGATTTGATGCAATGATACATTGTGGCTTGTACTGACTCCTAGAAGAATAGTCAAAGGATCTTATTTTGTCGCCATTAAATGAAACAAATATTCTTGCTTCAAATTGGTTATTATCATGATCAGCTAAATCGAACCGCTCTTAACCCTTTGCGGACTATCTATATGAGGAGATTTACGAACTTGTGCTTGTATCGTATAACGATAATTCATCTTATGTTGCCAAATGCATTAAGGAGTAAATTTAAAAGGGTTTATTTACATGAGGACAGCTTTTGATGCTGCATTCTTCCTTGTAGGCTTTTGAAGTATTTGTGAGGATGTACAGAGTTATATCTTGGTATACTTGCTACCTCCTGCAAGTTGTTGGACGTCTAACCCAACAGCTGTCTTACTTGGTGCATTGACCTCACTAAACTGGACCTTAAGCCCTGCTGATTCACCTCGACAATGACGTCAATGGAAAGCCTTTCTCCGGCATTTGGACTAAAAATAACTTTTCACTTTCTACTTATTCAGAAATACAGTCCCATCTATAGATATATATTTAGGCAGTTGTTTTATGGATGGATGGATGAACAAGTACTATAACGGTTAAGAAAATTATTCCAATAATAAACTCATTTTTGTTAGAAATGAGAAAAAGACGGTGTCAGACAAAGGACGGACGATTCATAGTTAATACAGACCTTGAGCCACTTTGGGATGAGTGACCCTTCAGCACTGCACTGGATGGGCATGGCATCGTGTCAAAATTATTGTAACTACAAAAGATTTAACAAATATTTTTGTAACTATTTTCTATGAAGTTGGAAAACACAAAGGACTTAGGTTTCCTGTGATAATGCCAAATCGGACCATATCTTTTTTGTGAGATTGAAGGATTGAGTTCTATTTTGAAAGTTAATTTCAGTGTCATTATATTGTCTTTCTAACAATTTTTTCGGTCTCCCTCCTTTATAAGTTTTTCATATGTTACATTCATTTCAATTTATTCGTTTATCTTTTCTGTACATTAAAATTTACTCACCTTTTGTTGTTGTTGTATGTCTTTTGTTTCCTCGTGTTTTAATTCTTGTTGTTGTTTTTTTTTTTGTTCTTGTTGTTGTTAATTAAATATTTGGCTTTAAATGTATTTAAATGTTAAAAAACAAAACAAAAACAATTTATTTGAAATACTTAAATTCCTGGAATGTATTTTTAGTTGTTGTTGTGGTTGTTAGTTCTTTCTGTTTGTTACTTTTGTATGTTCGTGTGATGGATGCTCAGCTTCCTTTAAAAGTGGAGTCAAATATACAAAAAAAAATAAGATCCACAACCAGTAGAAACTACTGCTGCACTTCTAGAGGATTCTCTGGAATTATTATTTGTGTTTGTTTTATTGTTATTTGAAGTTGTTGTTATTGTTATATATTTATCTTGTAATTTGTTAAATGGCGAGAGAGGGAGAGAGAGAGTGAGCGTTTGAATGAAAGAAGAAACAACAAAATAAACTAAAATTACAAATGTTTAGTTCTTTTTTTTCGTTTCCTTTTTTTACATTTTTGTTGTTCTGTTTTCTCAGATTTTCTCAATATTTTTTTTAATTCTCTTTCATAATAAATTTCTAAGTTTTTTAAAGTTCTCAGATTTTTTTGGAAATTGTTGTTTTTATTGTAAATGTCGTTGTTGTTTGTATTTTTTTACATAATCTCTATGTAAATATTATTGTTGTAATGTTTATTGTTGTAATGTTAATTGTTGTTGTTACTAAATTATGGGGAGAACAGAGAACAGAGCTTGTGATTGTTTTGAATTTATTGTTATTTGAATGCTGCTTCTGTTGGCCTGGTGGTTTCATAGAAAAAAACTATAGTTTACTTGCTGTCTGATTGTTGTTGCTGTTGCTTGTGATTATTGTTGTTGTTACTGTAACTCACACAATACTTTTGTATAGCTTCATCCACATTAAGCGGTAAGATTTGCCATTCTTAAAAAAAAGATAAGTCAGTCAATACCAACCAACTACATTATAACCTTTACTACATTGAGGGTTTTATATATGAAGCTATGGACCTACTCCTGTATAGTAATCATCTGCTTGCTTAAAATCGACTCCAATATATTATTATGATTTGTAAGATTTATGAATTCTTTTTACTGTCATCTGATGCATAAGAAAATAATATTGAGTCCATTGGAATTTTTGAACCGATCTCAATTACACTAAATAATATTATCATGCTAATAATGTTTGAATTTAAGCTCTAAAAAGTACGTTATGAGAGAGCTTGGTTAAATGTTGACAGATCATTCACATATTTCGCAACCAGATTTGATCAGATCAATCACAGATTTCATTAAAATATTTCAATATTTTAACCTTTTTTCAACTCTTATAACGGTATAACACCTTTAGGGACTTTAGGACGAACAGGCTTTATTATATTTACTAAGAATCCACAATTTGTACATAATTTGTCTATGTCGAATTCTAAATAAATTACGTTCAACTATTTCATTTTGTAGGGTGCCATCTAATAATCTAATCCTACAGATAAACAGATGGACAAAATGACCAGATGGACAAAATCAACAATCAAAATCCACAAAAAAGTAGATTGGAATATTTTGAGAATCCATAATATATACGGGAGTCATTGCATATTCTAAAAATCGATTATGTTTAAATATTTCATTTTGGGATGGTCTAACAAACGAACGGGGACGGACATCGTTATATTAGCTCAGGTAGTGTACAAAGTTGGTCCAAATTAATCTCTATATCGATTATACTCTCCATTATCGCCATTGATGAAAATTGTCAACAATTTATATAGTGAACAATATCGGTTCATAATAACCATAATTTGAAGCTGATATTTGGTCAAGCATAAAAAAACGCTTAAGAAAGATCTATCTCCAGTTACCTCTTCTCAAAATAATAGTTGGGAGAATGATGGTTTGGGAAGAATACGTTCTCCTTACAATCTTAAATCTTATATTATTTAGATTTAGCACTGAAATTAACAAGCGTTATAAACAAGCATAATTACGCCTGACGTGACATGAAGTTCCTTGAGAAAATCATGTTCCTCAGCCTCAGACCTTTTCCTTTACTCTATTTGGAGTATTGTCATTTTCTAAACATCATCTATGCAGATGAATGTCCTGCCGTAATTTAGTAGTCCTAAAATTATAGTGTAATTGCCTAAACAACGCCCTCTTGGTGTGGTATTGTGGTAATATAACTTTGCTAATTACTCATTACCCCTTTTTCCCTAGAGGTGTGGCAGTGGCTCTAATTTCAATTGAATTTTCTTTGTTGAAATTATTTATATTTTCCAAAAGTCTAAAGGGTCATTGGAACTTCTTGAATGTTTCATTTTTGTAAGGGAAATGAATTACACCTGATTTTAGTATTCGAGATAAAAGCTTTTTGCGTGGAAACTAATTTTGTACCTGTAATGATAGAAATACTTGTACTATAGCTAGGAATACCCACTACACAATACCGGAACTGTCTTGTGGTTTAAGAGTTACCAAACTGTTAAGTGATATGTTTAGCTCAACTAAATCCCGATAAGTCCAATATCAAATGTGGAATATAATGAAATTCGGAAAAAGATAAGAAAATAAATTATTTTAGATTTGGAACCAGGATCCCTTAATATTTTGGTTAGGTGCTTCATAAAAACACATGCCGCTGTGGTTCAAACGACAAGTTAAGACATCCACTGCCGACTTTTTATCCAGACAATGTAAAACTCAAATTGTTCCCATTATGTGTGAAAAATTCATATGAGAGCGATAATTGACATTGAGTTAGAACCAACTATCGAAGGTAAATGTAATTATGTCAGGCTAGATCTCTCAAATGAATTATAGTGTTGCCCAAAATAGTGATATATTGAAAAGTTTACTGATATATTTCTTATAGGAACGATGAGATCTATATAAATACTTATTCGAAAATTGCCTGCTTTAGTATGTGCAAAAGAATATGGTTATAGACGTAATTATTTTTCGAAGCAAACTATTATAGTGTGTTTTTCAAGCAAGACTAATATCTGGTATCACATATCAAAATAATTGGGTACCTCTGAAACAGTTTCATTAAAAAACCTTTGATCGAATAGATTTATGAGCAGAGCTAGTACGCAATATAGCGATAAGGTTTACTTGTGTAGGGTGTTTTGAATTCATCTCTGATGAATTTCCACTCTCAATTGTTTTGTAATTCTTCTGCTTTTGTTCTCTTTCTTCTATTCTATTTGTCTAAACTGTAGACTCTACAGTTAAAGTTTAGTTTTGCTTTTGTTAAGGTTTAGTTTTTCTTGTGTTTAAAAGGGGAGTTGTTTTTGGGGTTAACACAACAACAACAAAAACAGAAACAACTGCAACAATATGTAATAATAATGAGAGCAATAACAATAAAACAACAAAAACAGAAAGCTATACAATAACAGATATACAGTTTACTTGGCAGTTGCACTCTGTTTGTTTGTTGTTGTTTATTTATTTTTTCTTAACAATTCTTTATTTATTTTTATTGTTTTTGCTTTTTTTCTTTAATTTTAATTTTTTTCTGTTTTTGTTGTTGTTGTCTTCTCTAAATTTTAGTGCAGCTGTGCACTGAGGCATTTTTGTTCGCTTTAGTTTTTTTTTTTTTTTTTTTTGGGAGGGGGGTATTGAAACACAAGTTAACAACAAATAATAACTATAACAACAACAATGATAACTACAAACATTACAATACATCAGCAATAATACAGATAAATATGCAAATTGCAATTATTTTTCTGTTGTGTTTTTTCGGTTCCGTTTAGTTTTTTTTTGTTTTTTGTTTTTGTATCTTTTTCGGAGAATGGATTTAAGTTACGTTTCTTTTCTGGGTATCGTAATCTCGTCTAAAATTCAAGTGTTCAAAAAAATCTGCAACGAAATCAAAAAAGAGAAGAAAACAAAAAAAAAACATCATGAAAACAATTATGAATTATTTTGCATTTAAAATTTTCAATTTATTATTGATAAAAAACTGAAAATAATAATAAAAAATATTGAAATCTTTTACAAAAGATATTGAATTTTATGAAGGGGAACAATTATTAAATTTCCTTATTTTTTCCAAAGAAACAATAGAAATAATAAAGAAACGGATATAATAAATTTAAGAGATTTTTTTGAAAAAATGATTTTTTTAATGAAAAAATATTTTTTATATAAAAAGTGATTTAGAAGCCTTAACCTATAAAAAAATTCAATAATTTGGTTATAATTAATTTCACTGATGCGTTTTTTTCTTATTTAGGGACCTAAACTAATCATTATCATACCAACATGAACTTTGTCTTTTATCAAGCTTTAATTTAGTTACCAATTGAGTATCAAAACCAACCGGGTCATCTCATTACCTTACGCTCTTCCTGATTAAGCATCTAATATGGTATTTAAAGGTAAATCTCACTTATATTTATGCGAAGAATAAATTTATTTGCGCAAATTAAGACTTAAAAACGTATTCCGGAAATCGGTTCAAATATGAAAGCTATGGCCCATAATGGTCGGATACATTTTCATTTTAAAATTTATAAAATTTTCTATGTTAGAAGTTCAAAACCCCTTTCTGAGTCGATTTATGGATGTCCGTCCTTAGGATTTGTGGTATAATCGTAGAATTATCGAGAAGTACTTCGATGAAGTTTAATCATGTGAAGCCACTAATCACAGTAAATTCGAAAATTACCAATGATAAGAAAGTAAGGGGATAAAGCAATACGAGTCTCTAATTTGATCTTGGTGTTAAACCTAAACTCTAAAGAGTTAATGGTCCCTATTTTCATCGGCTATTGGAAGATCCAGAAATTTTCTTAATTTTCATCAGAAATTTATTTCAATCGATTCCGATTAATTTGATGATCAAAATGACTAAATATGTAATAATTGGATGCACCCTAAATTTGGAAAAAGTGTTATACATAAAGTCTAGAAATAAAAAAATAATAATGAACCCTCTGAATTTGAAATCAACAATCTGAAGATTCCTAGATCCCCATTAGACAAGAGTTGGGTCAATATGTTTGCTAAATTAAAAATAGAGTCACGTGAGAACTAAAAACTTGAATCAAATTTCTAATCATTAATTTATAAAACTTCACTCCAGAGATTTGAATAATGGATCAGAAAAAAAATCATAAACTTAAACTATAAGATTACGTCTCCTTCAGAGATGAAGATTTCTTTGTATCTTCAAAACTTTGAACGAACGGAAACAAACTCCTCAGCGAATTTCTAAGAGATAAAGAGAAACACATTAATAAGATTCTAAACGGAAAGCAACATACTATTCTTGTCGGATATTGTTACCGTAACTAAATTTATTTATTCCCATTGTGATTTTGCATTAACAACAATAGTTATTGTTATTACCACTAAAATATGTTTATTCCAATAAACAATTTTATTATTATAATAAAAAATTTGTGTATTCGCATGGTGATTTTGCCTTTATAAAAATGCTTGTTGTTAAAAAATATTGTTATTACAATAAAATATTGTTGTTACCAAATTATATAAAAATATTTGTCAAAAATTTAGTTAATAAAATTTTTTGATCGCATATTTTGTTATTGAATAAAATATTTTGTAAAAAAATAATTTGTATATATTCAGTTGTAAGTAAACTGAAAATAATATTTTGTCCTAATAACAATAGTTTTTTATAAGGGGTTGTTTAATAACAATAAAATTGTGATCAGTCAAACATATTTCAATCATAATATTTTTTTAATAAATAAAAATCATTTTTCTGCAACGAAATTTTTATCAAAATAAAATAAACTCAACAATTAATATGTTGGTGATAACAATAAATGTTTGCCGCGAATATATCAGTGTTTGCGACAACCATTTTCCAAATAGGGGAACTTATTAGGTGAAATTTAGAAAATAAGTAGTGCTTTGCTGAATCCGAAGCCGTCACTAGGGAGCAATTGTCCACCTGTTCTTTTCCCTGACTACTATTTTTATCCATTAAGTATGCGGTGCCCATGATGGAATCAAGTTTTAATTTATTTTTTTTTCAAGTAAAATCTACCGGATATGTTGGTTCTAATTGTCTAATAATTAAACAAGTAAAAGTTGTTTTCTAATTCGAATCAAAAAGTAATCAATATTTAATACTTTAATGCAAAAAAAACAAGAGAGAACCAAACACGATAACGTAATTAAATTTACAAGGCTACAAACTCTTGTAGCAATTTAAAGTTTTAAATGGATTTTGAATGAAGGAAACGAACAAAAAAGTACTAAATATTTCTGTCGAATGCTATTAAAAGTATAACGAATAATTCTTTAATCTTTTTCTTTCAGCATTTTATATATAAAATATTGTCTTCCCGTATTACTAGCAACTTTGTATATATAAAAAAACCCGATAACAACATACAATTTCACACATTAATTATACGATTCTTGATGGAATTTTTTTTCTATTTCACTAAATATTTTAAACCAACAATTTGTATTCTATAAAGTGCAAATTGTAAACACACTTTTACTATGTTAATCTATCGCATTTCAACTTTAAAATGAAATGAAAAAAAATGTTGAATTAATACCAATAAAGAACCTAACAGTTGGCTACTGTGGATAAATATAACCCAGCGAACAAGTGTAATTGTAAATGTTAAATATGTTTGATTTTTGAAGGTGAGTCCAATTAGCTTTTAATCAATAAATCCGTGTTGGCAATTTAGGGGGAAAGACTGCTCTAATGTATACTATTATTTACTTTTCTTTAACTTGGTAATGTAGAGAGTAATGAGTATACCTTATAAAATAATATCCTAAATTCACTGCCTTTGAAATCTTATACGTTACTTTAAAGTGCTGTTTGCTTTTAAGTGAATAGAAGGCATAGCAAAAAGATTAATTACTTCTGTTTGGCTTGGTAATACAGAAAGTAATAAGTACATCTTACAGAACTCATTCTAAAGTAATCTATTGTTAGTTAATTCAATATTTCAATGATTAATAGTCAATTCGATTTACGCACAAAACTTTATTTCTATAGCTTAAAGGAGGCTGGAAAAACTGGTGAAAAGACGCTTTATTTCCATATAGCTTGGTCATGTAGAAAGTAATGAGAATATCTTACAAATCTATTCTAAAGTAGTATATTCTTAGTTTCTTATTTTAAAAAAATTTCATTACTGGGCTAAAAATAGAAATTTGCTTAGAATGAGCATAATGACAACTGCTTACAGAATCCATTCTTTTGTAAGCATAAAGGAATGAATTCATTTGTAATTTATGATCAATATTGAATTTATTTCTGTTAATTAGTTAGTAGACAAAGCCATAAATCTAACATATTGCGTAATTACTCTCCTGAAGCTTGGTAAGGAATAAAGTAAGGTGTAAAATGTGCAAATCCTTTCAAAAAGAAATCTTGTTATTAATTTCTTTAAAATCCTTTGTAATCTTCTCTTATTTCTTAAAATAATGCTGAGTAAAATATGAATGACAATTCCATAGACAACACATTTCAAAGTAACCATTGCATACTATGTTCTGACATGTTTATAGCTTGGTAATGCATAAAGTAATGAGTATAACGTACAAATCAGTGAAACAGTCATCGAGAGAGTAAATTTCCTACATTGTTTTCTATAATAAATAATATGGCAACTACTTAAAGAACCCCTTCTTTAATACCTTACAGAGACAGGATGTATCTAGTATTACCACCTAGTGACAAACATACTTTAGTTACCATTGTCTTACATGTTGTAAGGTCATGCTAAAATGGAGTTCCTATTCCTTCTGCTCTTGTGTGTTAAAAAATTTCTTGGAAAAATATTAATGACAACTCCTTACTTAACTCATTCCAAAGTAACCACTATTTTATATTTTTATGCGAAAAACTAATGATTCCAATTCAATTTAAAATTTCTTCGATTTTTTGTTGGGTTTGATCCATTTTTGGGTGGGAAGGTGTTTACAAGAAAATACCAAAATACAGAAAAAAGAGAGTTACAAACAACTACAAAAGTATTTAAAAAAACCCAACCCAAAAAAATAACTACTACTTGAGTTGGCTAAAAATAAATATCACGAAGCAAAAAAATAGCTTTAACTGCTCTAAACAGTTAACACTGGTGAAAACTTGCACCTAACAAGAGTTGGAAAACTTCCAAAGTGCGATTTAGTGAAATATATATATATAAAGTCAGTGGACTCATTCATTCATTAATTAAACTGCCACAATAAATACGAGCAAATAATAATCTGTACAACTGTAATATCAATTTAAGCTGTTTTCTTTGTATCTCAACTAGAAAAAAATTGAAAATAAAAATTGATATCAAATTCAAAATTAGAGTGAAATAAAAAATTGTAATTGAAAAATAAAACAGAAAAAAAGCTTATCATCAATACAATCACGTATTCAAGCATGAAGAAATGAATGTAAATCACTCACATGGAGTAAAGAGTATGAGAAAATGATCTAAAACTTGCAGACCCGAAATGAAGGGACTGATAGACATACGAACATGTTAAAAGGGCGCAGAAGAGTGTTTTTGTGTGTAAATTTACTGACTTGTATTCTAGAGTACTCAACACTTGAATAACGTGAAACTAATCATTTATTTTGTAAATATTTTTATATTTCTTGTATCATGATTGAGGGCATTACAGGCACTTGAAGCTTTAATTTATGATTTAGAATTGCTAATATCATTTTTATACCCTCCATCATCACAAGTGGTGAAAAGGGTATATTAAGTATGTCCACCCGTGTGTAACGCTAAAAAGAAATCATCATCATCGGTTCAGTATATAAAATCGAAAAATTAAAGTGAAATTTTGCCACAACACCAGCCATATATACTTCATTACCATTCCAAAAATTATCAAAATCGGTTCAGTTAAAAAAGTTATAGCCAGAAATAAAACCATTTTAATGACTCATTAAGAATCCTTGTTATATTTAATAAAAATTTTTATATGTGTGTATGTGTGTACTTCACACCAATTTGTGGTGTAGGATACTAGGGATTCGGTATAGACGAATAAAGCATTCATACTTGTCATCTCTTTAAAAAATTACTTCAATAAGTGTAAAAAAAATAAAATTTGCCAAAAAATAATTGATTTTTTTAGAGGTGGATTTTATTGCCTCAATCGGGTAGAACTTATCTCCAGAACGATCTCTTGGGTTTACTGAATAGCCAAAAGAGATTCAAAGTCAAGTCGTTAAGATTCGTGAGAACCCAAGAGATGATTTTCTACAAGAACTTCACTATTTTCGAGATGATGAAAAAAATTACTTTGACCCTGCTTTGATCAGTTACAAGATCTTCCCTAAAAAAAAGTCCAAAATTATCATTTTATTTTCATCTTCAACTTTTTAAAAGATAATTCCACCCTAAATTCGTTCCAATTCCAAAAAATCATCATAAATCATCTCCGATGGCAGATGATCTCGAGAATCGATAGGCAGGACCAGAGACATTCAACGTTAAGATGATTCCCCTTAAAAAATGCTACAATTTTTTCTTGGTGAAAGATTCATACATCTGAATTCTGATATAAGTGGACCAACCATTAAATATCACAGATAAATTTAAATCGTATCGGTGTATTTGGGTAAAACTTGCAGATCAATATTTACATCCTTCATATTATTTCACTGGTAGATCTCGGAGAATATGAGGGACGATCATACGACAAATTTCCCTCAAAAACCACAATTATTTTACTTCATGAAGTCGATATTAATAAATTTCTGAACGATCGTCGCTAGCGACTTTCAAAATTCTACACACTAATTTCGACTTATAGCAAATTTTCGATAAATTCACGATTTATAGAAAATTTTCGATAACTTCACGATTTATAGAAAATTTTCGATAACTTCACGATTTATGGAAAATTTTCGATAAATTCACCGATTTATAGAAAATTTTCGATAAATTCACCGATTTATAGAAAATTTTCGATAAATTCACCGATTTATAGAAAATTTTCGATAAATTCACCGATTTATAGAAAATTTTCGATAAATTCACCGATTTATAGAAAATTTTCGATAAATTCACCGATTTATAGAAAATTTTCGATAAATTCACCGATTTATAGAAAATTTTCGATAAATTCACCGATTTATAGAAAATTTTCGATAAATTCACCGATTTATAGAAAATTTTCGATAAATTCACCGATTTATAGAAAATTCACCGATTTATAGAAAATTTTCGATAAATTCACCGATTTATAGAAAATTTTCGATAAATTCACCGATTTATAGAAAATTTTCGATAAATTCACCGATTTATAGAAAATTTTCGATAAATTCACCGATTTATAGAAAATTTTCGATAAATTCACCGATTTATAGAAAATTTTCGATAAATTCACCGATTTATAGAAATTTTTCGATAAATTCACCGATTTATAGAAATTTTTCGATAAATTCACCGATTTATAGAAAATTTTCGATAAATTCACCGATTTATAGAAAATTTTCGATAAATTCACCGATTTATAGAAAATTTTCGATAAATTCACCGATTTATAGAAAATTTTCGATAAATTCACGAATTATAGAAAATTTTCGATAACTTACCGATTTACAGAAAATTTTCGATAACTTCACGATTTATAGAAAATTTTCGATAACTTCACGATTTATAGAAAATTTTCGATAACTTTACGATTTATAGAAAATTTTCGATAACTTTACGATTTATAGAAAATTTTCGATAACTTCACGATTTATAGAAAATTTTCGATAAATTCACGATTTATAGAAAATTTTCGATAACTTCACGATTTATAGAAAATTTTCGATAACTTTACGATTTATAGAAAATTTTCGATAACTTCACGATTTATAGAAAATTTTCGAAAACTTCACAATTTTTAAAGAATTTATACAAAATTTTTGATAATTTCACAATTTATTGACAATTTTTATTAAATTCGTAACTATAACTTACATATAAATTTTTTGATATATCATTCCTTTTAAATTTGTATTTTTTTGCCTTTCAACTCTATCATTAAAATAAATTTTACTATAATTTAACTTTAATAACAAAAAAATCACTATAAATTGGTATAAATTACCATCACAAACTTATAATTTATTTAAGCAACAATCTTTCATACAAACAAATAAGTTTGCTATATTCGGCTATGCCGAACCTTGAATACCCTTTACCAAAATTCGTCTGAGGAATGTGAGCGTGTCAACAACAGACGGACAGACATACCGACACAGTTTAATTAAATCAGATTTTGATTTGATCGAAGAATATATATACATGGAGTCTAAGATGATTCCTTCTAAGAGTCACACACGGAATGACAAAGTTAATAAACCTTCTTCACCACTTGTGGTGGTGGAGGGTATTAAAATCAATAAAAATTATAATTTTATTAATAAAGGAAATCATTATTGACTTTAAATCAGTAAGAGAATTTAATATAGAAACAAGTAATAATTTTTATACTTTTTTCATACTTAACGGTTACTTTTTATTAAAGCCATAAATGTTAAATAAAAACAAATAAATAAGAGACAAAATAAGACATAACAAAAATAACAACAAAAATGTCAAGACAACAACAACTAGAATTAATGACAGATAAATGAAAAGACCAACAGACGGACGTACGGAGCAGAGCAGAGTTTATGCCATAATTAACCAGTCTTCTATGAATAGACAAGTAAAACAATATGTTTGTATGAATGTAAGAATCTAAACATAAGTAAATTACTAATAAACATGTTAATTACACCTAGAGGAGGTTTAACGATTTAGAGAAAAAATTCAAATTATTCTTAAACTTTGTGAAAATAATTTCAAGTTTATTATTGACGGTAAAATTCACAAAATTGTAAGGTAAATTAGTTAAATTAAAAACGCTCCGTTAAACGAATGTCAAGTGTATTCACCCCATACTTAAATAACATTCAAACATTCACAATACAAGGCCATTTTCAGGTTTAACTTTAGTTTAACTAAACCATATATGAATATATATTTTTTGCCAAATATAGACAAATGTTTGACTAGTTTAATTGCACACACACACAAATACATATACATATATCTATGTTTCCATTCATTCACAAAGAAAACTTTAATATTTCAGATTATTTTGTTTTGGTTTTAATTCATCTTATTTTCTTTGCAAAACTAAAAAGATAAATAGAAATAAACATTGACTATTTTTGTTTGTTATACAAATCTGTTAATAAATATTGGGTTGTAGAAAAGGTATATGTAAGATATTCTCCCACTATATTGGAGATTAATCACACATACATTGTAACTTTCCAGTTTTTAATTGGAAATAATTTAGAACCATCATTAAGGTTTAGACCAAATGACAATTCCCACGTCAGCCGGTTCTTCGTAACGAAATGATACGAAATTCATTGGAAAAAGGCTGTCACCTCAGCAACAACAGGAATAAGTATGTTTTAGGCTCTGAATCAACATTTTCCAGCACTGTTTTTAATCTGCACCAAAGAATCCCGAATATGGTTCTGTTCAGTATACCAGAACTGATTCCATCACAGTCCAGTTAAGGTACAACTCATGCATGTGCTGGTGTCGCCTCAGGAAATGTTCCGGACTAAATCATTAAGGGATGTGATTGGAAAACTTTGTTGATTCATGCTGCCAAACGCAATAAAGCAATTCAGCTATATTATCGTACACAACATCACCACTTTTTCACCGCAGCTACAGCAACCACCTGATCATTTGCCAATTAGACCAGTTATCGTAGTACGGATACATAAGGTGATATTCATATTACAGTTGAACTATAGTTGTCTCCAGGGTACCCGTAGGTAACCCGTAGGCGCCGTGATCCAGGAAACAAAACTGTCAAGCAATTGCAGTGTGCACAGTTGACCAGCACTAAGAACAACGGTGGAGGCATCGCATTCACATTATATAATTTGGTGCAACATAAAGCTTACCTTACTCGTTCTGACCTCCAGAGATCAATATCTTAAAAGGAAGATCTTAAGCTCCACAATTTTTGTTCCAGTAGAATAATGCCGAAAAGGTTAACGTCCCGATATTAGAATTATATTAGATGACAAAATTCGATAGGGACTTTAATGTGCACTGTGATGAAAGAAATGCACTGTTTGCGGAACGATGAGACGAATCTACTTTCTGCGTATTGAATGACGATTGACTCCGTATGAATTATGAGTACCTGCGCTAGTTTGTCAGACACCACCGTAACGAGTCCTTGGGTTGTGCACTGTTTGCGGAATCTACTTTCTGCACGTTGAATAACAATAACTCCATATGGATACTTGTTACCTGCGCTAGTTCGTCAGGCATCTTCATAACGAGTTCCTGATTTGATAATGTACACAACCTGACGATCAGTAATTTCTCTAGGATCAGAATCTCTTAACGCCATACCAACTAAAGTGGATACAAGCTTTATAGGGGTGGGTGAAGGATGAAGATGAAACATTTCGGAGACGTTTTCGAGATAATGGACGTCAAGGCCAAAAGCAATTTGCAAACATAAAAGATGGCATGTATTTGTAATGGAAATAAATAAACAGCAAGTTTGAGAAAGAATAAACCTTCGAAGATGCTCAGGTAAAAAGATTACTCGATTAACGTCTCCGACAAGCCCTAAAAGAGTTTATTGAGCAAATAAGTTGCCAAGATCTTTAGATGTGATTACATGACTCAGAAGTGAGAAATTATCAAAGTAATTGCAAAGGATTCTGAATAATTGACCCTTCAGAATCGCTCAGTTGCAGATATTACTCGGTTAAGATTCTCGACAATTATAAACACTGCTAATTTTACAATTAAGAATTACTCGGAAAGACATTTTCGTGTGATTTCTTATGTTGGTTATATTAGGAACACGAAGATCCTATGATTTTAAACAAAAAAAGTTGAGCATCGCTTTAAGTCTGTGAAAGAAGGAGAAAAGCTTTCAAGGCCGCTGAATTGGAAAGACAAATCTATATCTATTTTTAAAATGATTTAATTTAACAATTGAAATAATGATTAAGAAAAATCGAAGACGTTCAATTGAAGTGATTTTTCAATTATAATCCCTGTCAAGCCGAAAACACTTTATTACGATTACAAAACTCTGGGAATGATTCAAAAGTGAAAAACTTAGATTCTGCATGATTTCATACCTAAAATCAATGATTAACATCAATATGATACGCAGTGACATGTAAAACGTCGAAAAGTCCTACCTCATCTGACATATCTAAGATGAGACTTTGATCAGTTCCGTCCTATGGCTGGTCAGAAGTACCTTGATATTTAAGGCAGTATGATAAAGTTATAGCTCCCTATGAAAAATGCTCAGAATTATTTATTTACAAGCACTTTTCGCTAATCAAGAGATCGCAAATTTAGAATATAAAGGAATGTATTTCATCGCCAACTTGTGTTAAAAGTGTCACCAAGATTTTTGATTCCAAACTCGTACAGTAACTTTGTTGAATGTAATGACTTGTGTCAGATTACCGTCCCTAATTCATTTCCCATTGTTAAGAGAATGATAAACACTGATCAAACCCTTTCTGAAGTAACAATTTCCCTTTTATATTTTTAACCCTTTTTGGACAAAAGTCCATTGGAGGGAATCAGTCTATATTATCCACAGCAACCGAAAACAAATATCCGCCATAACTTTCTATTTGATCCAATATTTTCATTTGAAACCTTAAAGCAGACTTATCGACTTTATTTCATGACTCTATTCGTCATACTTTGAAAATAAACAAAACATGATGAAGACATGATTTTTTTGTTTTTGAATTTTGTCATTTAAATCGAGTTTATTTATTTATTTTTATTTGTTATTTTCATTATTTTCTCAATATAGAGTAGAGTAACACTAAATATGAAAAAATTGGGTGAGTGAGTGTGTGAGTGAATTTATTTTGCTTCTTTTTCACTAGTGAAATCATCAATTATGCATGAGTGTTTGCACAAAACGCTGATACCGGATTAAATGATGCGATTGCGGTTTCATGTTTTGCACTTTTTTTCAAACTCTTGTGATTTATTTAATGAAATTTTAGTCATTTTTTTCTTTTTAGTGTTTTATAGGTTGACATTGATACTTGAATGTTTAGTCGTGTGTTAATTTAAAAAAAAATGAAAATTACTTTTTAAAAACTCTTTTTTCATTTTGCATAAAAGGTTTTGTATGGAAATTGTAGATACGAAAAAAACAACAATAAATAAAAAATCATTTAAAAGGAATTTGATTTACTTTCAATTAAAGTGAATTTTATGAAAGTAAGGTAACTTGGCAGACAACATTTAAACTGTTGCAATAAATTCACAATTTATAGAAAAATTTCGATAAATTCCCGATTTATAGAGAATTATCGATAAATTCACGATTTATAGAAAATTATCGATAAATTCACGATTTATAGAAAATTATCGATAAATTCACGATTTATAGAGAATAATCGATAAATTCACGATTTATAGAGAATTATCGATAAATTCACGATTTTTAGAGAATTATCGATAAATTCACGATTTATAGAAAATTTTTGATAAATTCACGATTTATAGAGAATTTTCGATAAATTCTTAATTTATAGAAAATTATCGATAAATTCACGATTTATAGAGAATTTTATATAAATTCAAGATTTATAAAACATTTTTGATAAATTCACGATTTATGGAGAATTATCGACATATTCACGATTTAAAGAGAATTATAGACAAATTCACGATTAATAGAAAATTTTATCTAAATTCAGGATTTAAAGTCAATTTTCAATAAAATCACGATATAAAGAGCTTTTTGCGATAAATTCACAATTTATCTAAAATTTATGATAAATTCTCGATTTATAAAAAAATTATCGATAAATACACGATTTATAGAGATTAATAGAAAACTTTCGATAAATTCGTGATTTATAGGAATTTTTCAATAATTTCCCTATTTATAGAGATAAACTCGATAAATTTTCGATTTATAGAGAATTTTCAATAAATTCTCGATTAATAGAAAATTTGCTATAAAATTCTAGAAAGAAAATTTTCGTTAAATTTATGAGTTTTTCGTTAAACTTTTTGAAATTTTTTTTTAAATTGATTTTTATATTTATCACAATCGCATTTTCGTCGATTTGTTTCTATTTCCCAACATTTGTGCTAGAATTTCACAATATTTTTCTGTAATCTCTATCAAAAAATCTTAGCGACAAATTTCATAAATCTTTCAATTACAACCAGTTTAAGAGCGATTGCATAAAAACAGATTATTGAAAACTTGTTGACCGAATTTAGAAGTGAATAAGAGAAGCTTCAGTTATAAATTATATAATCTTTCAAGTATTTTTGAATTGTCAAAATATTTTGAAATCAATTTTTTCTTAATATTTAACGTTAATTGAAGGTGTTTTGAGATGATGAAGATGATGATTTTATTAATTTGCACTTGTGTTAAGTGTAACATGACGACGACTTCATGGAATCCTAAAATTATATCTTAAAGAGGAGAAATAGAAATGTAAAACAAATTATCACTTAAAAACACGCAAAATTAATGTTTAAAGTTGTTTTTTAATTATATGAATTAAAATTTATGAATGAAATTCAGAAACCAAAAAATTAACATCAAAATTAAAATAAAGTTCTTTTTTCTCAAACTCTATAAAGAAAATTTGGTTTGATTGCTTTCAGACACATTCAAGTTATTTTTAAGTTTTCTTCTATAAATACAGTTGATGTTGTTGTGAAGATCTCAAATTTAACTCTTTATGGGTGGTCTAATTTTGGTCATGTCGTGTTTTACTAATTCTATTTAACTCAATTCATATTTGTGTCAATTTTCTACATTTTTTCATCTTTATCATCTTCAACTAACGTTAAAAAGGAAATAGTTCACAATTTATTGTGATGAGATTCTTTATTGTCTTCAACTTGTTTGCTCCTCTTTAGTGGAGGTTTCTTTTTAATTTGTAACCATAATTAAGTTAATCTAGAATAAAAATCAATTTTCCATAAAAGTTATTAACATGTTTGTAATAATGTTATTGTTGAGATTGTATAGGAAGAAAAGAACTGTAATGAAAGAAAAGTATTTTACGAAAGAATATAAATTTTCTAGTTCAGTGTTACCATTTCATGACATGATATAGGTTAAAAAATTTATCGAAAATTTTCTTTAAAACTAAGGAGTGAGATTGAAAAATTCTAAACACACGTTTTTCGTTAAAATTTTTTTTAATTTTTTTTCGGATCAAGAAAATGTCAGTTATTATGTTTAATATCAAACAAATTAATTATTAATCTGATAAATGTTTCCAACAGAACCCCAATATGATCCTACAAAAAGTTGGCCAGCATTCAATGGTCTCCCTTCAAACTGTTTCCAATGTTATTACAACAGTAATGGGAGAACTATTCCGTTGAAAGAAAACCGAGTTCAGCTAAAAGGAATGGTCCACATGATGTTTTTTAAGCCAAAAAGTATAAAGCATTTTCAATAGAGCTTCTAACACATCCGATAGAAAGGCTGTTCGGTTGGCTTAATGTTCGGACAATTTGGTGGGAAATGGTAAAGCTAATGCAAGTTTAAAAACATACAAATTCTTGACAGGAGTTCTACTAAAAATTTAGAGGCCAAAATCAGAGGAGGAAAATTTAAGTGAAGTTTTCTAAAAAAAATCTTGTTGCATAATGAATGAGGAAACTTATGTTCCGGTAGAATTTTAGCAACCTCCTGGTCAAAAATTTCATGTTGCTGATGCTGAAGGGAATGCTGAAGTACTTGATATACCAGCAGTATGCAGTTGGGGCAAGAGTAGCCAATCATTTGTTACAACCTGCCTTTTTGAAATTTTAAAATTTTCATTAAGGAACGTTTTAAAAAAGGCTGCTTCCATTCATAAGACTTCATTATAAAGCTGATGAGTGGTATAAGAACAATAATATGTTTTTTGTACCAAATGAGGCAAATCCTTCAATCTGTCTAGAGCTAGTAGAGAGATATTGTGCTCTTGCTAAAAAAAAGAATGAAAAAAAGGTGTTCAAAAGTGTAGTAGATTTGAAATGGAGATGGTATTTCCGAAAGAGGTTCAAAATTTCATCAATAGTGTTTAAATTTCGTAATATTAATTTCAATAAAGTAAAAAATCTAAAACTGAAATTTAGTATTTTTATAAACATATTATGTATGTTAAGAATTTTTCGACCTCACTCCTTAGCAGCCTTTCGCCAAAATTTCTATTTTTGAAGAAATTTCGTTGAATCCTCAACTAAAAGATAATTTGCGTTATATTCTCAATTTGAAAAAAGTTTTTCGTAATATTTTCCACAAAATCTCAATTTTTAGATTTTTTTTGTTAAATTCTTGATTTATGGAAAATTTTTGTTAAATAACCGAATACTAGTAGAATTTTGTCAAAATTTCAATTTGTGAAAAGATATTTAGATAAATTTTAGATTTTCACTTAATTATGGATTAACACTAAATTTCGCACAAAATCTCAATTTATTAAAAATTTTCTTTAAATTCTAGATTTACGAAAAATTTTCATTAAATTTTTGATTAAAAGTCAATTATTGTTAAAATCACGATTCATAGAAAATTTTCATTAAAATCTCAATTTATCGAACATTTTGCAATATTTCCTTAATTATAAGCATTTTTCCAAATTTAGAGATTTCTTTTGAAAAATTCTAAAATTATGGACATTTTTCATTAATTTTGAATTTTATATAATAATTTTGTTAATTTTATTAAATAATTTAAACATCATTGTTATTTAATATTTTTATTACTTAATAAAGTTTATTTTAATATTGTTTACAGTTTCCATTTCATTTAATTTAAATATCTGATCACCAAATAATACCCATAAATCATTAATTAACAAATTTGTTTTTAATAACTCATTTAGAGGAAGAAAAAAACTTGTTTAAATATTTAATTAATATTTATGTGAAAATGTTTAACAAAACTAAATTAATGTTAACAAAATCATTAGAGCAAATAAATCATAGATGAGCGCACGTAACACTCTCATAGCAAACTATCGCACTGTGTGGCCAAATCGATTTTTTCTTTGGAAAAATTCTGTAACTTTTGAACAGTTAGAGATATTTTAACGAAATTAAACAAAATCAAAGTTGAGATGTTTTTGAGTTTAGTTGGGAGGACACAAGTCTTAATATGGCCAGGGTCATAGTCATTGACCCTCTAAAGTTGACCATGTTGATTTCTTAAAAATTTGCCAAAAAATCCATTTATGAATTGAGAGAAAAGAAATTTTTTAAAAAGATAGTCCTTGTAAATGTCCAAAAAATAGGCTTAAATGTTTAGTTTATCTCCTATTGTTTTGAAGATATTTAAGTTTTCGAGATATTAAAGTCAAAATAAATTTTTAACCCAATTTTAGCCCGGTTTATTTTAATTTTCTTTAAACAGCGGACTTACTGTAGATCCAAATCAACTCAAATACATATCAGCTCTGACTATTCCAAAATTTCATTAAGATATCGATAATGGTTCAAAAGTTTTAGAATTTTTGTGAAAAAAAAATCGTTTTGGACACACTGTGTATCGCCGGTTAAAATGGTATTAATATGAAATTAATGGTCAGTTAGACAACAATGACGACTATATAATGATTGTGATTATAAAAATAAATATTTAAATATTTTAATTCATGAAATTAACAAAAAAATAAACGAAAGATTGTGTTAATTGTGTTGTAAACATTTTTTGCTTTTTGCCTCTTTTTACATGAACAGCAAAAAAAAGGCAGAAAACACAAAAAAATAGTTGCAAATTTTAACAATAGTTATTGTTATAATTTTAACTATTGTAATTGTTGTTGTTTTTATTTTTAACAGTTAATTATGGCAAAATGAAATAAATACATTTATTAAGAAAACAAGTAAAAATGTTTAAGTCAGCTCTATCGAATCTTCAATACCCTCCTCACTATAAATGCGTGTGAAGTAAATACGTTATGTTTCTTACATACATACTTACGCATTCAATCATAAATGTATACAAGTTTTTCTGAAATATAACATTAAATGAACACCCTTAATGAGTCATAAAATTTGTTTTATTTTTAGCTATAACTTTTTTCTACTGAACCGATTTTGATCATTTTTGGAATGAAAATGAAGTCCAAGTCCAGCTTAATATTATGGCAAAATTTCATTCCAATGTGTCGATTTATAAATGACTCTTTTATAAAGGTTTTTTGCTAGAACTTAGAGGTTGCCTAAGATACGGGTCTATATATTTCAATATATTGAACCGATTTCCCAGGTTTTATTAAGGAAACTTCTCAGGACTACAAAAACAACAGATTTGTATTTGTATGCTCGACAACAACAGATTTAATTTTTTTTTTGCTTGAACTTAAAATTTGCCTCAGTTATGGATCTATATCTTTTAATATACTGAACCGATTTGTCTAGTTTTATATAAAAAAACTTCTCAGGTTTATAACAAATACTCAGATCAAATTGTGGATGCGAGCGTTACAACAACGAATAGACAGACGGGCATAGTTAAATCGCTTCAGATTTTAATTTGATGCAACAATATATGGGATCCGTTTAGCCTTACACAAGGCATGACAAAGTTTAATATACCCCCTTCACCACTTGTGGTGATGGAGGGTATAAAAATCAGCAAAAAAGTGTAAATAAATTAAAGTCGAAAAAAAATATATTTTTTATTTATAAAGAAAATTATGGAAGCGTAAATGAGGAGAAAAAAGCTTTGAAACTGATGAAAACAAAAACCAAATAATTATAAAACAATGAACAGGTGGGGAAATGAAGGGAAATCTCTGACGGTTTTTTAGAGGAGTAGTCGTTCGTAGACGAGAGTTAACTTTAATTTAGCGTAAAAACGTTTACAATTAGATTAACATTAGACGAACAACACAAAATTGTGATATGAGGAAAATTACAATTAAAAAATATTAGAGGTGTTCAAATCAAAAAGCCTATAAATATTATGATACTGGATTTAACCCCCCATTGAGTGATTCCCCCTAATACCATAATAACCATAATTATCAGTTACAATTATGGAATGTGTTAACTTGTTAAAATTCAACACAATTTTTTACAACTGACAACAATACGATTAAGAAAAGTTAGTTTTTTAGAAATGTTGCCTCAATTATAGTTTATCTCCCCAAATGAGTATTTTTACAAAATATTGCAAAAATTTTCATAAGAAAAACTGAACGTAAGAAAAAATTCAAACATAACATGCCATATCACAATAATACACCACATATAATGTTCAAATGAAGAAATTTACATTAAAATTTAATAATTCAAAATTTTCTGTATTTTATTTTATAATAATTTTCTTTAGCATAAATATTTGTGTCTATTTGAGTGAATAATCACAAATAAAGCTTTTGTATGTCATGCGAAATTTTATATAAATAACAATAAAACAATTACTGTATTTAATATTCAATACACTGAAAAATCTTGTATATATTCCAGATTTAAAGAAAATCTCTTATAAATCTCAAAATTAAAAAAAAAACATTTGTTTAAATCCAAAATTTACCGAAAATTATCCATAAACTTCGTATTTAATGAACATTTTTGGTAAATCACAAATTTACTGGAAACTTTCGATAAATCGTAAATTTAACGAAAATTTACTCTAAATTTCAAACTTAACGAAGATTTGCTATAAATCTTAAAATTATCGAAAATTTTCTATAAATCTCAAATTTAACGAAAATTTTCTACAAATATCAAATTTATCGAAAGTTTTCTATAAAATCACATTTAACGAAAATTTTTTATTACTATTAAATTTAACGAAAAACTAATCAGAAATATTTTAAACTTAACAAAAAATTTTCTAAATTTATCACCATTTTAAAAATTCTTCACAAATCGAAAATTTTCTATAAATCGTGTATTTATTGAAAATTTTCTATAAATCGTGTATCGAAAATTTTCTCAAAATCGTGTATTTATCGAAAATTTTCTATAAATCGTGTATTTATCGAAAATTTCTATAAATCGTGTATTTATCGAAAATTTTCTATAAATCGTGTATTTATCGAAAATTTTCTATAAATCGTGTATTTATCGAAAATTTTCTATAAATCGTGTATTTATCGAAAATTTTCTATAAATCGTGTATTTATCGAAAATTTTCTATAAGTCGTGTATTTATGGAAAATTTTCTATAAATCGTGTATTTATGGAAAATTTTCTATAAATCGTGTATTTATGGAAAATTTTCTATAAATCGTGTATTTATGGAAAATTTTCTATAAATCGTGTATTTATTGAAAATTTTCTATAAATCGTGTATTTATTGAAAATTTTCTATAAATCGTGTATTTATCGAAAATTTTCACAAAATCGTGTATTTATCGAAAATTTTCTATAAATCGTGTATTTATCGAAAATTTTTCTCAAAATCGTGTATTTATCGAAAATTTTCTATAAATCGTGTATTTATCGAAAATTTTCTATAAATCGTGTATTTATCGAAAATTTTCTATAAATCGTGTATTTATCGAAAATTTTCTATAAATCGTGTATTTATCGAAAATTTTCTATAAATCGTGTATTTATCGAAAATTTTCTATAAATCGTGTATTTATCGAAAATTTTCTATAAATCGTGTATTTATCGAAAATTTTCTATAAATCGTGTATTTATCGAAAATTTTCTATAAATCGTGTATTTATCGAAAATTTTCTATAAATCGTGTATTTATCGAAAATTTTCTATAAATCGTGTATTTATCGAAAATTTTCTATAAATCGTGTATTTATCGAAAATTTTCTATAAATCGTGTATTTATCGAAAATTCGATTTATAAAATCGTGTATTTATCGCAAATTTTTTCCATATCGTGTATTTATTTGTATTTATCGCAATATTTCGATTAATACACGATTAATCGAAAATTGTCTATAAAATCTAAATTTTTTATGAAATCTCGCATTATAGTCAATTTGGTTAAAATTTTAACTGTAATAGCTATTTTTTGAATTATTATAGATTTATTGTTATTATTTCTCGATGTGTTTATTTATTTTAGTCATTTTTTCGTTAAGTTTAAGTTTTGGTTCATAATCAAATTGTTAAAGTACAAAGTCTTTTTAAATAAATAATTTTATTTACATAAACATTCACACAAAAGAAATAAACAAAAAAGCAACAAAAACTCAATGTCATTTTAAAATGCAATATTTTGCACTTTAATTCTTTTTTTGTTGGTTTTTTTTTGCATTTAATTTATTTACTGAGAAGGTTGTCAGTTATACAATCAGTTGCAACCGGAGCCAAAGTGTTTAAAGAGAAAAAACTCCTCTGTAACTTCAATTGCAAAACATTTTGTTGAACATAGAAAAAAGACTCTTAACTGATATTAACCCCTTTATCAAGATTGGCATTAAAGTCATAATTTAATAATCTTTAAATAAAATCTTCTAAAAGTCTAAAATGGAAAAAGAGAAGAAAATCTTGATTGATTTAACTGAATTAAAAAATATTCCTAAAAGTATGCTGCAGATTTATTTACTATTTAAACCTTCGTATTATGCCAATTAATTAGTTATTAGGTTCCCAAAACTCTTATTAGGTCCATGAAAGGGTTAATTTATTTTATTGTCTTCAATGCGGCAATTGCGTGTTAATTATATTCTTTTCAGTTTGTATTTCTGTAATTCAACGCGAAGGTGCAAATGTAGGTTAAGATTAACACAAATACATATTAACCGGAACACACACACACACAAACATATATATACAGTTATGTATAAAATTAATATTAAATTTTCGCTATTAATTAACACACAGGGTAAATGGAATTAATTAAAATGACTAAATTAATTATTATTAAATTCACGATATAAAGAAAATCCACTAAACTAATAAATCTACACATAAAAGCAAATTAACGAAAACTCCACGATTAAAAAATATTGCGGTAAATTCACAATTTTTAGAAAGTTCGCGGAAAATTTCCGATTTATTGGAAAATTGCAATAAATTCACGATTTATAGAAAATTTTCGATAAATACACGATTTATAGAACATTTTCGATTATAGAAAATTTCGATAAATACACGATTTATAGAAAATTTTCGATAAATACACGATTTATAGAAAATTTTCGATAAATACACGATTTATAGAAAATTTTCGATAAATACACGATTTATAGAAAATTTTCGATAAATACACGATTTATAGAAAATTTCGATAAATACACGATTTATAGAAAATTTTCGATAAATACACGATTTATAGAAAATTTTCGATAAATACACGATTTATAGAAAATTTTCGATAAATACACGATTTATAGAAAATTTTCGATAAATACACGATTTATAGAAATTTTCGATAAATACACGATTTATAGAAAATTTCCGATAAATACACGATTTATAGAAATTTTCGATAAATACACGATTTATAGAAAATTTTCGATAAATACACGATTTATAGAAAATTTTCGATAAATACACCGATTTATAGAACATTTTCGATAACTACACGATTTATAGAACATTTTCGATAAATACACGATTTATAGAAAATTTTCGATAAATACACGATTTATAGAAAATTTTCGATAAATACACGATTTATAGAAAATTTTCGATAAAAACACGATTTTATAGAACATTTTCGATAAATACACGATTTATGGAATATTTTCGATAAATACACGATTTATAGAACATTTTCGATAAATACACGATTTATAGAACATTTTCGATAAATACACGATTTATAGAAACATTTCGATAAATACACGATTTATAGAAAATTTTTCGATAAGATATACGATTTATAGAAAAATTTTCGATAAATACACGATTTATAGAACATTTTCGATAAATACACGATTTATAGAACATTTCGATAAATACACGATTTTATAGAAAATTTCCGATAAATATACGATTTATAGAAAATTTTCGATAAATACAACGATTTATGGAATATTTTCGATAAATACACGATTTATAGAACATTTTCGATAAATACACGATTTATAGAAATTTCGATAAATATACGATTTATAGAAATTTCGATAAATACACGATATAGAAAATTTTCGATTAAAATTATCATCGAGTTTATGGAATATTTTCGATAGAATACACGATTTATAGAACATTTCGATAAATACCACAGCATTGATAGGAGACATTTTCGGATAAATACACGATTTATAGAAAGATTTTTCCGATAAATGTACGATTTTATAGACATTTTTCGAGATAAACTACACCGATTTATAGAAATTTTTCGATAAAGTACAGCGATTTTATAGGAAATTTCGATAATATCACGATTTATAGGAACATTTTCCGATTAAATACACGATTCATAGAACATTTCCGGATAATACACGTTTTGAAATTTTCGATAAATACCGATTTATAGAAAATTTTTCGATAAATATGACGATTTATAGAAATTTTCGATAAATACGATTTATAGAACATTTTCGATAATACACGATTCATAGAACATTTTCGATAAATACACGATTTATAGAACATTTTCGATAAATACACGATTTATAGAAAATTTTCGATAAATACACGATTTATAGAAAATTTTCGATAAATATACGATTTATAGAAAATTTTCGATAAATATACGATTCATAGAACATTTTCGATAAATACACGATTTATAGAACATTTTCGATAAATACACGATTCATAGAACATTTTCGATAAATACACGATTTATAGAACATTTTCGATAAATACACGATTTATAGAAAATTTTCGATAAATATACGATTTATAGAAAATTTTCGATAAATACACGATTTATGGAATATTTTCGATAAATACACGATTTATAGAACATTTTCGATAAATACACGATTTATAGAACATTTTCGATAAATACAAGATTTATAGAAAATTTTCGATAAATATACGATTTATAGAAAATTTTCGTTAAATACATGATTTATAGAAAATTTTCGATAAATACATGATTTTATAAAAAATTTTCGATAAATTCGGCTTTTATGAAAATTTTTGACAAATTTGCGGTTTATAGAAAAATTTTCGTTCAATTTGCGATTTATAGAAACGTTTCGTGTAGATCTCGGTTTATAGACCTTTTTTGATAGATTCTCAATTTATTGTAAGTTTTCGTTTATATTTGT
>PYHX02000413.1:43058637-43273538 GCA_004302925.2 Cochliomyia hominivorax | reverse complement strand
CAGGAAACAAAACTGTCGAGCAATTGCAGTGTGCACAGTTGACCAGCACTAAGAACTACGGTGGAGGCATCGCATTCACATTATATAATTTGGTGCAACATAAAGCTTATCTTACTCGTTCTGACCTCCAGAGGTCAATATCTTAAAAAGTAGATCTTAAGCTCTTTGTTCCAGTAGCCTAATGCCGGATAGGTTAACGTCCCGATATTAGAATTATATTAGATGACAAAATTCGATAGGGACTTTAATGTGCACTGTGATTAAAGAAATGCACTGTTTGCGGAACGATGAGACGAATCTACTTTCTGCGTATTGAATGACGATTGACTCCGTATGAATTATGAGTACCTGCGCTAGTTTGTCAGACACCACCGTAACGAGTCCTTGGGTTGTGCACTGTTTGCGGAATCTACTTTCAGCACGTTGAATGACAATGACTCCATATGGATACTTGTAACCTGCGCAAGTTCGTCAGGCATCTTCATAACGAGTTCCTGATTTGATAATGTACACAACCTGACGAACAGTAATTTCTCTAGGATCAGAATCCAGAATCTCTTAACGCCATACCAACTAAAGTGGATACAAGCTTTATAGGGATGGATGAATGATAAAAGATGAAGATGAAACATTTCGGAGACGTTTTCGTGATAACGGACGTCAAGGCCAAAATCAATTTGCGAACATAAAAGATAACAGAAAAAATTAGTTTTCTCATAAACTGAAGGCAAAGCACGTTTGAGAAAGAATAAACCTTCATAGATGCTCAAGTAAAAATATTACTCGATTAACGGCCCTAAAAGAGTTTATTGAGCAAATAAGTTACCAAGATCTTTAGATGTGATTACATGAATCAGAAGTGAGAAATTATCAGGGTAAAAGGATTCTGAATAATTGACCCTTCAGAATCACTCAGTTGCAGATATTACTCGGTTAAGATCCTCGACAATTCTAACACTGCTAATTTTACAATTAAGAATTACTCGGAAAGATATTTTCGTGCGATTTCTTATGTTGGTAATATTAGGAACACGAAGATCCTATGATTTTAAACAAAAAAAAGTTGAGCATCGCTTTAAGTCTGTGAAAGAAGGAGAAAAGCTTTCAAGGCCGCTGAATTGGAAAGACAAATCTATATCTATTTTTAAAATGATTCCAATTTAACAATTGAAATAATGATTAAGAAAAATCGAAGACGTTCAATTGAAGTGATTTTTCAATTATAATCCCTGTCAAGCCGAAAACACTTTATTACGATTACAAAACTCTGGGAATGATTCAGAAGTGAAAAACTTAGATTCTGCATGATTTCATACCTAAAATCAATGATTAACATCAATATGATACGCAGTGACATGTAAAACGTCGAAAAGTCCTACCTCATCTGACATATCTAAGATGAGACTTTGATCAGTTCCGTCCTATGGCTGGTCAGAAGTACCTTGATATTTAAGGCAGTATGATAAAGTTATAGCTCCCTATGGAAAATGCTCAGAATTATTTATTTACAAGCACTTTTCGCTAATCAAGAGATCGCAAATTTAGAATATAAAGGAATGTATTTCATCGCCAACTTGTGTTAAAAGTGTCACCAAGATTTTTGATTCCAAACTCGTACAGTAACTTTGTTGAATGTAATGACTTGTGTCAGATTACCGTCCCTAATTCATTTCCCATTGTTAAGAGAATGATAAACACTGATCAAACCCTTTCTAAAGTAACAATTTCCCTTTTATATTTTTAACCCTTTTTGGACAAAAGTCCATTGGAGGGAATCAGTCTATATTATCCACAGCAACCGAAAACAAATATCCGCCATAACTTTCTATTTGATCCAATATTTTCATTTGAAACATTAAAGCAGACTTATCGACTTTATTTCATGACTCTATTCGTCATACTTTGAAAATAAACAAAACATGATGAAGACATGATTTTTTTGTTTTTGGATTTTGTCATTTAAATCGAGTTTATTTATTTATTTTTATTTGTTATTTTCATTATTTTCTCAATATAGAGTAGAGTAACACTAAATATGAAAAAATTGGGTGAGTGAGTGTGTGAGTGAATTTATTTTGCTTCTTTTTCACTAGTGAAATCATCAATTATGCATGAGTGTTTGCACAAAACGCTGATACCGGATTAAATGATGCGATTGCAGTTTCATGTTTTGCACTTTTTTTCAAACTCTTGTGATTTATTTAATGAAATTTTAGTCATTTTTTCTTTTTAGTCTTTTATAGTTTGACATTGATACTTGAATGTTTAGTCGTGTGTTAATTCAAAAAAAAAAATGAAAATTATCTTTTAAAAACTCTTTTTTCATTTTGCATAAAAGGTTTTCTATGGAAATTGTAGATACGAAAAAACAACAATAAATAAAAAATCATTTATAAGGAATTTGATTTACTTTCAATTAAAGTGAGTTTTATGAAAGTAAGGTAACTTGGCAGACAACACTTAAACTGTTGCAATAAATTCACAATTTATAGAAAATTTTCGATGAATTTACGATTTATAGAGAATTATCGATAAATTCACAATTTATAGAGAATTTTCGATAAATTCACGATTTATAGAGAATTATCGATAAATTCACGATTTTTAGAAAATTATCGATAAATTCACGATTTATAGAGAATTATCGATAAATTCACGATTTATAGAGAATTATCGATAAATTCACGATTTATAGAGAATTATCGATAAATTCACGATTTATAGAGAATTATCGATAAATTCACGATTTATAGAGAATTATCGATAAATTCACGATTTATAGAGAATTATCGATAAATTCACGATTTATAGAGAATTATCGATAAATTCACGATTTATAGAGAATTATCGATAAATTCACGATTTATAGAGAATTATCGATAAATTCACGATTTATAGAAAATTTTTGATAAATTCACGATTTATAGAGAATTATCGACAAATTCAAGATTTATAAAGAATTATCGACAAATTTACGAATTTATAGAAAATTTTTGATAAATTCACGACTTATAGAGAATTTTCGATAAATTCTTAATTTATAGAAAATTATCGATAAATTCACGATTTATAGAGAATTTTAGATAAATTCAACATTTATAAAAAATTTTTGATAAATTCACGATTTATGGAGAATTATCGACATATTCACGATTTAAAGAGAATTATAGACAAATTCACGATTAATAGAAAATTTTATCTAAATTCACGATTTAAAGTCAATTTTCAATAAAATCACGATGTAAAGAGCTTTTTGCGATAAATTCACCATTTATCTAAAATTTATGATAAATTCTCGATATAAAAAAATTATCGATAAATACACGATTTATAGAGAATTTTAGATAAATTCTCGATTTAAAGAACATTTTCGATAAAATTTTCGATTAATAGAAAACTTTCGATAAATTCGTGATTTATAGGAATTTTTCAATAATTTCCCTATTTATAGAGATAAACTCTATAAATTTTCCATTTATAGAGAATTTTCAATGAATAATCGATTTATAGAGATTTTTCGATAAATTCTCGATTTATAGAAAATTTGCTATAAAATTCTAGATTTATAGAAAATTTGAGGTAAATTCATTGCTTTTCGGTCAATTTGAGATTTATAGTAAAGTCACGTTATTTTAGCGATTTATAGAAAATTTTCGTTAAATTTATGAGTTTTTCGTTAAATTTTTTGAACAAAATTTTCAAAATCCAATTTATCACAAAAAAAAAAAATGAATTAACGCATTTTCACCGATTTGTTTCTTTTTCCCAACATTTGTGCTAAAATTTACAATATTTTTCTGTAATCTCTATCAAAAAATCTTAGCGACAAATTTCATAAATCTTTCAATTACAACCAGTTTAAGAGTGATTGCATAAAAACAGATTATTGAAAACTTGTTGACCGAATTTAGAAGTGAATAAGAGAAGCTTCAGTTATAAATTATATAATCTTTCAAGTATTTTTGAATTGTCAAAATATTTTGAAATCAATTTTTTCTTAATATTTAACGTTAATTGAAGGTGTTTTGAGATGATGAAGATGATGATTTTATTAATTTCCACTTGTGTTAAGTGTAACATGACGACGACTTCATGGAATCCTAAAATTATATCTTTAAGAGGAGAAATAGAAATGTAAAACAAATTATCAGTTAAAAACACGCTAAATTAATGTTTGAAGTTGTTTTTTAATTATATGAATTAAAATTTATGAATGAAATTCATAAACCAAAAAATTAACATCAACATTAAAATAAAGTTCTTTTTTCTCAAACTCTATAAAGAAAATTTGGTTAAATTGCTTTCAGACACATTCCAGTTATTTTTAAGTTTTCTCTTATAAATACAGTTGATGTTGTTGTGAAGATCTCAAATTTAACTCTTTATGGGTGGTCTAATTTTGGTCATGTCGTGTTTTACTAATTCTATTTAACTCAATTCATATGTGTGTCAATTTCTACATTTTTTCATCTTTATCATCTTCATCTAACGTTAAAAAGGAAATAGTTCACAATTTATTGTGATGAGATTCTTTATTGTCTTCTACTTGTTTGCTCCTCTTTAGTGGAGGTTTGTTTTGTGATACATAAAAAGTTTCTTTTTAATTTGTAACCATAATTAAGTTAATCTAGAATAAAAATCAATTTTCCATAAAAGTTATTAACATGTTTGTAATAATGTTATTGTTGAGATTGTATAGGAAGAAAAGAACTGTAATGAAAGAAAAGTATTTTACGAAAGAATATAGATTTTCTAGTTCAGTGTTATCATTTCATGACATGATATAGGTTAAAAAATTTATCGAAAATTTTCTTTAAAACTAAGGAGTGAGATTGAAAAATTCTAAACACACGTTTTTCGTTAAAATTTTTTTGATTTTTTCTTTTCGGATCAAGAAAATGTCAGTTATTATGTTTAATATCAAACAAATTAATTATTAATCTGATAAATGTTTCCAACAGAACCCCAATATGATCCTACAAAAAGTTGGCCAGCATTCAATGTTCTGCCTTCAAACTGTTTCCAATGTTATTGCAACAGTACTGGGAGAACTATTCCGTTGATAGAAAACCTATCAGCTAAAAGGAATGGTCCACATGATGTTTTTTAAGCCAAAAAGTATAAAGCATTTTCAATAGAGCTTCTAATACATCCGATAGGAAGGCTGTTCGTTTGGCTTAACGTTCGGACAATTTGGTGGGAAATGGTAAAGCTAATGCAAGTTTAAAAACATACAAGTTCATGACAGGAGCTCTTCTAAAAATTTAGAGGCCATAATCAGAGAAGGAAAATTGAAGTGAAGTTTTCTAAAAAAAATCTTGTCATAATGAATGAGGAAACTTATGTTCCGGTAGAATTTTAGCAACCTCCTGGTCAAAAATTTTATATTGCTGATGCTGGAGGGAATGATATGCCAGCTGTATGCAGTTGGGGCAAGAGTAGCCAATCATTTGTTACAACCTGCCTTACAAAATTTTGAAATTTTCATCAAGGAACGTTTTAAAAAAAGGCTGCTTCCATTCATAAGACTTCATTATAAATGATGAGTGGTATAAGAACAATAATGTATTTTTTTGTACCAAATGAGGCAAATCCTTCAATCTGTCTAGAGCTAGTAGAGAGATATTGGGCTCTTGCTAAAAAAAAGAATGGAAAAAAGGTGTTCAAAAGTGTAATATATTTTAAATGGAGATGGTATTTCCGAAAGAGGTTCAAAATTTCATCAATAGTGTTTAAATTTCGTAATAATTTTTTCAATAAAGTAAAAAATCTAAAAGTGAAGTTTAGCATTTTTAAAAACATTTTATGTATGTTAAGAATTTTTCGACCTCACTCCTCAACAGCCCCTCGTCAAAATTTCTATTTGTGAGGAAATTTCGTTGAATTCTCAACTAAAAGATAATTTGCGTTATATTCTCAATTTGAAGAAAATTTTTCGTGATATTTTCCACAAAATCTCAATTTTTAGAATTTTTTTTGTTAAAGTCTTGATTTATGGAAAATTTTTGGTCAATAACCATATACTAGTAGAATTTTGTCAAAATTTCAATCTGTGAAAAGATATTTAGATAAATTTTAGATTTTCGCTTAATTATGGATTAACACTAAATTTCGCACAAAATCTCAATTTATAGAGAATTTTCTTTAAATTCTAGATTTACGAAAAATGTTCATTAAATTTTGATTAAAAGTCAATTATTGTTAAAATCTCGATTCATAGAAAATTTTCATTAAAATCTCAATTTATCGAACATTTTGCAATATTTCCTTAATTATAGGCATTTTTCCAAATTTAGAGATTTCTTTTGAAAAATTCTAAAATTATGGACATTTTTCATTAATTTTGAATTTTATATAATAATTTTGTTAATTTTATTAAATAATTTAAACATCATTGTTATTTAATATTTTTATTACTTAATAAAGTTTATTTTAATATTGTTTACAATTTCCATTTCATTTAATTTAAATATCTGATCACCAAATAATACCCATAAATCATTAATTAACAAATTTTTTTTAATCACTCATTTAGAGGAAGAAAAAAACTTGTTTAAATATTTAATTAATATTTAAGTGAAAATGTTTAACAAAACTAAATTAATGTTAACAAAATCATTAGAGCAAATAAATCATAGATGAGCGCACGTAACACTCTCATAGCAAACTATCGCACAGTGTGGCCAAATCGATTTTTTTTTTTTGTTTTTTAATTCTGTAACTTTTGAACAGTTAAAGATATTTTAACGAAATTAAACATAATCAAAGTTGAGATGTTTTTGAGTTTAGTTGGGAGGACACAAGTCTGTATATGGTCAGGGGCATAGTCATTGACCCTCTAAAGTTGATTATGTTGATTTCTTAAAAATTCGCCAAAAAATCCATTTATGAATTGAGAGAAAAGAAATTTTGTAAAAAGATAGTCCTTGTAAATGTCCAAAAAATAGGCTTAAATGTTTAGTTTATCTCCTATTGTTTCCAAGATATTTAAGTTTTCGAGATATTTAAGTCAAAATAAATTTTTAACCCAATTTTAACCCGGTTTATTTTAATTTTCTTTAAACAGCGGACTTACTGTAGATCCAAATCAACTCAAATACATATCAGCTCTGACTATTCCAAAATTTCATTAAGATATCGATAATGGTTCAAAAGTTTTAGAATTTTTGTGAAAAAAAAAATCGTTTTTGACACACTGTGTATCGCCGGTTAAAATGGTATTAATATGAAATTAATGGTCAGTTAGACAACAATGACGACTATATAATGATTGTGATTATAAAAATAAATATTTAAATATTTTAATTCATGAAATTAACAAAAAAAAATAAACGAGAGATTGTGTTAATTGTGTTGTAAACATTTTTTGCTTTTTGCCTCTTTTTACATGAACAGCAAAAAAAGGCAGAAAACACAAAAAATAGTTGCAAATTTTAACAATAGTTATTGTTATTATTTTAACTATTGTTATTGTTGTTTTTATTTTTAACAGTTAATTATGGCAAAATGAAATAAATACATTTATTAAGAAAACAAGTAAAAATGTTTAAGTCAGCTCTATCGAATCTTCAATACCCTCCCCACTATAAATGCGTGTGAAGTAAATACGTTATGTTTCTTACATACATACTTACGCATTCAATCATAAATGTATACAAGTTTTTCTGAAATATAACATTAAATGAACACCCTTAATGAGTCATAAAATTTGTTTTATTTTTAGCTATAACTTTTTTTCTACTGAACCGATTTTGATCATTTTTGGAATGAAAATGAAGTCCAAGTCCAGCTTAATATTATGGCAAAATTTCATTCCAATGTGTCGATTTATAAATGACTCTTTTATAAAGGTTTTTTTTGCTAGAACTTAGAGGTTGCCTAAGATACGGGTCTATATATTTCAATATATTGAACCGATTTCCCAGGTTTTATTAAGGAAACTTCTCAGGACTACAAAAACAACAGATTTGTATTTGTATGCTCGACAACAACAGATTTGAATTTTTTTTTTGCTTGAACTTAAAATTTGCCTCAGTTATGGATCTATATCTTTTAATATACTGAACCGATTTGTCTAGTTTTATATAAAAAAACTTCTCAGGATTATAACAAATACTCAGATCAAATTGTGGATGCGAGCGTTAGAACAACGAATAGACAGACGGGCATAGTTAAATCGCTTCAGATTTTAATTTGATGCAACAATATATGGGATCCGTTTAGCCTTACACAAGGCATGACAAAATTTAATATACCCTCTTCACCACTTGTGATGATGGAGGGTACAAAAATCAGCAAAAAAAAGTGTAAATAAATTAAAGTCGAAAAAAAATATATTTTTTATTTATGAAGAAAATTATGGAAGCGTAAATGAGGAGAAAAAAGCTTTGGAACTGATGAAAACAAAAATCAAATAATTATACAACAATGAACAGGTGGGGAAATGAAGGAAAATCTTTGACGGTTTGTTAGAGGAGTAGTCGTTCGTAGACGAGAGTTAACTTTAATTTAGCGTAAAAACGTTTACAATTAGATTAACATTAGACGAACAACACAAAATTGTGATATGAGGAAAATTACAATTAAAAAATATTAGAGGTGTTCAAATCTAAAAACCTAACAATATTATGATACTGGATTTAACCCCCTCATTGAGTGATTCCCCTTAATACCATAATAACCATAATTATCAGTTACAATTATGGAATGTGTTAACTTGTTAAAATTCAACACAATTTTTTTTAAAACTGACAACAATACGATTAAGAAAACTTAGTTTTTTAGAAATGTTGCCTCAATTATAGTTTATCTCCCCAAATGAGTATTTTACAAAATATTGCAAAAAATTTCATAAGAAAAACTGAACGTAAGAAAAAAATTCAAACATAACATGCCATATCACAATAATACACCACATATAATGTTCAAATGAAGAAATTTACATTAAAATTTAATAATTCAAAATTTTCTGTATTTTATTTTATAATAATTTTCTTTAGCATAAATATTTGTGTCTATTTGAGTGAATAATCACAAATAAAGCTTTTGTATGTCATGTGAATTTTTATATAAATAACAATAAAACAATTACTGTATTTAATATTCAATACACTGAAAAATCTTGTATATATTCCAGATTTAAAGAAAATCTCTTATAAATCTCAAAATTAAAAAAAAAAACATTTGTTTAAATCCAAAATTTACCGACAATTTTCCATAAACCTCGAATTTAATGAACATTTTTGGTAAATCACGAATTTACTGAAAATTTTCGATCGTAAATTTAACGAAAATTTACTCTAAATTTCAAACTTAACGGATATTTACTATAAATTTTTAATTTAGCGAAAGTTTTACATAAATCGCCATTTTAACGAAAATATACTTTTTGTCTCTAACTTAACGAAAAATTTCAATAAATCGCATATTTAACGAAAATTTACTCTAAATTTCAAACTTAATGAAGATTTGCTGTAAATCTCAAATTTAGCGAAAATTTTCAATAAATTTCAAATTAAGCGAAAATTTTCAATAAATCTCAAATTTACGAAAATTTTCCATAAATCTTAAATTTAACGAAAATTTTCTATAAATCTCAAATTTAACGAAAATTTTCTATAAATCTCAAATTTAACGAAAATTTTCTATAAATCTCAAATTTAACGAAAATTTTCTATAAATCTCAAATTTAACGAAAATTTTCTATAAATCTCAAATTTAACGAAAATTTTCTATAAATCTCAAATTTAACGAAAATTTTCTATAAATCTCAAATTAACGAAACATTTTCTATAAATCTCAAATTTAACGAAAATTTTCTATAAATCTCAAATTTAACGAAAATTTTCTATAAATCTCAAATTTAACGAAAATTTTCTATAAATCTCAAATTTAACGAAAATTTTCTATAAATCTCAAATTTAACGAAAATTTTCTATAAATTCAAATTTAACGAAAATTTCTAACAAATCTCAAATTTAACGAAAATTTTCTATAATCTCAAATTTATCGAAAGTTTTCTATAAAAATCAAATTTAACGAAAAATTTTTATTAAAATTAAATTTAACGAAAAACTAATGAAAAATATTTTCAACTTAACGGAGATTTTCTAAATTTATCACCATTTTAAAAATTCTTCATAAATCGTGTATTTATCGAAAATATTCTCATAATCGTGTATTTATCGAAATTTTTTCACAATCTTGTCGAAAATTTTCTCAAAATCGTGTATTTATCGAAAGTTTTCTTAAAATCGTGTATTTATCGAAAGTTTTCTCAAAATCGTGTATTATCAAATCGTATATCAAATCGTATATCGAAATTTCATAAATCGTGTATTTATCGAAAATTTTCTATAAATCTGTATTATTCGAAAATTTTCTATAAATCGTGTATTTATCGAAAATTTTCTATAAATCGTGTATTTATCGAAAATTTTCTATAAATCGTGTATTTATCGAAAATTTTCTATAAATCGTGTATTTATCGAAAATTTTCTATAAATCGTGTATTTATCGAAAATTTCTATAAATCGTGTATTTATCGAAAATTTTCTATAAATCGTGTATTTATCGAAAATTTTCTATAAATCGTGTATTTATCGAAAATTTTCTATAAATCGTGTATTTATCGAAAATTTTCTATAAATCGTGTATTTATCGAAAATTTTCTATAAATCGTGTATTTATCGAAAATTTTCTATAAATCGTGTATTTATCGAAAATTTTCTATAAATTCGTGTATTTATCGAAAATTTTCTATAAATCGTGTATTTATCGAAAATTTTCTATAAATCGTGTATTTATCGAAAATTTTCTATAAATCGTGTATTTATCGAAAATTTCTATAAATGTGTATTATCAGAAATTTCTATAATATCGTGTATTTATCGAAAATTTCTATAAATTCGTGTATTTATCGAAAATTTTCTATAAATCGTGTATTTATCGAAAATTTTCTATAAATCGTGTATTTATCGAAAATTTTCTATAAATCGTGTATTTATCGCAAAATTTTCTATAAAATCGTGTATTTATAAAATTTTCTATAAATCGTGTATTTATCGAAAATTTTCTATAAATCGTGTATTTATATCGAAAATTTTCTATAAATGTGAAAATTTTCGATTTATAGAAAATTTTCAATAAATCGATTTATAGAAAATTTTCGATAAATACACGATTTATAGAAAATTTTCGATAAATCGATTTATAGAAAATTTTCGATAAATACACGATTTATAGAAAATTTTCGATAAATCGATTTATAGAAAATTTTCGATAAATACACGATTTATAGAAAATTTTCGATAAATACACGATTTATAGAAAATTTTCGATAAATAAACGATTTATAGAAAATTTTCGATAAATACACGATTTATAGAAATTTTCGAAAATAACGATTTATAGAAAATTTTCGATAAATACACGATTTATAGAAAATTTTCGATAAATACACGATTTATAGAAATTTTCGATAAATACACGATTTATAGAAAATTTTCGATAAATACACGATTTATAGAAAATTTTCGATAAATACACGATTTATAGAAAATTTTCGATAAATACACGATTTATAGAAAATTTTCGATAAATACACGATTTATAGAAAATTTTCGATAAATACACGATTTATAGAAAATTTTCGATAAATACACGATTTATAGAAAATTTCGATAAATACACGATTTATAGAAAATTTTCGATAAATACACGATTTATAGAACATTTCGATAAATACACGATTTATAGAAATTTTCGATAAATACACGATTTATAGAAAATTTTCGATAAATACACGATTTATAGAAATTTTTCGATAAAAACACGATTTATAGAACATTTTCGATAAATACACGATTTATGGAAATTTTCGATAAATACACGATTTATAGAACATTTTCGATAAATACACGATTTATAGAACATTTTCGATAAATACACGATTTATAGAACATTTTCGATAAATACACGATTTATAGAAAATTTTCGATAAATACACGATTTATAGAAAATTTTCGATAAATACACGATTTATGGAAATTTTCGATAAATACACGATTTATAGAACATTTTCGATAAATACACGATTTATAGAAAATTTTCGATAAATATACGATTTATAGAAAATTTTCGATAAATACACGATTTATAGAAAATTTTCGATAAATACACGATTTATGGAAATTTTCGATAAATACCGATTTATAGAAATTTCGATAAATACACGATTTATAGAAAATTTTCGATAAATACACGATTTATAGAAAATTTTCGATAAATACACGATTTATAGAAAATTTTCGATAAATACACGATTTATAGAAAATTTTCGATAAATACACGATTTATAGAAAATTTTCGATAAATACACGATTTATAGAAAATTTTCGATAAATACACGATTTATAGAAATTTTCGATAAATACACGATTTATAGAACATTTTCGATAAATACACGATTTATAGAACATTTTCGATAAATACACGATTTATAGAAAATTTTTCGATAAATATACGATTTATAGAAAATTTTCGATAAATACACGATTTATAGAACATTTTCGATAAATACACGATTCATAGAACATTTTCGATAAATACACGATTTATAGAACATTTTCGATAAATACACGATTTATAGAAAATTTTCGATAAATACACGATTTATAGAAAATTTTCGATAAATATACGATTTATAGAAAATTTTCGATAAATATACGATTCATAGAACATTTTCGATAAATACACGATTTATAGAACATTTTCGATAAATACACGATTCATAGAACATTTTCGATAAATACACGATTTATAGAACATTTTCGATAAATACACGATTTATAGAAAATTTTCGATAAATATACGATTTATAGAAAATTTTCGATAAATACACGATTTATGGAATATTTTCGATAAATACACGATTTATAGAACATTTTCGATAAATACACGATTTATAGAACATTTTCGATAAATACAAGATTTATAGAAAATTTTCGATAAATATACGATTTATAGAAAATTTTCGTTAAATACATGATTTATAGAAAATTTTCGATAAATACATGATTTATAAAAAATTTTCGATAAATTCGGCTTTTATGAAAATTTTTGACAAATTTGCGGTTTATAGAAAATTTTCGTTCAATTTGCGATTTATAGAAACGTTTCGTGTAGATCTCGGTTTATAGACCTTTTTGATAGATTCTCAATTTATTGTAAGTTTTCGTTATATTTGTGATTTATAGAAATTTTCTTTAAATTTGCGTTTTAGAGAAAATCTTCTAGAAATCTAGGTTTTCGGATAATATTTCTTAATTTTGTCTTCATTCGTTCATTTTGTTTAATTATCTTTATATCTTTTATGTCTCTGTAGTTCTTTTCACCGAATAAAATTTAATAATACGATAAATACTTGAAGTACTCAAACTCTGCGCCTTTTTACATTACAGGACATTATTCCCTTTCTTTGAATTTAATGTTATTTCCTAAACCTAAAATTCTATTTTATGCTTGTTTAATGTTTCTTTACCGAAAAAAGAACCATTAAAAGTAATAAACTTATATTTAACAACAGACGTATATCAAAATATGTCTGTCATTTGGACTACATAGGTTGGTTTGCTTTCACTGCCCTCTTCCTCCATTCTCTCGTATGTGGAACTTTTTTGGTCTGATTCCAAATATGTGTATACATACACATCATAACTTTACTACATTTTAGAGTCATTTTATTCCTTTTTTGCGATTTCTCTAGAAGTAGACAAGAGAAACGTATTTGTAAGTTTTCTTGTAAATGTTGATAAAAACAACAACATCAGCAGCAGTGAATGTTTGTTTGAAACTGTGTGTGTTATGTGGCATATTTAAGCTGGACTAGAACTAAAGCTGCTGGTGCTGATGCTGCTGCTGAGACTCTTATTAGAGTAAGTTGTTGTTACACATGGAAAATAACTATTTCTGGCATTTTGCCGCCAGTTTTTAGTTTTATAGTTAAAGTCCTCTTTGTTGGTCTCTTGGTAAACACATGAAAAATGTTCAGTTTGTTTGGTTTCATTATTTTTGTTCTTTTTCCTGCAGAGTTCATGTTTTGGTTCTTTTAAATTTTTTGTGAACTAAGTCAGTAACAAATGTTGGCAAAATCCAGTCATATTTTTTTTATTTACTTGATATTTTCTACAGCAGCCATAGAAAAATAACTTCTATTTTTAAGTTGAGGGTTGAAGAGAAAATTTTTTAAAAACATCCTTTTAATGCTCATATTTGTAAAAGTTTTCCCGATGTACAAAGTTGTTTTAATGTTGTTTTCACATAAATAAATTTTTAAGAGTTTTTAAGATGAACACAAAATTTTGTAGTGTTTTGTATTAAAATTAATAGTTTTCAAAAAAAATTAGCAAAAAGTTGTTGTCAAGAAAACACCAGAGAGAGAGGAAGAGAGAGAGAGAAATTGGAAGTAATTTAAGGAATAAGCTTGATATATTAATTTGAATTTAATTTTTAAGACTTAATTAACAGAAACTTTTGCATTAATAGCTAAAATATAGAGGTGATGTATGGTCCTTCAAAGCAGATATAATGTTCAGCTGCCAATAATATAAGCCTGACATGGTACTCTTGTTCCGAATGATTAATGTTAAAAAATTAAAACCTAAATGTTAACAGGATTTACTACAAGCTTTTTAAAAAACACTTTGACCCGTCTCTTTGCTCAAACTGGTCATCAATCTGTCACACTTTCAAAAAACTTCTTTGTGCTCTTTAATTCTCTTTTACCTAGAGACCAATATCTCTCCACTTGACTTAGCTCCGGGCAGCTTGAATAATTTACTTCTTTTGAATCAAATACCACTATATAAATACCATAATACCAAGTCAGGCCAAAAACAAGTGAACACATTATAAAGTTATATGAATGGAAGCAGCCTTATTTGTAAACACTTCTTGATGTAAATTTCGGTATTTATAGAGTCCATTGTAATAAATGATTGGCTTCTTTTGCCGCAACGGCTTATTGCTTGTCGTATCAAGAACTTTTTGGGAATTTATGACTGTTTTTGGGACCTAAACTTACCTTCAAATGTGTGTTAAGAATTTTTCTATCTCACTCCTTAGTTTATAGTTTAGTTTATAATTTGATCTATAGTTTGGTCTGTAGTCTGAGCTGCAATTCGGTCTATCATCCCAACTATAGTTAAATCTAAAGCCCCGGCTAGAGTCTAATCTATAGTTTGGATGACTGTCTATAGAAAGTTTGGAATGCAATTTAGTTTATAGCTTATATTTTGATCCATTGTCCGGACAACAGCTTGGACTATAGTTTTATCTATTCTTTAGTTTATTGTTTGAACTATAATTTAGCTAAAGTCTGGACCAAAGTTTAGTCTATTGTCTGAATTACAGTCTGGAATGCAAATTAGTCTTAAGACCATAGTCTAGACTTTAGTTTGATATATTATCTAGACTATAGGTTAATATATTGTTTAGATTAAAGTTATATTTAGTCTACACTGTGGAATATAATTTAATAGATAATCTGACCTCTGCATAATACAGGGGCAATCAAGTTGAACAAACAAATCCTACATACTTCTTATATGACCCAATAAATAGTTTGATCTGCAGTCAGGACTTTGGTCTATATATAGTTTGGATTATAGTTTATAGTCTGGTATATAGCCTAGGCTATAGTTAATCCTAAAGTCTGGACTTAAGTTAAGTATTTAATCTGGACTTAAATTAAGTTAAAGTCTAGAGTTAAGCCTTTGGCCAATTAAGTCTTTAGACCAAAGTCTAGTCTATGATGAACTAGATGAACCTCATCTATTGTCTGAAGTATTTCTCAGACTAGAGTTTAATATATTGTTTAAACTATAGTTTAGTCTTCAGTCTGGACTATAATTTAGTCTGGAATGCAATATATAATCGTCTGGTCTATGCCCGATATGGGGGGCCAAGTAGCATTGAACTAAAACCCCCACATACTTTTCATATGACCCAATAAATAAAATCTTAATTCTCAATAACAAATTTCCATCTGTTTATGTGTTAATGGTGTCATTATCTAAAATCCTCTTCACAAAACATTATTTTTTGGTGTCACAACCAAAAGACGCATTTATTAAGGGGCAAATCCAGGACACTGTAGAAAATGTATTTCAAGAAAATGTTTCAATTCATTTCAAAACTAAAGAGTAAATAAAAATATTATTCTATTTTACCCCTTTTTTGAAAAAAGAACTAAAACTCTTATGTTTCATTATTATTGGAAACAAAGAATTTTTACAAAACACTTCTCGTAAATGAATCCAGAAAAAAACTCATTTATATATATATTATATCACAATAAGATGAAGATGTTTATGACGCTGATGAAGATGATGATGATGACTAAGAATAGTATTATTGCATCCACACAACCAACCAACAACTACTTGGTTACAATCTTTGTCTCGGTATCTTTGATAACTTTGGTGTTTGCATTTCACACCCATATTCACATACGTAACTAAGACCAGACGTTATAAGGACCCTTTCGTGTGACGATATAATAAAAAAACAAACAATTCTATAAGATTCTTTTTTTTATTTTTGCTCTTCCACAATTATGACAATTTAAGAGTTTTGCTCATCATAAAAGATACAATGTCTTTTATTTTATATTTTTATTTACATATTATTATTATTATTGTTTTTTTAATTCTTTCTTTCTGTTTCTTTTTTATTTTGTTTAAATATTTCATTTTTCCATGTTATGATTGAGTGAATAATGAAGGATGTAAGGAAAAATGTCATGTAAAGCATTCATAAAGTTATCAAATCTACGATTTCCCTCATTCGAAACATAAAAGAATTTTGAAGTGTTAAAATAGTGAAGGAATAAAAAATGCTTTCTAGAATGGAATTCGTTAAGTATTTGACAAGATGGCGCCAATTGCTGAGGAAATAAGGTTCTTTTTTTTTGACAATTGATTCTATGAGCGTTAAAAAATCATTTTTGTTATTTTAGTGAAAGGCTAAAATCTTAATGCACTAATTTACTAAAGCATTATTTTCCTAATGCCAAGAGCACTTTGGAATGCACTATATTTTTTATTACCTCCAATAGATATTGTTATGATATGCTCCACTATTAGGACTATTCATATAAATATTCAATAATAATTTAATCTAAAGAACCAACAAAAGTTGTGTTCAGTTTATTGTTCCGACCACAGCATCGTCTATAATAGCGATTATCGTATATTCTGTAGTCTATAGATAAACTATATAGGCTATAGCTATATCTTATGTTCAATCCCAACTACAGTTTAGTCTACAATTCCAACCAAAGTATAGTCTTTATGTGCAGACAAGTATCTATAATCTGGACTATAAATCGATGATGACGATTGACCATAATTCGATCTTTAACATGGACTATAGTAAAATCGATAATGTGGTATATAATTAAGTCTACAATCTGGAATGTTTTTAACCTATATTATCATCCATAGTTTAATCTATAGCTGAGTCCATATATATAGTCCAGACTTTAGACATAGTTTAAATTGTATTCAAGTCTACAGTCGTGACTCTAATTTACTCTATATTGTGGACGATATTTCGGCCTAAATTCTGAACTATAGTTGAACAGTTTGGACTATAGTTTGGTCCATAGTCTGCACTTTATTGCAGGACGGATTATAATCAGGACTATAGCAGTACTTTAGTCTGGATTGTAGATTAAGCTAAATTTTGGGCAATAAATTAATCTACAGTCTGTACTATATAGTTTGGCCTAAATTCTGGGTATTGTATTGTGGTCCGTATGTTAGTCTATAGTCTGAACTATAGTTTGGACTATAGTTTGGACTACAGTTTGGACTATAGTTTGGACTATAGTTTGGACTATAGTTTGGACTATAGTTTGGACTATAGTTTGGACTATAGTTTGGACTATAGTTTGGACTATAGTTTGGACTATAGTTTGGACTATAGTTTGGACTATAGTTTGGACTATAGTTTGGACTATAGTTTGGACTATAGTTTGGACTATAGTTTGGACTATAGTTTGGACTATAGTTTGGACTATAGTTTGGACTATAGTTTGGACTATAGTTTGGACTACAGTTTGTACTATAGTTTGGACTACTGTTTGGACTATAGTTTGGACTATAGTTTGGACTTAAGTTTGGACTACAGTTTGGACTATAGTTTGGACTATAGTTAGGACTATAGTTTGGACTATAGTTTGGACTACAGTTTGGACTACAGTTTAGACTATAGTTTGGTCAATAGTCTGCACTTTAGATCAGGACTTTAGTGAAGATTATAATCAGGACTATAACTTGGACAATATTTTAATCTAAAATCTGAATTATACTTTGAACTAAAGTTTGAACTTTAGTCTGGGCCAAAGTTGTGAATTAAGTCTGGATTATTGTATTTTTTATAGTCAGGACTTTAGACAATAGTCTGGACTATATAGCCAGGACTATAGTCTAGATTAAAGACCAAACTACAAATTAATCTCTAGTCTAGAATATAGGTTTTATCTATAGCTTTTGTCTTACTATAGTTTATAGTCTTGTCTGCAGCTTAGTTAATAGTATGGACTATAGTTTAGTCCAAAATCTGACCTTTAATTTTAATTTATATAATATTTGATTTAAAATCCCAAATACCCCTAATATTTTTTTAATCCCTTCTAATTTACAATCGATGCTCAATACAAATGTAATTTCCCTGGAAGTGGGAAAACATACCAAAACGTTTTGTTAATCATTAAAAATGTTTTTTTTCTAAAAGAATTTAACTCTTTGTCTTTCTATACAACTGACAGTCCGTCGGACTTACTCCGGTTGGTTGGTTGGTTGACTATTAAGCTTAAAGTCATAAAATACTAAGTAAATTATGATAAAGAACTTTATGAGAAAAAATTTATGTTCTGGACTACTTAAACATCCTTAGTAGTGCTAGCTCCAAGGCTAATAACATTTACAGCAGGCTATCGATATCCATTCCAAACAATTTCAATATGTTTTGGCATTTGTAATGGAACTTGCAAACAAACGAACACAAATGAAGGGGTATTTAAAGATATAAAAAAGAAATAGTTTTCTTAGTATCGTCATTATCATCATCAGCATTAACATCATGATGAGATGATTTAGTTGTTTAAGTAATTTAAGTTTAGTGTTTTTCAGAAGCCAACTTTAAAAAAAAATCATATCATAATACTTGATCATCTCATCTCTTTAAAGCTGAAAACTATTTTTGTGCTGAATGAACTATAGTGACTGACGATTGACTGTTTGTTAGTCAGTCAGTCAGTCAGTCAACAACATTATCGTCATCTGTAATATTATTAGTTCTAAGGTGGGGCATTAATGTACAATTTAATGGAGCCCATAAACATAAACTAACTAAAGGGAAAAGAACTTAAATAAAAACAAATGATGGAAAAAGAAGAGAGTTAATGGGGAAGCAAATGAAAGATGACGGATTATGCCAATGAACTTGACATTAATAGGGCTTCTTTATCTTTTCAAAATGTTATTATTTCCTTTATATTTTCTATTCCATATTTTATTGTTTTTAAAGTTTAAGTCATTTTTTTTAAATATGTAAGAAATTTTCTAGATTGTGAAATAATAAGCGAAGGATTTTAAATTTTCATTGATTTCTATTGAAATTGGAAATGAAGGATAATTTTGTCCTGGAAATTTACCAGGTTCATTAATTAATTAATGACAGTAAAAAATAAAAAGGGGATTTAATCTTTCCATGTTTTCTTAGTCATTTTGACAGCTTTTGGGATGTTAAAAAGACTTCAATACTTCAGGTCTTACAGTTATTTGAAAATGTATAGACTTACCTCTACAATTATTTGCTGCAAATAAAAAAGAAAAATAATTGTTACTTCAGAGTTCAAAATAAAAAAGACTTAATAATTTAAACAGTTCTTAAATTAATGGTTTAAACAATACTCCATACTATAGTTTACACAATATTCCAGACTATAGTTTATACAATTATCCAGACTATAGTTTATACAATATTCCAGACTATTGTTTATACAGAAGTCCAGACTATAGTTTATACAATATTCCAGATTATAGTTAATACAATATTCCAGACTATAGTTTATACAGAAGTCCAGATTATAGTTTATACTTTAGTCCAGACTTTAGTTTATGCAATCATCCAGACTATATTTTATACAGAAGTCCAGACTATAGTTAATACAATATTCCAGACTATAGTTTATACAGAAGTCCAGATTATAGTTTATACTTTAGTCCAGACTTTAGTTTATACAATCATCCAGACTATAATTTATACAATATTTCAGACTATAGTTTATACAATTTTCCAGACTATAGTTTATACAGAAGTCCAGACAATAGGTTATACAATATTCCAGACTATAGTTTATACAATTTTCCAGACTATAGTTTATACAGAAGTCCAGACAATAGGTTATACAATATTCCAGACTATAGTTTATACAATATTCCAGACTATAGTTTATACAGAAGTCCAGACAATAGGTTATACAATATTCCAGACTATAGTTTATACAGAAGTCCAGACTTTAGTTTATACAATCATCCAGACTATAGTTTATACAGAAGTCCAGACTATAGTTTATACAATATTCCAGACTATAGTTTATACTGAAATCCAGACTATAGTTTATACTTTAGTCCAGACTACAGATAAATGGAGAGTAACGCTACCGCGGACTAGCTATGTAGAGCGTGCCAAAATGGCGACATGTGCTTTGTGAAACCCTGTAACTGGGCGAGTGTATACCGGCTTTAAATAGGTATCTCACCATAAGTGAGGCCTCAGGTGAGGCAAGAATTGGAGTGGCGACTCCATGGTTTTCTTAACCAATTAAATATGAACTGAAGTCAAGTGAATGGAACTTCATTAACTTCTCTTGAGTTCAAACCTGTAATGACTTAATTTTGGCATTTCTGAAAATATGGATGTGTATTGATGCTTATAAGGCTGACAGCTATAGTATTCCGTAGCTTAAGTACACAGAAGTAACATTCTATGAAAATGTCTTTCAAAATAATAGTTGGCAAGTCTCAAAGTGTGTTTGAAAATTTTCTCCGTTAAGTTGGTGGTGAAGATTCAGAAGCTATTACCGATTAAACCCTTTGTTGACCCTCGTTTAGCCTCTCTGATTGCAAAAATGGAATCGAAGAACGACTGTACGTATATAAAAGTCAACGTAAGAACAATCAAAAAGGCGAAAATTCTTTAGGCGAAACAGACAAAACATTTAGGAAAAGTGTGGTTACATTGAGAACACCGAAGCCAAAAAATGAGGAGTCAAGCAGAAAAATAGTTTCATCCTATGCGAAGACTTTATATATATGTATTTCATAAAGAAAAAGATTAATGTGCACCACAGCATTAAGTAGCAATTTAAAAGAAAAAGGGTTACGCATAATAAAGCGCTCGATAAAACAAATGGGAACAAAGAGGATACTTCCATGAAACAGGAGCAGGCAAACAGAAATGTCACTATGCATAGTGAAGAATATCTCAATGGCAATTAAACGAACGTTGGACTTGAGGAAGTTGCTTAAGTGACGCAAAGAAGGGGTATAAACAATTGAAGGAAACAGGCTAGGAGAAAAAAGAACATAACATCGACTGGAAATAGTGCAATAATTCTTTATCGAATCCCGGACAGACGAAATTAGTAAGAAAGTAAGAATCTGAAAAATGAGTAGAGGAATTTGGGGATAAGGAATACCAGTAAGAAACAGACTGGACTATTTAATGAGCTAGTTGAAAAAAACTCTAGAGGAAAGGCTTAAATTAGGACTAAAGTCCTAATCCTTACAATCTTTTAAAGTGCAAGGATATTAAGGAAGTAACGACTGCAGTGGATATTGGGCATTAAAGGAGGAATTTGATGAAGTGGAAAGTGTAGTGATTTGGAAAACGTATGGAGGTAGTCAAACAAAAAAATCTGTTTACCCGAAGTTATTGCTCAAAAAGTCTTGGGAATAGGAAAGATAGATGGGATGGATAATAGTCTAAACTATAGTTTATTCTATAGTATAGACTATAGTTAACTCCATACTATAGTTTATTGTATGATCCAACAGTTAATTCCAGGATCGTTTTCATTTTCAAATTATTTAACAATCTGAACTATAGTTAATTTTACAGTCCAGACTTTAAACATAAATCACAATTGATCAATTAATCAAAATATATAAAAACTGAATAAAATACCCAACGATGACAATGACGACCTTTTTGCCTCAACGACCTACAACAATACTTTTGTCTTTAAGAAAGTCCAACAATTTTAAAACTGAACAACGACACAATTGCATGACATCAATATTGATGTCTATGAAAAAAATGAGTTATAAAGAGGGCATATTTATATACAAAAGTCGACATGAAAATATTTAAAATAACGACAAAAAAAAAAGAAAAAAAACTACCGAAAAATAAAACCTCAAATAGGTATCAAACTGTCACGATTGTCGGTCATTAAACCGCTTAATAAAAGTAAAAATAATAAAATAAAACTAAACTGCAATATCATGTCAAGTTGTGTATAGATGTGCGCTCAGGTTGACTACCACAACAATAACAACTATAAGGAATGGACGGAAAGGTGGACGGACGCTCGAGGTTTGTTTTGGTGTATCGTCACCACGAAAAAAAAAAACAAATTAATTTGCGACAAAAAAATTAACACCATAACGCCACATAAATTATATACATTGGTGAGTAAAATTTTAGCATAGAAATTTTATAATTTGATATAAAAGCATATTTTAGTTATAAAAGCATATTTAATTATATCTGGGTTTTAATAACCTTATTTGTTTACATTTTTGGTGAAAAATAATCTTTTTATTATACTTCTTTTTTAGAAGAATTACTTTTTAAATTTTAAAAGCATATTTTACCCCTAAAAGCTTATTTGGGCTTATTTATGCTTTAAAATTGTTTACTTAAATTTTAAAAGCATATTTAGGTTTAAAAGTCATTTCATGATCATAATTTTCAACATATAATTATTAAGCAGTATTAAAATCGATTTTTAAATAAAATAACTGAGATCGAAGAATTCTTAACACACGTTTTTTATTAAAACTTTTCTTATTTTATATAAAAAAATCATTTAATGTGAAACAAGTGAATATATTGTTAATATTTTGAAATTGAATCACCAGAGAAATGCTGGTTCAGGTGACTGGTTCAAGAGTCCACAAATCATCCGGCAGGAAAGCAGCGCGGTTAGCTCAGTGTTCAAAATATTTGGCATTAAAAGCTTAATCTAATATAGGTTTTTTAACCTATAAGGTTCAAAGAGTTCCTGACAGAAACGCTGCTAAAAAGTTAGAGACCAAAAACAGAGCACAGAAATTGAAGTCAAGTTTTCTAAAAAAAAATATTCTTGCTACAAAATGGACGAAGAATGTATGGTCAACAATTTTATATTGCCGATGCTCGAGGGAATGTTAAAGAAAAGCTTAGGATCCAAGAGCAGTCAAAATGTCCCAAAATGTTCTTGGTATATCAATATGCAGTTGAGGCAAAAGGGGCTCTATAAATTTACATCAAGAAGCGTTTACAAAAAACTGATGCCATTCATAAGACTTCATAAAGTATTAATTTTGGCATCCTGTCACGATGATAAGAAGCCCTTGAAGGGTACAAGAACAATAATTTGTATTTGTATCCAAAGAGGCAAACTGCCTGAAGCTATGGACACGGGAGAATCATTGGGCTCTTGTATAAAGAGAATTGAAAAGCACAAAGCTTTGCCAGTGGAAAGTATTGGATTCCTTGTTAAAATCCTTTCAAATTCGAATGTGATAGAAAGTTAATCTGGTATTGAAAGACCTTTAAAACCTTAAGATCATAATTTTATATGAAATTTTTTTTTAAAAATTTTTTAAATGTATCCTTTGATCCCTTATTGCATATTTTTTAATTAAAAGCCTATTTTGGCATATTTTGGCTTTTAAGCATATTTTGAATTGACATATTTATGATATTTTTTACAGAAGTAAAAATCACAAAAGTTGTAAAATTTTTAGTCAATTTACAGCCCCAACAAAACGTTAACGACTTTTTAACTTTCTCTACTCTAATTTTACCCTTCACTGTGCTGAAACTACACAATTAAGCCCACAAAATTTGTACGTGTTATCATATAAAATTTTGCACTTACATGATTTTAAATAAAAATATTTTTAGTGACTAGAAAAAGCAAAAATGTAAAGTGTTTTTAACATAAATTGAGATCAACGAATACGAAATAATCTGATATTTTTAATTCTTCGACGAAAGAGAAATTTTGAATGACTAATGAGAATTTTATTCGCAAATCGCCCAAAAAACAAATATATAAATATTAAATAAATGTTGAATAAATTGATTTTAGAATTTTAATTATGGAATAAATTAAAAAAAATTTTTCAATAAAATTGAATTTAGAAATTTTCAATGTTGAAAATATTTCAAATAATTTCAGAATTTTTGTATATAATTCCTTTTTATTTAATAAATTTTATCTTTATTTTGGCGTTAATATTTTGTTTTTTAAAGCTAAACAATTTAACCTTTGACCTTTGAAGATCACGTTTTAAAATTCTTTTAAAATTTTAACTACAACAGGGGTGTACCCTGTTGTAAATATGCATAATATCATAATTTAACGCTTGTCATTTTCTACATAAATATTTTAAATAGCTGTAATTCTAGATATCTATTAACAGGGGAACCTATATTATTATACACCAAAGATCACCACCATAGCAAACTGTAGCATTAGAAGGTGCAAAATTAATCGGTTTAAATATTAAAATTCAATGACAGATCTCTGTTTTCCTGTCATAATCCTAATTGGAATCTGACGTCCCTGTTTGTCATATGAAATTTGATCAGTTTTTTTAACAAAGAAATATATAGAAAAAAGTGAATTTTTAACAGAAAAAAGTGCATTTAAAAAAAGTGCGTCTTCCAAAGAAAAAAAGAGTATTTTTAATAAGAAAAAATTTAAATGTTTACAAAATGGGCATTTTTAAAGAAAAAAGTGTATCTTTACGAAGAAAAAGCTTTAATTGCTTACAAAAAAAGTAAATAGCGTTTTTTAACAAGAAAAAATTTAAAAAGTCCATTTATTCACAGAAAAAGTGCATTTATTCATGTAAAAAAATTCAATTTAGAAAAAAAATAAATTTTTGTTTTATTAATAGAAAAAATTGCACTTTTTAGTAGAAAAAATCTTAATTTAACTGTTTACAAAAAGGAAATTTTTTAAAGAAAAAAGGGTATTTTTACAAGAAAAAAATTATTTTTTTATAAAAAAGTGAATTTTTTTATAAAAAAGATGTATTTTTAACAAGAAAAAATTAAATTGCTTACAAAAAAGTAAATTTCATTTTTTAACGGGAAAAATTTTAAAAAGTGCATTTATTCATAGAAAAAATTTCAATTTAAAAAAAAAAGAACGAAATATTTGTTTTGTTAATAGAAAAAATTGCACTTTTTAGTACAAAAAATATTATTTTTAATTATGGATTAAATAATAACTTTATACTGCACTTTTTATTAAAATGTAAAAAATAAAACATTTTTTTTACTAAAAATTATTTCAAAATACAAAAATTTAAATTAAAAAATTTTTTATTCAGCAATTGAAAACTGGCTTAAAAAAAAAAAAAAAAAAAAAAAAAAAAAAAAACTTGTCTTTTTTAAATCAAAATTGCACTTTTTTACTTAATTTTGCATTTTTTATAAAAGATGCATTTTTTTTTTAATTTTTAAACGTTTACTGGAGGTTTAATTGCATTTTAAATATTTTTTTTTTGTTACAAAAAGCGCATTTTTAACGAAAAAGTATAATTTTTACAAAATTACACTTTAAAAAAATTAATTTAATAAAATTTTACAATAAAAATTGGACTTTTAGTTTAAAAAAAATATTTTATATTAAAAATTTAATATTTTTAAAAAGCAAAAAATATACTGCATAAATTTTAAATTTATTTTCTAAAATAATGTTTTGTTTTTGTGAAAAAAATTGCACTCTTAATTTTTATAAAAAAATAGAAAAATGTGTTTTTTACAATTTTTTTTAATATTTTGTAGGAAATATTCTTGGTTTGACTGGTTAAAGAACACATATACAAACATACATAACAGATATTGTATAATAAACATATAAGTAAGTCTGACAACAACGTGTTTCTTTTCTCAACTCCTGACAATTGCAATAACGTTGAAAATCGTGCGAAAAATTCTAATATTTTCTGTTTTTCTGTTTAGACTTTGGTTTGCAACACAAAACCTGGATTAAAGGCATAAAAACATTAAGAGGCAACAAAGTAAAATTCTGTATAACAACAAAAAGAGTTAAGAGAAAATAAAAAAAGGAAAAACCCAAAGTGTTTGAAGAACAAAACAAAATTGTTGTAAAGAAAATCCCATGAAAGAATTTTTTTTGTGTTAGATTTTACTTGGAGAAGAAAATAAAAAAACAAGTAAGAATGCTATAGTCGGCAATGTCGAATCTTTAATACCCGCTACCTTTAAATAAGGTTTCATATATACATACGCACACACACATAGAATCAAAAAAGTATAAAATAAATAAAAGTTTTTCTTAAATACAAAACAGGAAAAATTAATGAGTCATAAAATCAGTTATATTTTCGACTATAACTTTTTTCTACTGAACCGATTCTGATAATTTTTGGAATGATAACAAAGAACATACAGCTTAATTTTATTCCAGTTTGCGATTTATAATGTACAATTTTACGAAAGTTCTTCGCCTGAATTTAGAGGTTGCTTCAGATATCGGTCTATATTCTTTGAAGTATATATAATGAAGTACATATTGCTTAATATTATGACATTTCAATACAGTTTATCGATTTATAATGTACAATTTTACGAAAGTTCTACGCTTAAATTGAGAGGTTGTCTCAGATATCGATCTATATCTTTTAATATACTGTACCGATTTTGCTAGATTTAAATAATACACTTCTTTGGACTATAACAAATACTCAGGCCAAATTTCAGATATATTAACAGACGAACATAGCTTAGTCGACTCAGTTTTTAATTTAATGCAAGAATATATATAAATTACTTCAACTGAGATAATTCCTTCTTCGCGTTACACACGGAATGACAGAGTTAATATTATTCTCTTCACTACTTGTGGTGGTGGAGGGCATAAAAAGCAAAATTGAAAATGTCTATTTAAGAACATAATATTAAGGTAAATAAACTATAAAAAAGTTGAGAAAAAATGAGAGAATAATGAAAAAAGGGCTATAATGCAAGAAAAGTGAACTAAGAGGTATAAACGTGCCCAAGAAGAGGATTCTTTTTTGTGTCTTAAGCTAAAGTAACTCTAAGTAGTGTGAACATTTTATGCTTTTGGATTCACTTCTCCGGGAAGCAAAGTAGAGGGTTATGCTGCTAAACGTATGTGTGTGTGTGTGTGTCTCTTGATTTGTCTTTCAGTCTTCCAGTTCGTCTGTCATTCCGTCTATCTATTGGTCGTTTGTTGTGTCTAGTTCTAAGACATGTGTTCACATCTATCTGCTCGTCTGTCTGTCTGCCTGTCTGTCTTATTCAAAAGGCCAAATATTGTAGAAAATAAAAAAGAAAAAGATGAAAAAAATTGTTAAATAAATTTTCTGAATGTTGACAGGTAAAATGGAAATACAATGACTGCAAATAATGTTGCAATATTAAGGTGTAAAATGATATCCAACTATGCCACGCCAAGCAGAAGACCTCATCATTAGCCACAACAACAAGAACATCAACATCATCAAACTCTATCGTCAAGTCAACGTTGTTGTAGAACATGTTGGATCATCTCTCTCGTCTAGATACAATTTCATTTGCTTCATGTTTGATTTCTATACATTTGTATTTGTAGTATTCTGAGTGTGTGTATGTGTGTGTGGACAAGATTATAAGAATTAAATACAACAATTCTGTTTGAAGCCAAAAGTTTTTAGAAAGAACTAACAGTTTAAAGAATGAATAAAAGATTATTATTTTTTTAAAAAGAAATAGAAGAAAAAGTACAAAAAAATGTATTATTTTAACTGAATTTATATTGTAATAAATATGAATGAATATATATACCAATACATTCTCAATTTGTATATATATATGTGTGTGTATGTGTATGTGCAATCATATTCGGTAGTGTGAGTTGTATTTTAAATTTATTTTATTTATATTTCTTTTACCACAAACTTCCGTTACATTACACCTGTGAGTCAAATATTAAAAAGGGAAATTTGGCATTAGTCGACTTAAGGTATATGCTGCACAATGGGTTGGATTTACAGTAATAATTCTCATGTGGTTTATGCAAATGTGCATGCAACTTTCAAAATGTACTGGAAATCGCAACATGACCGTAATTTAATATTCGGATTCAAAGTTTTGTTAAACACACCGAAATGTTTCGCTCCAAGTCAGATTTAGTTGACTGTTATATCCTTTATATTCTAGTTAAACAAAGGGTGATCCAACTAGAATGAATAATACTGATTTTGAGCCAAAATTTGAATGAAAAGTTGTTCGCCCAACTTTAAATGATGTTCTTTTCCTCAGTGATAAATTTAACCATGGGAAATATCAACATTATAACTGCACGTTTCATCTGAGCCAAAGACAGATGAGTCCGACTGCAATTCGATCACAATGCGAAGCTTTTCTGAGGAAAATATTATTGTTTTCTTCGATAGCACGGCAAAAGAGAAAACAACCTGAACTTACACTCCTAACAAACAAATGTACAACAGACTTGATCTTGTTGTAAAGTTGAGTTCAAACGGTTTAAGAGTTGTATCCTAAAGGTTTAATGTATGGATGGCGTTGCCACCCTTTCTAATTTTATTTAGAGTATTGAGAGTTCAGGTTGGGATTTTGTGCGATAAAATTTTTTTTGTATTTAGCGAAAGAAGAGCGGAAGTATTCGTCTCGTCGGTAGACATTTTTTAAGACTCAACAAAGATCGAAAAAAGCAGCATAATTCCGATTGTTTGCCGCAATTTAATCAAAAAGACATGAACATGACATGCTCCCGCATTTTACTTACCGGTTTTTAATAATTAAAGCAGAAAGCTCTATTAAGAATTTAGCTTTATTTGGATTCCAAAGGTGTCGAATTAAAAATAAATTAATTCTGAAAGTAAACTCTGAGAAATTCACTTTAAAGAGAATAATGCCGTCTGACCGCTGAAGTACCAGCTCTACAACTATTGATGTTCTCGCCTGATCGCAGTAGTAACAACTCAAAAAACAAAAACCTTCACAATTCGCCGTTATTTAATGACTTTCAATAACGTTGTGATGAAAAAGTCATCGAAATCGAATAAAAAAGGCTTAAGGCACCATAAATTCACCAAATAGAAGTCATTTAAAAAATATGCCCACTCATTGTACTCTCTGGATTTTAAGAATTAACCCTGAAAAGTATTTGAAAGAAACACAACTTAGAAGATGATCTTGTGTGACGGCTACAGTAGAAACTCTGACAACAAAGTCATCATTTACTCCACAATCTCTTCTTAGTGGGTTTCCTTGGAGAGAATGATTTTGAATTCACAAAAATGCTTTTAGAAAATTCATGCGATCATAGTACCTGGTAGATTTAAAATAAAGTCCAAAAAAATCAAAAAAAGAGTTTGTTTTTGTTGGAAATTTAAAAGCACCGAATTGACAATAGATCAATACTGAAAACTCGTTATCTTGTCTGCCTGCTTATTCGCCATTATTTTTTGCGTATACAACAACCTTGTGTCCAAAACGCCATAGATTATGACTCGACTTGTGTGATATATTTTGTCATTTAATTGTGCAAAAGAAGATAATGATCTGGGTATATTTACCTTTGTGCAGCCATCAGCCACATCAGGCTTTCTAAAGTAATGAATGACATCATTTGTCACTCTCTTTTATTATTTGCACACATTTTGGAATACGAGTTTTGGATCCAAATCGATAATACTTAATAAATGTTGTCTACGACTTTAAGTAATAAGGGAAAATGCACTCTACTCTGGAAATTATTTAATATCAAAATGAATGTATCTATTCATTATATTTGTAAAAAACGGATTTACTGGACAAAATCCGGTACGTTTAATTTTAATCCTAGTCCACATTAAGCGAAACACATTACGTTGTACCATATAATATCAATGTACCGATAGTGTTAAATGTCGTTAAATTAAAAAATATAAGAAGATAAGTTTATTGGGATTTTATTGGGGATGGCAAACACTTCATATTTTATTACTGGAACCCGTAAGATTCGGAATTATAAAATAAACTCAACTAAATTTTTAAATTATTAAATATTAATTCTTATTAAAATTCTGTTAATAGATCTTAATTTTAAACGTGATTAGCAATTCGAATGAACTTACTAACTAAAATTAATATATACTAAACTAATACAAACCCCCAAATATATTTTAATAATCCCTTCTTTGAAATCGTTTCAAAGAAACGTTTCAACTAACAAATATCTAACAAATTCACTTCTAATCCATAAATTGTAGGGTGAACAAATTTACCAAAAAAGAAATTAAAAATTCATGACACGTTCACTGTCAGTCAGGTCGTTAACTTCTTTCTTGTTTTTTTTTTCACCTCAACTTGGTACGATGCACGTTAATTTCGGTATATCTAGATACAAAACAATATAAATATATATTGAAAACAGCAAATGTTGTTTACACCAGTGACAATATGTTGTTCATTGCACAATATGTTGTTCATTGCAATTCTAGCAAAAGTGTCATATCATCAAAATAACAAAAAACTGCAAGTGTCGTTTAGGAGAAAAAATCGAACATTTTTATGAAATTCTATACGATCAAGGTCGACAGGGTTAAGATCTGTACAAGAAAACTTAATTGAAAAGATATTGATTTGAAAGTTGTATGTATTTAATGGAAAATTAATGTTGAAGTAAATTTAGGGTACAAAGGTTGAAGTTGATCTGTATGGAGGATCAATAGAATGCATTTTACATAAAAGAATATCAATAATATAAATAGAAAAGTTTGATTATAAGAAGTGGAACCGAAGGTCATTCTTAATTATTTGAAAGCAATATTTTTTGCTTTTGTATTAAGAGCAAAATATCTATAAACAGTTCTGATATAAAAATTATCCAGTATATAGAGACCTTTTACTAAGTGGGAGAAGTTAGGAACAAGCCAAGTAAAGATTACGAAACATGTTTGGGGTATGGCCGGTTCTAGTCCAATTTTCTTCCTCCCAAAACTTTTTGAGCAACAACATTCGATAGATAAATTGTTGCTGTCTGTGATCCTCCATATGATATGAACTACACTTTCCTCTAAATTATTGATATCAAACTGCTCTACTAATACCCTGTAGTAATTCGCTGCTCTCGGAACCTGATTTCGGCTCTCCCCTCAAGAGCTTCACCAATAGATTCACCGAATTTCCAGTTTATTCCTTAGTAAACCAGACTTCAATGGATATGTCCTGCATCAAAATCCTTACACCTCATCAGAGTCACGCTAACTCTGTTTTCTGTTCCTCACCGGTTTTCTTTCCTTTTAAGGATATCAAACTGCTCCTTTAATTCCATCGTTAACTTTGGTAGTAATTTCGGATCTCTCAAGAGTTTTTCCAAGAAGTTCATTTTTTGAGCCCGTTCCTAACTGGTACTTTTTGTTTCCAATTGAAGTTCTCCTGTTTGAGATACACCAATTTTTTTGATCGTTTTCTCACAGATCTGTCAAGGTTTTTCGATCTACTGCACCGTGATTAAACATCATTTTTTACTTTAAACCATCCATATCTCTTTTTTTCTGGTTCAACAATATATTCACTATTGTTCTTTCCCGATATTGTATTTCATGGTAAAAACTGAATGACCTTATTTCCACTTGTCTCTGTTCTCCTCTTCTGACTTCATAGAATACTTTTTTTCCTCCAGAAAAATCATGTCTATTCTTCTTCCTCTGCATTGTCTTTTTTACCACCTGTTTTTCCATCCTGGCGGTGATGAAAGTTCGTTGATCTTATTTCCACTTGACATCGTGTCTCTTTTCTCCTCTTCTGGGTCCTTCAATTAATTTTACCTCTTCTTTGACGTCATTCTAAGAATATCCTCAAGAAGATCACGAGTTCTTTAAGTATATATTGAACTATCATTTGGTCATGAATTTCTTATCCTTGTTTTATAGGAGAAACTTAATTTTACCCATGCACTTCATCAAAGGCTTTGCGAACATTTATCCGATCACTCTCAAAGCCTATGTATACTCAATTGGTGTACAGTCGCATTAATATTTCGTGTTTAGCTTGTTTCCTAAAAGCAAAGGGATAATATTTCTTATAGATTAGATGAGCTGGGCGTTAGGTTGGACTGGAGGTTCGATGAACTCCTATCTAAGTATTGCACCATGTTTTGGGATTAATATTATAGCAAATGCAGGAATATAAATTATTATAAATTTCGAATGATACAGTACATCATCTAGAGACATTCCAATTTTTCGATTGTCGAATAAACATCTACAGATTTAATGCCTCTTTTGAAATCAATGACACTATGCGAAAGCTGACAAGGGGTCATTATGAGACCTATCACCAGATTCAAATCGCCTTCTTAAAGTTAATATGTGACCCACAATAATCATCTTCTGAAACCCATTTAGAACAAATCTGGTCGTTTGAGCCATCAGCCCCTTAAGTTTTTTTCTTCTTAAACTTTTTCTTTTGTCAACTTAACATTCCGATTTGCGATCTTAAATTTCAATTGTGAAACTTATGAGAAACAAAGATTTTCATATTTTTCTTTAAGTTATTAAATTTTTAATTAAAATATTCTGTCAATTCATCCATAACATGTCAAAATATTATGTATTCTTTTTCCTTCTTCCACTTGCAATACCACATCATATTGAATTACAAAAACTTTGATTTGCTTAAAGAAAAAAAGAGCAAAATATTGGATCATGTAAAAAGTATTTTCTGAATGTTTGTTTGAAGACTAAAAATTACAATTCGAAAATTGTGCGAAATGCATTATAAGTGAACATAATCGTCAAAAGGATTTCAGTGGACTAAAATCTGGTACTCTGAAAGTGGAATGAGAAACTAGAAAAAGACCACCAATAAATGTCGAATTTAAAAGTGGTCATGCTTAAATCGTTATGCGAACTTTCGCCAATTAATCATGCTCAATATTTGTTAGCACCGTATATCCCTAATATTAAACCGCTTCTCGAGATCATAATAATAATTACTTTTGCTCTTTTCATAACACCCAATACACCTCCCCATCTTTCAGTCTAAACCCCCTTTTTTAATAGTTAAAGTCTTAGTATTATGGTTACAGGATATTAAACTTTGGTTAAATATTTACACTTCAAGGATTTCACGTTAAATACGAAACTATCACAGATTATGATTATAGTCATATATGAAACTACAAAAAAAATGTGAATATAAAAATATGCGGCAAATATAAAAAGTGCATTTTTTCCTCTACAGTCACCACAAAATGTGGGCGTTCGAAATTGTTTTTTTTTTTCGTAAATTTCCCACCTTCATTCTTCTTTGGTCTGATTATAATTTTTTTTTTGTTTGCTATACAAACGATTTGACAGTTAGGACAGGATGTTAAACTAAAAGGAAACAATGATAATGACTTTTAAAACGGGTGAACAGGATAAGAAAAGAATACAACAACAATAAAAAATATATATTTTAAATGGGAAAATGTTGAAGCTTAAATGCAAATAAGAAAAAGAAAGAAAAGGAAAAAATAAATTGTAATAAAATTAAATAAAGGAATTGTACGATTAGTTAACGGAAATGTCTGAGGCCGTTTTAATACAAAAAGAGGACGAAGTTTCAAGGAATTAAAGGAAAATTTAAATTGAATATTTTAGATATAAATAAGTGATTCCAAAAAGTATAATGTTAAGAAAGGGAGTAAGTCCGAAAATCTTTTGGAATAAAATAATCATTGAGAAATATAGCTAATTCTAGGATAAGCAGTTCTTCAAGGCAACGCTAGCCTATTCACTATATAACAGACTACTTGATGGTATCACTAAACCAGCTAGTAACTATAAGGAATTGTGGTAACTTAGATTAGAAATTCTAGAGAACGCTATTTCAAACTGAAGTTTCACTTAGTCCTCTAGAAATTTACAGAAGTACTCTCAGTCTCCTTCTCAGACTCATCACGATAACTTCCGCAGTAATCATTGAAAGCAAGATTTATTATTATGATTCTCAAATATACCAAAAGAATCCTGACCATGTGTTCAATCATCTAACCTGAGTTTTTAAATACCACAATGACTTCGACAGTAGTGATCAAAAGTGAGAATCATTCCTATGGTTTAGGAGAAAGCATAGTGTTTCCAAATATTCTTTACCATAAGTTTAACTCTCATTTAGGGAGACCCGGGTATCGTTTAATAATGTCCTGCTACAGAGGCAATGTCTAGTATATCGGTAAGGATATTGACATTTTCCGGTTTCTTGTAATACTTTAGGCTGCAACCACCACATATTCTACAGAATCCAGAACCACTCCACGACAGCTGGAACCATCTTATAATACCCAGCATTTGAATCAAATTTATGTTTGATATACCGACTGAAATAAAGGCGTTCGGAAGAACAGGTTTTAAAATACTATCATCAATAAAGCCTAAAACATACGCGTTAAAATTCAGAATCCGTGAGTTCTGGTGAACCAATCTACTTCACAGTTTGAGAACTTTAAATATTTTACCTTTCAAAAAGCTGGAAACTCGATCCATTAAGAAAATATAGTCAATCTGAGATTGAAGAAGACAAGAAAATTGAAAGCATATTGAAAATGGATTCGAGTTAATTAACCGAATTTCTAGAAAAAATTTCTTTGTATGTAGCATTAACGATGTCCGAAACATTTAGGAAACAGATCTGTCGACGTCTTTAAACCATCGATCTCATTATACGAACTATTTGCAAAGACCACTAAGGCGAATTTTAAATAAGATTTTAATTTAAAATTTTAAAAGTTTAAGTGACGCAAGAGCAAAAATCTACACTTCATTTCAAGCTTCATCTGTATAGCTCTATAGCAATATAGCTCAACATCTGAACATCTCGCAATGATCGAAAAGACAACTTTTAAATAAAGATTTAAAGTTACAAACCAAAATGTTCAAATGAGTTCAGGCTTCGGCAAAACAGGTTATGGTCGGACGTCGCAATATAATTTTTTCAAATATCGGTAAGACGAATTTTGAAGAAACACTCTGCAAGGTTCAAGTGTCTCAAGAGCTGAAATCAATAAGTCATTTTAAGATTTGTGAATACATGTTTTGGTTGGAATTCCCTTTCTTATGGGATTCAGTTAGTAAAGTCGCAAATTTCCTTTTATGCAGCATAATTAAAGTCGTATAAAAATCTGATCCAACATGATTTACTCAAGAGTTGAAGTTTGTCTCTACTTCGGCTTTGGTTCGCTCTACAAGTTGTTATTCTTTATAAAAGCTTTAAGGTCGATTGAATTCCTCAATTTCATGAGGATATATATTTTCTGTTATTTTCGATCCAAATCCTTATTAGACTTTGTCATTATATCCTTTCTCGCCGCAAGTTGTTATAAGGGTATGTTAACTGTCTCTTTCCGTTTGTAATTCCCGGAGGGAATTATCTAAGATCCCAAAAAGTGTGTGGTTGAATCAAGTTTTACCCAAGTAAGGTTCTGAGAAGTAGAAAAAAAGTTATAGACTTATATTTGAGAGAACCTATTAAAATTTAAAATTTTGAACAACGATCATAAATCAAACAGGTTATTAAATTTTCATGAAATTTTTTGAATAGGGCTTGAGAATGGACTATAGCCCATACAAACGAAATAATATCACATATCTCTATAACTAAAACAGGAAATCACATGATAAGTAGTACAGGAATAGTGATATTGTGGGAAATGAGATAGAACACGTTAGAGTATAGGCCGCGATAGAGTTGTATCTCCCTAATAAATGAAATTTTTAATAGCGTATATCTTTGAAACTGTTCAAGTTAATTTCATAAAATTAGTTATGAAACTGTGACTGGAATTTAATGAAATTTGGAGCAGATTTGGAGCAACAACAGCTGAATATAATAGACATATCACTTTAGGGCACGAGGGAGATTATTAAAGAATCAATACAGTCGAGTAAAGCATTTATATTGATGTTCTTATTTGTTTTCAATTAAATGCCATAATTAAATTATAAATTCCAAATCTTTAAAATTTAACCTTTAAAAGAAAATTAAAATAAACTTTTTCACTTATAAATAATAAATTTACATAAAAATGCTTTAATTTATTAAATATTTAAAAGTTCCTCGTCTCTTGCAAACCAAAAAAAAATATTACATAAACTCTTTTTTTCAAAAATAACAATAATTGCCAACTAGTACAAAGAAATTAACATTAATTATTAACAAATAAAATTTTGCACAAAAAGAGATTTTTATTTATAAAAGAAAATAACAACAAATAAAAATAAACAATAAATTTTGTATATAAAAATTATTTTAAGCAAAAAAAAAAAGATTAGAAAGAAATAAATTCACAAGAAAAATACAAAAAAAAAACAAATAAGAATATTAAAGTCGATCAAGCCCGACTATATGAAACCCTACACCACAACGATGGTTATATATGTTGGTTATGGACGACTCTCGCATAATATTTTTTCTCTGCAATAAATTATTGTAAACTAACATTTATGAGAAATTTATGCGTTTTAAAATGAATTTTCTAAGGGGGTTAAATGGGAGCTACATAAAATTATGGACCGACCCTTGTATAATTTTGCATATCGATTTTTGCTTATATTTATCATAATAATTTCAATAGTCTTCATTCTTGAGCAAAAATAATATAACCCATCTATATAATACCCTACACCACAATGTTGGTTATAAATAGAAGTTGCGAAAAATTTAGAAACGACCCTCATATAATTTTATTTTCTGTTTTATTCTAAACTGTGCAGTAGATTACTGTGAATTTAAATGAAATTTATGCGTTTTAAAATGAATTTTGGAAGGGGCTTAAATGGTAGCTACAAAAAATTATGGACCGACTTTCGTATAATTTAATTTCTTCTTGTATTTATCATAATTGAACCAATTATTTATACAATACCAATTTATATGTGAAATTTATGCTCTTCAAAGTGATATTTGGAAGGGGGCTTGTATGGGAGCTATGAGAAGCAATGGTCCGAACCTTGTATTTTTTGGTATATCGTTTTAGAATAACATAAGTCTTATATATGTCATTTAATTAAATATATTAAGAACTTTTATGAGCTTAAAATCTCATACCGATAGGACATTTGTATGAGAATTGCCTTAAATACTAAAGCGAACATGGACAATTTCATACCTAAACCTTGAGCCAAAATAATAAAATATAATAATATTTCATCAAGATATTTCAAAAATTGCAACCTATAGAGTGTTGAGAACTTTAACATAGACAGCCGCAGACGGATGGACATCGTTAAATCGTCTCAGAAAGTGATTCCGAGTTGAACGGTATACTTAAACGTAAATATAACACCATTTTTAATGTTATAAACACCACCTACGGTGGTGTAGGGTATAAAAACTCTTTTTGCCAAAAAGAAAATATAAACAAACAAATCGACCCACATCAAAATAAAATCTCAACTATAATACAAATTGTGGATTCCAATTAAATTTACATTTCCAAAAACAACGAAAAAAGACGAAATATTTTATTTAAATGGAAAAATATGTTTTTAAGCCGATCGATAATTGAGCACAGGTTTGTGTTAAGAATGATAAAATCTATTTAATTGGGTGTAAGAGTGATTCAGCCGCCCTTCTCTTTTTGTTTTGTTTTTTTTTTTGGTGAATTTAAATTAGAAATTAAAATAGAAATTAAAATTCTTATACGGCCTACAATATTTTATTTTTGATTAAACTGCTAAAACGAGAATAGTTTTGAGTCACGAGAAAATAAAACGGACCCAATTTTGCCCAATATGGGAACTACAATTTCCTCTAAAACTGTCTACCCACCATTTTTTTCGACCAACAAAATTAAAGAGCCCATAATTACGTTCCAAAAACCTCTTTTGTTGGTTTAAAGTTCCAAATGCGAATTCTGGTCTTTCACTTTTTTTAGCACTTTAATGTTGTTTAAACCGTAACGGAAATGGTTGTTTTTTAATTAGTCAAATTGTGGAGAAGTTCAACTTTGATATAGAAAATATTTGTTTGTACATCCTCCACCAACACAAGTGTTGATAGAAAGTTTGCCATTACGTGGGTATGTCTACCTCAAAAAGCTGAGAAAAAGTATAGATGGTTAACAGTTCTAAACACGGAAACTGCTGGGTCATCAAGGTGGAAGCTAGAGAAAATTCCGGCCACCCTGGGACTCTTTGAGGTTTTTTACCGTCGCAAATATGATATGGTAGAGGTGCCAAGGTGTAGAGATGAGCGATATTTTCAAGACTGTGGTTGGTAAACCACTGGTCACTACTGTGAATGAAATTATGAAATAATAGTTACTAATACTCAAATATACTTGTTTTTATTTGAAGCAGAAAAATTACTTAAAGGTGGCGCTGAGCCTAAATTTACTATTCATCAAAAATTAAAATTATCAATTTCTACGGTGCATAGTGTGCCATACTTACAAATTGAATCGAATTATCTTTAATTTTCATCCATTCCCTGGATAACACAAGTTTTTTATCTGAATTTAAAGATTGTCTCTGATATCGTTCTAAATCTTTTTAGTTGCTGGACCGATTTTGCTAGTTTTAAATAGCAAACTGCTAACGGTCAATACCAAATAATCTGATCAAATTTCATTGAATTCAAATTATTATCGCGATCGTGGGAATGTTGCCGACAGACTTAAAGATAATTGTTTATTGGCGTTACACACGATGTGAATAAATTAACACACAGAAAAAAAAACAATATAAAATCAATAAGAATAGAAATAATTTTACTTTTTGGCAGTTATGATTTTACTTCATGGATAAAAAATGTTAATTTAACATTGTTTCAACGTAAATGCAATTTCTTAAAATTTTACTACTTAAAAGTAATTTTAAAAAATTATCGTTACATAACTTTATTTATTAATATCGAAAGATTCTAATATTTACACAATTATTTTACCAAAAACTAAAAAAAAATATTCAATCTCATATCAACTATGTTCAACGTTGATTTTGCCTCATGTTTTTTTCCTGTGTAAATAAACCATCTGTTACTACTTTTGATGGTGGAGAGTAAAAAACGAAAATTCTATCTAAATTGCAAATTTCACTTAAATTGCAAATTTCACTTAAATTGCAAATTCAACTAAAAACGGAAATTATAAATCAGCACTAACTTTCACTTTAAAGAAAAATCCAAATTCTTTTCTTTTACTTAAAATTCTCGATCGATAATATCGCTAAAACCTTAAAATTTCAGCAAAAATCTAAAAATATCTCTTAAAACGAAAAATTCACAAACATTTCAAATCTTTAATTTTCGCCAAAAATTCATAAAGTGATAAAACGTTATGAAATTCTTACCAGCATCAGGCGTGCGCCTCGTTTTGTTGGGTTTAATAACCTCATATTCATACATTTTACCGTTAAGAACTTTACAATAGTTTTCTTTAAATTAATGTAAAATGATTTGTAACATTAATTAATTCTTTTATTTTAATTCTTTTTATTATTTTATGAAAAGTTTATAAAAAAATGCTAAAGTCTTTTATTATGTAAAACTAAAATCTGATAAGAACTCAAGGTAACTTAAAAATGGCTAAAATTACATTGTATTTTGGCCATTGACTTGATTCTTGGTGGAATTATAGAAAAATAACTAAATTTTATTACAGTTTTTTTTGCAATTATCACTAAAATCTAATTGCAAAATAAAGTTAGTTAGTTAAAAGTTTATATTTATGACCTTTGGATTGCAATTGTACATAACAAATGGAAAGAAAGAGATAGAATACTTTTCAGAGTTACCACCAATATGGTTCACATTCAAAATTCTTAATTTCATTATTATTTTTTCACATAAACAATTAAAACCATTTCAAATAAATCTGTCAAATTTTGTTATTCTAGTGTAAAGAGCTTTAATTGTAAAAATTATTTAAAAAAAGTGTTGTAATTTTATTTTGATACGTGTAAAAACATGTGTATTTTTAGTATATTTTTTTGTGTGTTTAAACTGTTCAATTGAGTTGTACAGCTGCCAACAAAGAATCGAAACAAATAAATATGAACGAACTACCTGTCAAACAGGAAATATGGAGCAATTAGTACATTGAAAGTGATTTAACAATTCTATTACAATAATAGACAAAGAAATATACATATTTCGAAACGAGGGTGGTTCAATAAGTTTAACAAATGAACTAAAAACGCAAACTTTCATTAAAAATGCTGAATTTTCAAAATTACACATTTTCTTTTCAAAGCCAATTTTAGTCTCTACTAGATTAAAACAATGGATTCTAGTTTCGCCATTCGTAGCATTTAGTCTCCACTAATATGATTTCTAGTCTTACTAAACTACAGCAAATAGTTCCTAGTCTCCACTAGACTAGAAGAAATAGACCATAATATCTATTAGGAATAGACTCTAGTCTCCACTCGAGTAGAGTAATATCCTCCACTTGAATTAAGCAGTTGCTTGTGACCTCCATTAGACACTCTTAAATATTCAAAACGCAAATATTTACCAGAAGCTCTACCTTCAAACCACTTTTCACTATTACGGTTTCTGGTGAGCTATGATCTCATATCTTCACTAGACTAAAATAGACAAGTACAGTAGTCTAGAACTTGAACTTTCTACTAGAGCAAAAAACATTAGTTCCATCTAAAGAAGAGCAAATAGTTTACAGTCCCTCAAACCCTAGAGTCTATAGAATCTAGAGTTGAATAGATTAGACTTCAGTTTCAACCAGACTTGAGCAGAGAATATATGTTCGTCTATACTGAAGAGTATAGCCTCTAGTCTAAAGCATACAGCCTGTCGTCTAGATTAGACTAGAGCCAATATTCTGCTGTATCGACAAACTGAAGTAAATTTACTTCAGACTTAACTAATAGACTCTAGTCTAATCTCAATTAGACTTGTGCAAATAGTATCCAATATCGACTATAGTAAAGCAAATAGTTTTTAGTATCGACTGACTAGAATGAATTATATCCAGAATCAACTATACTAAAGTAAATAGTGGCAAGTCTCAACTAGACTAGAGTTAATTGTCTATCTTCTACTTTAGTCTCGACTTTAGTTGTTTCGAATAGACTAGAGAAAATTATCTTATCTCCACTAGATAAGAAAAAATGGTCTCTAGACTCGTATTTTTGCTCTATGGTCTCTGGTCTCTACCTGACCAACTAGTCTTTAGTTTTGAGTTGTTCACAGCAATAACATTTAATGTCGACTAGGATAGAGCAAACTGTCTCCAATCTCAATTTACTACAACATATCATCGCTAGATTCAACTATACTAGAGTAAATCTTCTCTAATTTCGACTTAACTAGAGCAAAAGGTCTTTAGCCTCGACTAGACTAGAGCAAATAGTATCCAACTAGATTAGACCAAAGTGTCTTAACTAGACTAGAGCAAAGAGTATCATGCCTCGACTAGACTTAAACAAAGCCTCTCTAGTCTCGAATACACTAGAGCAGAATCTGTAGAGTGTCAACTGGACTTTAACAACAAGTCTTTAGCCTTGACTCGAATTAAAAAAGTCTCTGGACACATCAAGAGTACAACAACTGCAACTAGTCCTTATTAGATCTCTAAGATCGAAAGGCTAGACAAAAGACTAGAATAAATAATCTCTAGATTCAACTATACTAAAGTAAATCTTCTCTAATTTCGACTTAACTAGGCAAATGATCTTTAGCCTCGTCTAGACTAGAGCAAATAGTATCCAGTCTCAACTAGACTAGTCCAAAGAGTCTATACTCTTAACTAGACTAGAGCAAAGAATCTCATGCCTCGACTAGAAGGAAGTGTCTTGTGTCAACTGGACTAAAACAACAAATCTTTAGTCTTTATACGACATCAAAACAAGTCTCTGGACTCGTCAATACTACATTCATTGAAACTAGTCTCCATTATATCCCCAAGATCGACAGGCTAAACAGACTAGAATAGTCTTGATTAGACTAGAACAAAAACGTCTTGCCTGGAATAGATTAGAGCAAAAACTCTCTAGCATCGACGAGACTAGAGCAAAACCTTTGTAGTTTCGAATAGATAAGATTAAGATTCTATGATCTTAACTGGTCTACAACAAGTCTCCAATTTCGACTAGACTACAACAAAAATTCTCTAGACATGATTAATTAATTGTAACTACTCTCCACTCGATATCCATTAACGAGATTATTATTATTATTATTATTATTATTATTATTATTATTATTATTATTATTATTATTATTATTATTCCATATATAAAATTAATTTTTTTAATTCTTAATTTTTATTCAAAATTTTAAATTTTCTCAAAATTTAATTCATTCGAAAAATTTCTTAAATCGCAAAAAATTCTTTTTTAAAAATTTATGATCACAAAAAACAAACATTTAAAACAAATTTCTATAAATAAAATTGATTTTAATATTCTGTGAAATAATTTGGAATTAAAACACTTTAATTAATTCAGAATGCGAAAATCACCATATGTTGGATTCGATTGTTGGTTGATGTTTTTATTTAATGAAAACAAAGACACCACAAAACGCCTTCAATCCAGTTTTTGACATTTAGGCTGAAATTATAAAAACACTCAAATAAGAGTCCAAACAACAAATGAGAAGCCAACAACGAGACAAAAGAACTTTAATTTTTATGGGGAAATAAATAAAATAAAATAAAATTATGAATACAAAAAAAAAAGAAATCAAAATTTAAAACAAAAATACATTTTCGTTAAACAAAGAAATTATGATTAAACAAATAAGAAGTTATAGTCGGTAATGTCAGAATATATAATACCCTACACCACTTTGTTGGTTATAGATAGTATTAATGAACCACCCTCGTAAAATAAGAATTGTGTTTAATTTAGTCTTAAGAGTGCGGCATATTATACTGGCACTAACGTCCAGGTAGGATTAGTGCGTCCTTAAAGGATTTTTTTCAGTGACGTTATATGGAAGCCAAAAAATGTGGACCGACTCTTGTTAAATTATATACATCGATTTGCTTTGATTTCAGCAATTCTTATTACAAGACCAACGTATATATGAGAGTTTAAGCCCTTAAAGGTGATATTTGGAAGAGAGGTTGTATGGGATCGATGCCTATAATGTGGCACACCGTTTTAGAATATCATAAGACTAATTTGTGTCTTTAAAATCGCTTTATATTTAGGACTTTCGTGATCTCAATCCCCATCCTCTCGGGATGGGGATTTGTATGCGGGCAAGGTGGAATAATGGACCCATCATCACCAATGTCAATAGGCACCGTCCTTGGGCCCAAATAATGTCACATGCTATATATCATTTAGATAGTTGGACAGCCAGCCAGCCGGCCAAACGGACGGACAATGTTAAATCGATTCAGAAAGTGTTACTGAGTCCTTACTGAGTACATTTAAAAATGGTGGTAGCAAAATTTTTTCTCCCCGTAAGAATTTTGTACAAACGCATAATTGGGGTATGCGTTTGGTGCTGTAGGGTTTAGAAAACAAAAGCGATTTTTACGAGGGATGTTATAAAATAGTTAGATAATACAGAATTAAAAATACAAAATATGAGTAAAAACTTTATGCAAAGAAGTAATAAAAATTACATTTACTTTTTCTTGATAAATAATAAAGATCACTAAGCGAATCAAGTCCATAAATAAAGACCAAGAATCAAACAGTTACAAAATTTAAGCAAAAATGAAAAGAAGAAAACAAAAGATTTTTTTTCTCATGAACTTTTAAGAATTCGCAAGAATATAAAAATCAAAAGTTTAAAACTGATGATGAAGTTTATAACGAAGATGATGATAATGATGATGAGGTGAAGAATGATGATGATATGTATTAGCTGGTAATACATACGCCATATGTAAATATACTTATGTGTAAATATATATAAATAAAAACAATATGTTTGTTGTTTTATTTAACTTTATTTTAGTCTAAAAAACTAGTCCTTAAAGGGCTGCTGGGTTATAACAATTTGAAAACTTTAGAGTTAAGAAAATTCATGAAAGTTTAACAACTGACATGTTCGAACTATGTGAAGATATATCCGATTAAACACACAAGAATCGTATACAAAATGAAGCCAAACAAGAATGGGAGAATTGGAAAAAGTATTAAATAGATATTTGCAATGGAAAAAAGTTTATTACTACAACAAACAAAAAAAAATAATAATAATTAGGGAAACTATAAATTTCTATAAAAAAGTTGTTAACCAGATAATCAAAAAACATAAGTAATTAAATTAAAGCTTCCATATAGAGAATCGTTAAAATACTTCAGTAAAGTACCGATTTGAATAGAACAAAAGTTCCAAATAGTTCGACTTGACGAGAAAAATAATCTCTAAAATTTACTAGACTAAAAGAATGATTATGGTCTTTACTAGATTAAAACAATAGATCACAATTGTGATTGGAGCAATTGTCTCTAGTCTCCACTAGACTAGAGCAATTGTCTCTAGTCTCCACTAGACTAGAGCTATTGTCTCTAGTCTCCACTAGACTAGAGCTATTGTCTCTAGTCTCCACTAGACTAGAGCTATTGTCTCTAGTCTCCACTAGACTAGAGCAATTGTCTCTAGTCTCCACTAGACTAGAGCAATTGTCTCTAGTCTCCACTAGACTAGAGCAATTGTCTCTAGTCTCCACTAGACTAGAGCAATTGTCTGTAGTCTCCACTAGACTAGAGCAATTGTCTAGAATTGATCAAGATATACTCAAGTTTCCGCTATTTCCAAATAGTTTTCAATCATTATTAAAACGAAATAATCTCGTTTAGTCTCTAGTATTACATGGGTCAAAATGACCCCAGTAAGATCGAAATAGTCTCAATGAGATCTTTATAATTTTTAGTCTTACTAGTTCCATATTGTAGCCACCTTTAGCTAGAACGAAATAATTAATAATTTTCATTAGATTAAGTTAGTCTCTTGGATGGACTGTGGAGAAAAGTTTTTTTGACTCTAAGTTTTTATAGATCGATTAGAACAGAAGTCTCTCTTGGCTTACATAAAGCAAAATAGTTTCCATTCTCTTAAGTATGGTAAATATAAAATAATGCAAAAATTTCAAAATTTTTAAATCATAAAATTCCGTCCAAATTATATGCTCCATAATGGTAATCCATACCAAAAACAAATCACCGAAATTCATTCATTTTCATGAACTTGTTTCATATTCTTAGCGAATTCCTACAGCTGTTTGGTATTTTGTCAAAAAAAAAAAAAAAAAAAAAAAAAACAAAACAAAACAAAATAATACAAAAATATTCTCATAATAAAAACAAACTTTAAGAATTTTACTTAAAACGAGCCCACACTTATTGCTAACCTACCTCACTCACTCATTCAGTCAGTCAGTAGTCACGATTGTCTTTTGAATGAAATCGAAGAAAACCAAAAATTTGGAGAAAAAATAATCTTGTTTCTCTGCAAAATATTCAACTTTGTCTACAACAGAAACCAAACAACCAGACAATTCCTTATAAATTCAAGCATAGAACCAGTGCAGACAGTTACCAACAACAAAAAATTCTTCTGGCGGACCATAACTGGAACTGGTCGTGAGCTAAACGAATGAATTGCCTACCAAAAATACACAAAAACTCAGTCACTACAGTTCAAGTTATTCTTTTCTTTCCTTTTTCTTATTGAAATTTTTAACTTATTTTCTGATATCAAAGATCAATTTCAATGGAACATATTTTTCATTTGATTTTGTTATTTTATTTTATTATTTTATTTTTTTATTTTTTTATATTTTTTTTTTGCATTGAACCAAAATAAGAGACTCCCATTTTCAAATATCAAATCAAGTTATTGTTTCGAAAATGTTGGACGTGTTGCTGTTTAAACCGCTTTAACTGTTTTATCTTATTTCGAGTGCATAAATTGTATTACGTGTATTTTTTGATGCAGAAAAAAAATTTTGGTTGGAAAAAATTTTAAGTTGAAGGAGTTTGGTATTTTAAGAATTTTGTTCTTTACTTTGAATTAAGTAAAAAAAATATTAAATCCAACACAACTCTTTCGAGTCGCGATTAGTACTAAATGGCATCTATTTTCGTCTAGATCTAAAGTAATGTACTCTTTATTCACAACTTTAGAACAGAAAAGGCTTTAGTCTCCACTTCAATAGAGTAATATTCTCAAGTCTCCCCTAGACTATAGCGATTTTCTCCATTCTCCACTAGAATAGCGCAATTATCTCTAGTCTCAGTATCCACAAGGCTAAAACAATGAGCACTAATACACTGTAGACTAGACCAATAGTCACTTGTGTTCAAAGTCCACCACCTACAACTTTTTCCGAGTCTCGATCAGAGCTAGATGACATCTCCTTTCTAATCTAAATAGTATCTAGCTAGTTTGGACTAATTAGAAATAATAGTTTAGATTAGTATCTACTTCAAATATCAAAGTTGGTTCCAGTTTAAGAAAATCGCTATAGTATCTAGTGCAGAATAGATCGAAATTTTATTTAGTCTATATAAAGTGAAAATATGATCTGTCAAGACAAGATCAAAATAGAATGGAAATAAGACAATATCGAAATAGTATCTAAACTAAATCGAAGTAGTATTTTGCCTAAATTGACTAAATTGAAACATTATTAATTCTACTTTATTTCCACCCATTATAAAGTCTAGATTGAATAAGTATCTTGTATAAATCAGATCGAAATGACATGAAGTTTAGAAAATATACAAATAGTTATAGTTAAGACAAGATCGAAGAAGGATCTAGTTTAGTCTAGTCGTAGTAGTATCTAGTCTATACAAGATCGATTAGTTTACTCTAGTCGTAATAGTATCTAGTAATTGTCTCTAGTCTAGAATAGAGACAAGCAGTTTAGAATAAATCAGAGCCAACAACTAGACTTGATCGAAACAATCTAATTATTAAAAAAGTAGTATCTACTTCTTAGTCTTGACTAAAGGAATGTAGTTTAAAATCTTTACTCTCGACTTGAACAAAGTGGACTCTAGTTTTTGATTAGAAAATAAAGATCGCACATCTAGACTATAGAGTACTCAACTTTATTCTCGATTCGAATATTGAGGACACCCGACTAAAGGAAAGTAATTTATAGCATCAACTATAACAATGTGATCTCTATTCTCGACTCCAAAATTTATTTATGATAATTATAGAATCTTAGGGGCCCATAACACTATTATATATGGAGAATAACGTTTAAATTTAACTCAGTCAAGTTCGTTATTGTTAAGCTTGACCCAGTTTAATTATGCGACATTTTGGAAAGCTGGAATAAAATTGATGTCCTAATTTCAATAGGGAATATAATTACTAACAAATTAGCTAATGTGGCTAATATTGTTTCGCCGAAAGGCTAAAAAAAAAGGAGAACATTTGAGAAATTTTGCTGGATCATTGATTTTTTTTATCAGTTTTATGTCCTCTCAATATTTCTCATTTCTTTCAAAGGTGGACGCCTTCATCTTCAGAATTGAATAGAGAACATTGCAAAAGACGAACTAGATTATCTGGTTAATTTTGATAAGTCGAAAAGTAGGCGTATAAAACAAGGAGCGGAAGAGAACTAACTGGTTGCGGAATTTTGTCGAATTATTGATGTTTCATACTAGAATGTGAATCAATCATGTTTAATATTCCCTGTTGGGATGAACAGAGATTTCGAAAAGTTCTGGAGAGAAGCCCAATCAAGGACTCTTTAAAACCTGTCTGATAACTATTATGGATGATAACTGAAGAAGTGTAGAACGGGATTAAGCAACAGAAGTCAATGAGCTGTTGAAGTTTCTCTTATGGGAAAAAGATATAACCAATTCTAGCACCTCGTCAGTCTTAGATCATAAAATGTAGATTTAGTCTTATAATTTCTCTTAAAGAACAATAAACATAAATCCTTTTTCTCCTTAAATCTCATAAATTCCAACAGGAGAAATCCCTTTTATGGAATCTTTAAATTTGTATACACTCACTTTCTTCTTCTTCTTGTATTCATATGGTGCTCTGATAATCCTTCATCTTTTGTTTAATCCCTTTCTCATATTTGTTTAGCATCGGTTTTTTTTTTTGGCAAAAAAAATATATAAAATCAATTCCTTTATTTTTTATTGCCTTAAAATTATGTAAATTTTTTTGTAAAATAAAAATAAAAAAAAAGAAATGAAAATAAATTTGAAGTTTGTAGAAAATATTTTGGCTTCCTGTTTTGTTTGTCATCCGGAATGCGCAAACTCAAAATAGATTTAACTCCAAATCAAGATTCTATATCGTAATTTTTATTTTTGTTTCATTTTCATAAAATTTATCTTTTTATTTGTATATTATTATCCTTCATTTGCAGACAGGAAGATGTACTAGGAAAAAAACAGGATAAACTAAAAAGGGGGAAAATAAAATATAAAGAAAGGAAAATATAATTTTCCTTCTTTCTTCTTGAATGAAGCAGAAAAAATGCCGATAGTAGAATTTGCAGAAAATACTAGAAATAAATAGAAACATTTTTCTGATTTCTTGTATCTATTAAGAGTGAAAATAATGGAAATTAAAAGGGAATAGAAGTTAAAACATTTTATAAATTTTGCAAAGTGATTAACTTTTTTTCGCCATTGATTCAATATAAAATTATATATTTTAAGTCCAATAATCATAAATAAACCAAAATAAGGGATTTGTAAAAAAAAAAACAATTTATAGACAGATATCTGAAATAAATCTCTTACTTCCTAAAACAAATCTCGAATGAGGAATTTGGGCAGATCTAGGAATTGATTTAAAACACACATTCCATTGGATAAGAGAGAAGTCATAGAAAACGATTTAGGAGAAAGGATTTTAAGGTATACAACCAATTTAATTAAGGAGTTTGAAAATTGTTTCCAATATGCGATTTGAGAGCTTAACAATACAAATAATTTACTTTTTCCTAAGTGGGAATTTCGGATAAATCTGTAGAGGTATATTTGTTCACTGATAACACGAATATTTTTCAACAAACATTTTTAAGCAATAAACATACTTGGTCGGCTATCGACTTTCTCGCGGGCCAACTAAAGATCTCTATTCCTTCCAATCAACTCTAAAATACCTCGGTTTTAAACAGATTAAATTTTTTTAAGCCTTCTCCAACGAACGAAAGAAGGACCACTTTATTCAAGGATACCAAGCTTACGACTATCCTGGAGTGTAAAATTGTCATCAAAGAATACTGCAAGGTGGGAAGAGTAAACAAACTATGGATACCTGACCACCAAGGGTGAGCTAATAATTTTGCAATCATTGCAAAAGGGGACAGCAGCACATATGGGCCAACGACTTTATTTTAAGAAGACCCAGATGAGAAACAAGCAATAAGTATTTTAGATTTTAGATAGTTAGAATGAATGTATTAACAGGACACTCTAATCTTCTGACATATTTAAAATTCTGTCATTGCACAGCCTTTTTAATCTAAGATACCACAAAATTTATGGACATAACCCAACTAAGAGGAATGCACTGGAGAATATTGAGAAAGTTCTACCGAGTATATGGCATATTGAGTTCACCCAATCCAAATCAACACGAAAACATCTCTTCGTAAATTATTGTTACACGAACATTTATGAGAAACTTATGCCATTAAATTTTTTTTAAGGAGCTAGAAGAAATTATGGACTGACCTATGTAAAACTTCGCTTTTTCCCAATATTAATGTAACTATATACCAATGTATATGTTTAAGTTCTTCTAAATGCTATTTCGAAGAGGATTGTATAGAACTTATAAAAAATATGAACCGATCTTATTTGTAAGAAATTTCGGATTTAAAATCCAATTCCGAGACATATGTACGGGGACTAGAAAGTATAATTGAACCATCATCGTCAATTTTAATAGGAATAGTTCTAGGAATAAAATAAAGACAAGATATTTTTAAAATTGCGATCTGTAATTTGTTCATTTGCGGAAGGACATTCTTGAAACGGCTGAGAAAAAGTAGTAGTCCAACGATTCTTCTGCCCACTTCCCGGTTTTATTTTCAATGCATAATCCCCCCCACCACCTATGTGGTGATGTGCATACAAAATTGTTTTAACGAAATTAATTAATCATTTTTAAATTGTTGATTATAAAAATTACGAAAACATCATTGGTTGCTAGTGGGTTAAGGTATTGAGATGGTTATCAAATGAAAGAATGAATTGTTGTCTTTATGTTTTGATATAAATAAGAATACAGTTATATAACTGTTTTAACAAAATATTTGATCTTTTGTGCAAAAGTCATGGAAATATAATTTTATTGAAATAGATATCATTTCTTAATGGGTTAATAATATTAAATATATAGACCTTTCATATCATAACCATAGTGTTATCATATTTTAACTAAGAAACGTGAAAAATGTATTTGCAAATCAATAATTCAGGTTCTTATATCTTTAAAACTATCGAAAGGTTTTATTTAAAATATGAACCATTTTCGAATATGCCGACTCTTTAAAACACTCCAACACAAATTAATGTGAAGTAAATACGTTATGTTTTGTACATACACACTCACACATACACCTCACAATTGTATTTATTATATAAACAATTTTCTTAAAAATATACAAAAACACTTAATGAGTCCTAAAATTAGTTATAGTTTTTAGCTATAACTTTTTTTGTATTGTTCAGATAACTTAATATTATGGCAAAATTTCATTCTAATTAATGGACGTATAATTGATAATTTTATGAAAGTACTTCTGTTTGAACTTAGAAGTTGACTCAGTTATCTGTTTATATCATTTAATACACTAAACAGATTTTGCCGGGTTTTTAATAGGAAACTTGTCTGGACAATAACAAAGACTAAGGAAAAATTTTATTGAGCTGTGTCAATCAGACAGACAGATAGCAAGATGGACATAGCTTAATCGATCAGAATCGATAGATTTTGATTTGATGCAAGAGTATATCTATTATGGAGTATGAGATAAGTCCTTCTTAGCGTTACACACGAAATAACAAAGATAATACACCCTCTATAGCACTTTTGTTAGTGGAAGTTATAAAAATGTAATAAAATATTCGAATTCTAGATCTTGATGAAGGCTGAATTCCGTTCTCTGGACGCAAACTTCCATTTAATAAATTTTTAACTAAATTTTAAGAAAAATAAATAAAATTTTTAAATACCTTTTTTTTAAAGTCCAGACTGATGAAAAATGTAGCAAATTTTGTAATCCAGTTTTCTTTTTTTTTTTCAACACTTTTTCAAATAATTTTCATTCCGCTAAATTTCATTTAACATTCGTCGTTGTTTTAAAAGTTAAATGGGTCCACAAAAAAAAGATTTATACGGGTCTTTATTTTTTTAATTTTTATTTTATTTTACACTCAATTTTTCAATACAAAATTATTTTCTTTATAAATTTTTCTTTCATTTCCATTTAATTTTGCAGAAATTGAGAACAACAACAAAAACCCACCACTAAATATTGACAATAAGGATAAACAGAAAATAACAACAACGACAACAACAACAACATGAATGAATGAAACAAGCGAAATAATAAAAATAACAAGAAAAAACACAAGGATAAAGAATATCAAAAATCAGGAAAATTGAAAAAATAAATAAGAATGTTATAGTCGGTCAAACCCGACTATATAATACCCTACACCACATTATAGATTGTTGTTGTTCCACCAGGAATAACTATATTTATTTATTTTGGTTCATGGCCAAAAAATTTCAGTAACCTCAATTGGATGAGTCCATAGATCTGCATAGATGAAGTTTTGCGGGAGTTAAAAGAATTTGTGAAACGAGCCTCATTTAAACTTGCACACACCCTTTGCTTATATTTACCTTCATTTGAGCAATTATTATCTGAATACCAATATATTTGAAATATTTATGTCCTTCAAAATGATATTTGCAAAAGGGATTGTGTGGATCGACCCTTGCATAATTCGGTACATCGCTTTAAAATATCAAATTACTTGTTTCTGTCAAATTTCGTTAAAATTGCTTTATTTTTTGGACTCTTGTGACCTTTTTAAACTCCATTCTTAGAGGAACATATGTATGGAGAGTAATCGTAAAAATGGACCCATCATCTCCAATTTCAATAGGCGTCGTTTTTGGGCCAAAATAATGATATGTCCTAAATAACTTCCAGATATCTAAAAAATTGAGACCTGCCTTTTGTTCACTAGATAAACATGGACAGCCAGCCAGCCGAACTAATGGATGGACATCGTTAAATTGACACAGAAAGTTTTTCTGAGTCGAACGGTATAGTTAAAAGTGGCGGTAGCAATAATTTTTCTCCCCATTTCAAACTTCTGCAGAAACATATAATACCCCAAACAGCTGTAGTGGTGTAGGGTATAATAAATAACAACAGCCGAACTTGCAGACAAACGGGAATCACCAATTCACTCTCACACTCACCACAAAAACAACTACCGAAAAAATAGGGAAAAATTTAAAGAAGAAATAACTTTGCAAAAGGAGTGGCGCAGCGTCGCCTTTTTTCTATATATTTTTTTTCTAACCAAATTTTTTTTAACACAAAATTTAAAGAATTTGTCGATATTTTAATTTACCGGCTTTTTGCTTTATTTTATTTATAATTAAAATTGTTTTTGTTTATTTATCGAAACACAAATTTTGTTTGTTTAAATTTCATTTTAGCAAAAATTTTTTTTCACAAATACACTCACTCACACACACACATACTCTTATAAAAAGGCTGCTCCGTTTTTTTACTTTTTTCACAATTTTGCTGTTGTTTCGTTATTGAAAAATTCCAATTGGAATTAAATTAGATTTCTTTAATTAAAACTTTTATTTTATTTACACTTATTAAACTTTGTTTTTTTCTCTCTTTCTTCATGCTATTTCTTTGCAAAACTTTAATTGTAACATAAAAATTTACATGTAGATATTTTACTTATTGTGTATAATTATTATAAGTTGTAATGTAAGTGTGTATGTTATTTGTTATGTACGGCATAATCATTCCCAACTATCCGCTCTCAATCGTCTTTACTCGGCGCTTTTAAAAACAAAACTGAAGCATATATTTGAGTAATAATTTTATTATCTCCCTTCCTTAATTCTCATTAAAGCAATGAGCAGTTTCTCTCAGCAAAAATTTCAACGGCTTTAAAACAAACATGATGTGTTGAGTATAAGGTAAGAACATATGATTATGTTTTGTTATGTTGTTTTTTACATCATATCGTGATTTTTGTTTGGTTTCTTTTATAAATATTTGATAACATTAGGACTTGTTTATATGTTTTTATATAATTTGTTTATGTTTTTCATTTACTTTAATTGTTTACATCAATTTTAAGTTACTATGTTTTTGTCTTGCTGTAATCATACTCTCACCTCATAATAAATTTATAAGTTTTTACTCATAAAGTGATTCTTGATTTTTTCAAAATGTGTATTTTTTCTCTTTTTCGGCAAATTTAATGTTGCCATATAAAATTATGCGGGTTTGTTTCGCGTATGTATCCTGGCAGTACTGTTAAGTATACAATTAATATATTAATACCAGAGTCCGTTATGAATATCAATCGACGCCGTGAAGATTTAGAATTTTAATGTACCTTTAAATATTTTTTAACATTTTAGAGAATTTGTTATCAAACTTGTAATATGAAGGTTAATAACTTTCTTACTTGTTCGTAGAGTTAAGAACGTTGGGTATCGATCTGATAAGTATGCAAATTTACAGTAGTTCCAAAATAATAATTATTTTTTTTTTTTGTAAATGAATCTGACTTCTAAGATTTTGATGATGTCTTAATAAAGTTACGCGATCTGTTTGCGGGTGCATTTGAAAGAATACAGACTTGCAGTTGGTAAGGGGGTTATTAATTAACCTTCTAATTTGGTCATCTAGGATATTTTGAACGTCACCAAAAATTAATTTGAATATGAGACAAGTTCTGTTTTTTTTTGGGTTTCTAGATATCACCACTCTTAGTTTTGATTAATCAACTATTGCGTTTTGACGTCATGTTTCAGCATTGATGCGAAAAAAACGGACCGGAGATTGACTCTAACACTAGGACCTATAGAATATATATCGATGATTTCAAGCAGCATGATAGAGTAGAAGTTGGTTCTTTACTAAGAAATTCGAAATTAAAATATACTTTAGGACAAGGGATAACTGAAACATACTACAGGAGGAGATCTCAACCAACTGGCTGTCTTCTTGATATACTGATATATGCTGATCCAATAACGAAATATATCGTGGTTTTTATCGACAGCAAATAGACGGTGAAATCAATAGCATATTCGTTTGTAAGTTACAATCTTTTTATATATCATTGGCAAGGCTTTTTCGCATGTTACCCATAATGTTAACATATATTAACTATCAAAGAAGAAAATTTTTTATGCAAGCCGAAACTTTGAAACCTTATTATCAAAGAGCTGAAAAAAATGTTATGGTATTTTTACTCCAAATAGAACTTATGTTTTAAAAGGATAATCATTTTTAAAATCGATAGCGTATGGATCTTAATAGTTCAAAAATTACAGAATTAATACCAAAAAATGTTTTGGTATCATTGTATTTTCAATTTAAATTTTATTTAAAAAATAGATAGCGCAGAGGTCTACATTTGTTTTCTCTCTATAATTATAGAACAAGAAAACTTTGAAATATGTTTTTGTGTAAAATTATATTACCCATCACTGAGTATAATCTTTTAGGCTATTGATTTCATGTGCATGTCAAGTTTAAAAATGAAGCAGCATTCGTTGACCTTTTTTCTATGAAACCATCGTTGCTTTTTTTGTATTGCTATTTCATCAATGCAATTAGAACAAAAGGATTATTACAACCTTAAAGTGGAATATATGTATCAAAATGTTATTGAAAACCATAATAATATGTTCATTCATATTTGTAGTCAATGGAACGAACATTAGCTGCCCCCATCTCCTGCGTAGATTGGCAAATAATCAATTATTATTTATTCACTGCGTCACAATTAATTCGGTTCCTGTGTCGATGTGTACAAGTTGCAGAGAATATCACGAAAATGTTTTAATGGCGTATGATATTCTCGCAGCTAATTGCTCCAGCATGTATTTTGATAACGATCGTATTAATCTGGTGGCTTCTGTGGAATCAATGCTTAATGGTATATGGGTAAAGGCGTATTGTGAAGGTAATATCCCGTCTATTATTCTGAGACTTGTAATAAGACTTTTTTTGCAGATTGTTTTAACAATAACAATAGTTTTGTATTTCATCAAAAAAATATTACATTTTATGATTGTCTTCAGGGCGCTAGTGGTAATGAATGTGATACATGCAACGTCGAATATATGGATTTGAACAGTTTTTATATACATTTGGATCAACATAACAATGGTGAAGTTTGTTTTGATCTGCAAGATTCGGTAAGTGTTTGCTTGTATGCGTATGTATTTTTGGTATTAAGGTAATCACCCTTTTTGCTGTTTCAATTCTCACAGATGAATCGTACACGTCATTTCTGGTCAAAAACATTAAACTGTTGTAAACGTGAATATGAAATGACACTATTTACAATTGCTTTGAGTTTGATGATGTTGTTACCGGTAGTGTTTTATGGCAGTTCATATTTTATTACCATATATCAAGAACGGCGCTATCGAGTACTTTACGATGGTAAGTGTAGGAAAAAAATCAAAGGTGAATTTATTGAAAATATATCTTAAACGAAACTAAAACCGAAAATTTATCGTTAATTTTCTAATATATAAATATTTATCGCAGACGAAAATGTATCTTTGCTATACCTATAAACGAAGATGTATAGAATATGTATCGTAAAAAAAACGAAAATGTATCGTAAGTTTCCCTAAAAAAATTATCGTAAATAATCCTGAATATGAACATTTTTCGTAAATTTTACTGAAAATTAAAATTTGTCGTTAATTTTACTAAAAATGAAACTATATCGTAAACTTTACTAAATATGAACATTTTTCATAAATTTTACTAAATATGAAAATTTTTCGTTAATCTTTCTAAATATGAAAATTATCGTAAGTTTTATTAAATATAAAAACTTCTTGTAAATTTTCCTAAATATTGAAATTTCTCGTAAATTTTCACAAATATGAATTTTTCTCGTAAATTTTCTTAAATATGAAAGTTTCTCGTAAATTTTCCAAAAAAACGAAAATTTCTCGTAATATTTCTTAAATATGGAAAATTATCGTAGATTTTTTTAAAATTTATCGAAAATTTTTTAAACCTGAAATTTTTCATCTGTATTTTCAGAGCCTTCATATAATACAACAGAACCATCCACATCTCGCCAATCGAATATTACAACATCAATAATCCCACTTCGTCGGCGAACAACGGACATACTACAACTACCGGTATTAATAATATTAACAAAAATTCTAAAATATCAGAACCTTTTCATAAGAATGGTATGAATAATTTTAATGAAGATTTAGATAGTTCCTGAAAATTAAAATTTGTCGTTAATTTTACTAAAAAAAATTTGAAACTAAAAAAACTATCAAACTTTACAAAAATAGAACATTTTTCATAAATTTTACTAAATATGAACTTTTTTATCTTCTAAATTGAAGTGTCCTAAGTTTGTTGATAGGTAAATAGTATGACACATCGTTTTGTGAACAATTCCTTTGTTATTTGGATCGATAATAGTTGTGGTATCATGACCTTTGAGTTTTCAATGCTTTGACAGTCATTATGTTCTCCAGGACCCTCTAAAATAGGATCACTTAAAGTTGGTTATAACTATTTTAGCTTGTCCGCGACCGCTCCTACTGCGCGAAATGGTCCACTCTTAGCTGGCATACTTGTGGGACATGAACTTAGACAACACAAGGCAAAAGAGAACTAATGAAACGAACAATCGTAGATTTTTTTTTAAAATTTATCGAAAATTTTCTTAAACCTGAAATTTTTCATTTGTATTTTCAGAGCCTTCATATAATACAACAGAACCATCCACATCTCGCCAATCGAATATTAACAACATCAATAATCCCACTTCGTCGGCGAACAACGGACATACTACAACTATCGGTATTAATAATATTAACAAAAATTCTAAAATATCAGAACCTTTTCATAAGAATGGTATGAATACTTTTAATGAAGATTTAGATAGTTCCGATGATGATGTAGAAAAATTGAAATAATTTTTAACATTTTATTTTTTCAAAAATATTTTGTTTCTAATTTATTATTTATAAAAAAAAACTAATTAATAGTTTTACATAAAATTGTATAACAATTTGTATAAAAAATAAATGAATTCCCATTTCATCCATTATAATTTCTTGAGAAATCGCAAGTTCACTTGTGCATGTAGAGTTTTCCTTTCAATGGCATTGAAATCTGCAAAGATATTTTAGAAAAGAAAAAGAAAACAACAAATATCCTAAATATATACAGTCATGGTCTTATGGTTGTAATTTTGGGCAAAAAATGAAACAGTTCTAGTCAACCGTCCAATGCAGTCCAAATGTGATAAAACTGTAAAATGCATTTTAATTAAAAAATAAAATGGCAAAATTTTAAAGAGGTATAAAAATCTTAGAAAAATTAAACAATTAAAGTGATTTTTGAAAAATATTTCGTTTTACTATTAATTTTACATTTCCTTCCCTTACCTCAGCTTCAGGTCAGCTCGGAATTTCTTCTATATATTTCCAACAGTTCAGATGTAAAGAGCAAAAACTATAAAAAAAACTCTACAGAGACGCTTGCTACAAAAAGCTAGATATCCACTCCTTCAGTGTTATAACACCTACAATCCGTGCTGAGACTTTTATTATCTCACACCCATTGGAAGTGTCCTAAGTTTGTTGATAGGTAATAGTATGACACATCGTTTGTGAACAATTCCTTTGTTATTTGGATCGATAATAGTTGTGGTATCATGACTTTTGTGTTTTCAATGCTTTGACAGCCATTATGTTCTCCAGGACCCTCTAAAATAGGATCACTTAAAGTTGGTTATAACTATTTTAGCTTGTCCGCGCCCGCTCCCACTGCGCGAAATGGTCCACTCTTAGCTGGCATACTTGTGGGACATGAACTTAGACAACACAAGGCAAAAGAGAACTAATGAAACGAACCAAGGTGACGACACTATGGACAACGAGTAAGAAAGACAGCGATCCAGGTCATAAGCGCGAACTGAAATTCATAATAGATGCATTTTTAGAAAAGAAACTGAAAATGGTAGTAATATATCAGGAATAACTATTCCATTAGGGATAAATTCTAGATGACCTGATGGAATCTGATGACTTGATGGTTCTGTCGACCGTTTCCTTCTTGTAAAAGGGTGCTAAGAAAAGTCTGGAAAATCTTTTCCTTAGCTCAATTAAAATCCAAAACCATAAATATACATACTCCATAAATAAGTTCTTCTGACTTTTAAGTTCAAGTGTTCAACAGAACACTCGAAATTTGTCTCAGTGAAGAACTTTTGATAATTGGAGCTCTTAGGTTCACATCAACTAAAACCATTTTTTGCGATTCTCAATATGTTTCCGGCTAATTTCCCCTTTTGTATTACCCAATATCTGGACATAATTCCTACTCAATATCTTAAGAACACTCTTAGAGACACATTTGCTGTTTTATCTGAACGTTGTTGCTTTGGAAATACATGTCACGAGAATTGGTCTTCTTGCAAACTGAAATTAAAGTCTTACACTTGAATTTCAGGAAAAATTCGTTTTGGAATTTTACAAAAAAAAAAAAAAAAACTTAAATTATAGATATAAGTTTTAGTTGATTTTTTCTGTGTGTGAATAAGGGCCTAGAGAGGCATTTATTAACATTTTTAATTTATAAAAAAATTATATAAAATGCAGAAACTATAAAACCACAATTCGATTTAATCGCTAGAGTATTTAGAAATATGATTTTACATTTATATGGAATAACAAGAGATTGTAGGAAGTTCCAATAATATAAATAATAGTATTGGAATAATTTTCTTCACTAAAACAAATATTTAAACAAGTGAACAAATCCTTTTACATTTTACTTACATTAACTCTTCCTAGTACCTGGTTTCTCAATATTATAATTTCGCCATTTTATTTTTTGCATTGAACAGGTGAAGAAAAGTGAATTTTTTTTGCGATTTTTACATTGGTTGATTGATTTGTTGGTTTGTTTTAAGAAATTGTATTTTCCCTTGAGTGTAGTAAATTATGAGTCATATTATTGGAAGACAGCATACTTGATTTGATTACAGATTACAGGCTAAGCAAACAAACATACAATAAATTGTTTGTGGAATAAAACAATAATTTTCGAACGCAAAATAAATTGAATTTTGAACACTGAAATTCACACGTACACATCAGTACCCGAGAAGTTTGGCAAAATTCTATACTTCATTTATTTTTATGAAATGTTTAGAAAAAACCTCGCATAACTTAAAGTTGATTCTTATCGTTTCTAAAACGATTTTTTTGGAAATAATTATCTTATTTTTGAATAGTTAAGAATATCCTCAAAACAATCACATGATTTTTTAGTTAATTTGAAGAAGTGTGTGTCCATATTTGGTCGTCAGGGGCTTAGTCGGAGGCCCTCCGATTGAGGTTCTTAAAGTTTGTTTTAAAAAATACCTGTCAGATTTCCTAAAAAAACTGCAATAACCATATCAGTAATGAGGAGATCGAAAAATTCTTAATTTTGATTGAGTTCGACTGTCCGATCTCTCTCCAACTCTAAGAAGGGGGATGATAGAACAACAATTAAGTTTGTAAATAACATATTTCGCAAGCATCTCCCGCAATTTACTGATCATCCTGGAAGAGATAAGGCAAAACGAAGTGTGATTCACAAATCTGCCAGGCACGGACAACTGAAATTTCATAGGCCATCAACGCACCTTAATTATGATTAACTCCGACGGAATTTTTATGCTGATGCTGCTAAAAACAACACAATTGAAGTTTCCTACGAAGCATGTAAGTAAAGATCTTCGAATATATGAACAGGGCATACATAGGTATGCGCATCACCCTTTTGATCAGGATTCATATATAGCAGCTTTGAATGAAATTCACAGAGCCTTAAGTAACCGTATGAATATAGTATTTGGTGCCAGGCCACTTTCTATCGCAGACACAGAACAAAATCTGTAGAGATCTACAAGAGTAGTTTTGGCACAACTACGTTCGAGATGGAGTAATAGGCTCAATGCCTATCAGAACCTGAATCATAACAATTAACTAACTTGTTTTTACAGCTTTTACAAAAAAAAAAAAAAACTTATTTTATGTCATGCGATGTTTAGAGAAAAGGCTGCTTCGTTTTTGAATTTAAATTGTATCTACTTTATAGTGCTTGTACTATCAAAACCTTGGGTAGTACAAGAGCAATAATGTTACATTGTGTCAAAAGACACAAATCCTCCAAATATTTTTAAAACAGAATTGAAGAGCATAAGTGTACAAAAATTTAAACGGAGAACAACTATAAAAACATTAGTAAAAGAGTTTTCGAAAATGACTCAAAATGATTAAAACTATAAACTATTTAAAAAATATATATTTTTTGTTCTTAGCTGGAATGCGTGTAAAGTAAATCCGAATGAGTTTGGGGCATATCCAAAAATTACCAATTAAAAATAAATAAATTCATTTTTTTACGTTCTCAAATCTGGAACTATAAAAGATTTGAGTTGGTGGTCAACTTTGGAGGATCAGCGACCACAACCCTGGTAGGATGTGGCACTGTACTTCTTCCAATAACCTCGAAACGTGTGAAAGTTCTGGAAAATTTTATAATTCATTCATTTTTATTTGATGTTTCATGTTTACAAAGTTTTTAAGTATTTTGCCAAACTTTGTTGAGGTTGTGAATACGTGTAACGATTTTCAGCGAATTCTAACATGTTGCTGTTTGGCTCAAGTGAATTTTAACATGTTGCTGTTCGGCTCAAGTTTGAAAATTACTGTTTTATTCCGTGTATTAAATATTGTACTGCATGCTTGGAAGTGTTTTGTATTAAAAGGTCTGAAAGACAATAATAAAATATTAGTTTAATTTTTTTTACAAAATATGATTTTTTCAAATGAAGAAGAGACAAAATAATTTTAAAATTATTTTGTTTGTTGTGAGTTTTAAATGTTTTTTTAATTGATACTCTTGTGGCTGTGAAAAAAGAAAAACTGGAATTTTATGTTTTTTTTAAAGGTTATGGACGTTGAAAAGTAAAATTTAAATATTTTTGTAAATCTTTTTAGAAATTGTTTGATAAACACTGTATTTGTTGGATAGGAAAAGTCCATTTTAAAGTCTATTTAAGAAATTTTTCATGTAAGTCCGTTTATGAGATCTTAGGGGGAGTTGAGTTAGGAAATGTTTTTTATTATTAGATTTCCTTTAACACTATTGCACTTTGTTTGATTTTATTTTCTTTTTTTATCACTTCTTTCAAAATTTTCTTTTCAAACCAACACTTTTTCCATATTTTTTAAATTTTTTGATTTTTTTTGGTATTTTAGCTTTTAATATTTATTTTCTCCCTCTAGTATTTTTGCAATAAACCAACAGTTCGTTTGATTTTCTTTTAAGGTAAGGAGAGTAGTAAAAACGTCTTTTTTCTATACATAATTTTTTGGATTTAATTATTTCATTTTTAATTAAGTCAGTCTTTTAGTTTTGAAATTATCGTTATTTTTTTGTTTAGGAAACATGTGGCTCTCCACCTTAATTTATTGCAATAAAAAGTTCATTTTTGAATTCGTTTTTTTATTTTTTATCTTTTTATATATATTTTTTCAGTATTTTCCTTTTTTGTATTTTTTGTTTTGTTTTAATTCTTAAAAGTTTTATAGATATTTATTAGGTATAATTAATAATTATTATGTAGAAGGAGAAAGAAACTAAATTAAGGTTAAATACTAAATATTAAGTTTTAGTTTTTCATTTTTTGTTTTTGTTTTTCTTCTTTAAGCTTCAAATTCAAATATTTTTTCACACTTATTTTTTCAAAATTTTAAAATTTTAAGTTTTAAATATTTTTGTTGTTGTATCTTATCAATTTGCTGGTAAGGTGGTGTAGTAATATAAATATTTTAAATAAATTAAAAAAAAACTATATATATCGATTTCAAAAACACTTTTAAAAAGTTGAGAATACTTCTTTTCAATCAATTTTCATCGTTTTCTTTCGTTTGCCCCCGTAACACCTTTTTTGTTTTCAAAATAAAAAAATATAAAAAAATCACTAATTACAATTGCATACGCTATTGGGGAGCAGCAAACAGTGGAGTGGTACACTTTCCATTACGATAATTTTATAAAAATTAAAAAAAAGAGGAGGAAGAGGAGTAGAAAAGATAAATATTTCAGTTTTCTTTTTCAACACTTAACGACGATTATCTCGATAATTGCGACCACTATTACGTTCATTACCACCACGGAAATGGCGATCACGATCACCACCTCCACTACTGCCTCCCCCACTACGTGATGAACCACCGCCCACACTACCACCCCCACGATGATGATAATCATTACCACGTCCAGGGCGATCTCTTGAACGATTCGTATTTGAATTAGAGTTGCTGTTGCGATTAATACGATACGTAGAGTTGGTATTACTACCAGGACCTCCAGCAGCACTGCTGCTACTACCACCCGCCGTAGCCGAACTACTACCGCCATTAGCTCCACCAGCTCCGCCTGGTAAACTGGGTGGAAATCCAGGTGGTAAGGTACCGGTGGGTAGACCCGCATGTTTCCAAGCTGCAAAATCTTCAAAGGATGGTGCGTTCTTATCATAACCTGGCGGTGGAGGACGCATTGGTTGGGGTGGTGGATAGTCGGGCAAGGGAGGACCATCGTAATATCTTGCCGGTGGTGGCAATTGTTCATAAATAGAACCCGGCATACCAGGTGGTGGTACGGCCGTACCTCCCGGCGTTGGTGGTGGTATTTGTCCAAATGGTGGTACAAACGGCAGTGGTGGCAATTGTCCATGCATGGTACGCATGTAATCAGCCAAATAAGCTTCAGCCGCAGCAGTGGGTGTCATATACCTTTCCCAAGGAGGTAAAGATGAATCACCACCACCTGCTCTTGAACCACCACTGCCCCCAGCACCACCACCTGGACCACCACGACCATAAGGTGAACCGCCTCTCTTATACCCCGAACCCGGATGACCCATATGGGGTAATTTATAGGGGCGATGAGGAGCGCCATAGGATCTTTTATGACGCATAGGACCACCACCCTCACGACGATCATTACCACCACTACGATAATGATGATTTCCTCGTCCACCACCACGTGATGATAAGCTTTTAGGCGGCTTATAAATCATTCGTATACCCTTTTCCCTCATCATTTTTGCAGTTTCTTTCGACTTGCGTAAGATGGGTGTTAATTCAACCTTCTCATCTTCTGGGAACAGACGACACAATTCAGCTCCAACTTTTGGTTCAATCTCTTGACCATCCCTTCCGATTTTTACCGGTTTTCCCTCATTCCAAGAATTGTACAAATGCGAAGTACAATTAAACGATAACTCCTTGCGACAAATCCAATCGATTTCGATGACACCACCTAAAGCTTTAGCCGAAATACTAGGTGGCAAAACCCAGGCTGGTTGTGGTAAATCACGTCGTGATTGAGCACTCATACGGGCAAAACCAGCAAATTTTCCTATGGGAATTAAAAAATATAAAAATTGAAGAAAAATAAAGATTTGTTATTGAAAATGTATAAAAAAAGCAAATATTTACAATTTTGAATTAAGAAAATAAATAATAGTTATTTTGTATAGATTAACATTATTCGTCAGTTAATAATGAATCATTATAATGGTAATTAAAGGGAATGTAATGTCAATTTCATGTAAATGAACAATAAACACATACAGCATTATTTGAAATCTAAGCAACTTTTCCGTAATAAGTACTCATAGACTTATATGAGGAGTGAGACCAAAAAATTGTTAATACAACGTTTTTATTAAAACTTTTAATCGAAGTATTATTTGATTTTTTCTTTTGATCAAGTTAACTATCGAAAACAAGTCAGTTATTATGTTTAATGAAAAATAAAATATTTTTGATAATCTGATCTGATTAAAATGAGTGACCAGAAAAGAGTGCGTATGCTACAAAAAGTTGGCCAAGCATTCAAAAGTCGTCAAACTATTTGTAATGTTATTAAACATTACCAGGAGAACTCATACATTGATAGAAATCCTGGATCAGGTAGAATTAAAAGTCCACATGATTTTTATAAAGCAAAAAATAGAAAGCATTTTCCATACTCGGATATGTATGTTAAGAATTTTTCGATCTCGCTCTGATTAAAATTAGTGACCAGAAAAAAGTAAAAACTTACATCAAATATTTCCCTTATCATACAAGAAGTTGGCCTAGCTTTTAAAAGAATGCCATCAAACAATTTTCCAATTATTAAACAGTGCCGATAGAACTTGTTCGTCGATAGAAAACATGGTTTAGGTAGAAGTAATGGTCTATATGATGTTCTAAAACCAAAAAGTATAAAGCATTTTAAAAGAAGTCCGAACGCATCTGGTAGAAAAGTAGATCAGTGATCCGTTAAATCTAATGCAGTTTTAAAATCGTACAAAGTTCAAAAAAATCCTGACAGGAGCGTTGCTAAATATTTCGAGGCCAAAAACAAAGAACGAAAATTGAAGTCAAATTTTCTAAAAAAGAAAAAAATATTGTTCCGGCAAAATGGATAACAAAACGTATAATTTTTCGCAACTTTCTTGTCAAACATTTTATGTTGCTGATATTAGAGGGGATCTTGAAGAGAAGTTTAGAACCCAAAAGGCGTTTGTGAATACCAAAATTTACATTAAAGAATGTTTACAAACAAGTTTGCTTCCATTTATAACACTTCATAATGTGTCCATTTTTCGATCTCACTCCTTATACTATCCATTGAAATGAATAGTGTACATCCATCTTAGTATTGAACATTGTAAAACATGAATAATCTTTATATAATCTTCTATTTATACCTACATATAACACTTAAAATAATTTATTATAAAAATTTACTTACCGCTCTCATTAACGGAATATATTAATAATACATTACGCGACTCCTTAAATGCCTGATTTAAATTGGCATCATTTTGTGGTAAAGTGGCCCAAACATTTTTACTTTTTGCTATAGCAACATTATCAGCATTATTGGATTTAATTAGGAAGAAACGTGTATCACGGAATAAATAATTCAATTTTGTCTTGTAATCATACGAAGAGACACTTTTACTACCGCCACCGCTGCTATTGCCACCACCACCGCCTCCAGTAGAAGAGTTAGTTTTCTTTTCTGGTGAAACACTTTTAGAAGTATTTTTACGACCATTACGTTTAATATTTGCTGCCGAATCAGAGTCTTCTGATTCAGAATCACTATCAAATGGTGATGTGTTTTTCGGTTTACCTGTACCTTCATCATCACTAGCCTCACTCTTAGCACTGCCGCTCACATTGGCATTGTTGGAGGAAGTAGTTTGTGCATTATCAATCGATTTTTTACGTGAAGATTTCGATTCTGAAGAAGATTCATTCTTTTTATTTTCTACCGATTCAGTAGAGGTATCAGCTGCTTTACTGGACTCAGTTTTTTTCTTCTTAGAGGTGGAAGAAGATTTGCCATTGACGGCAGTTGTAGTAGAAGAGGATTCTTTAGATTTGGAACTAGAACGTTTAGAAGCCACTTTCTTCTCAGATTCTTTAGAAGATTTTACTGACTTTTTTGTTTTTCTTTTCTCCTTCGATTTATTGGATTGTGTTGTACTAACAGAACTTATGCTTGGCTGAGAATCCGATGATTCTGAACCTGATTCAGAAGCTTCACTACGGGTATCAAAGGAATCATCAAAATGCTGCAGTTCCTCAGCAATATCGGCCTCATTCTCATCTAGACCCAAATGCACAGCATCTAAATCAGCCATAATTTTCATTGAAATCTGGTGCGGGTATGCTCTCAAAATCAATCGGTCAAATATTTTATTCTCACACACACACACAAAAGCACACACTAAACTCTAAGTTCACATACAATTAGGAAAAATGTATTATTGCAAACAACCCGTATTTAATGTTTCGTATTTAATGTTTTTTCTTTTAATTCTTTAATAATTTTTTCTTCTTGTATGCAGTAGTATGTGTGTGTTTCTTTTTTATTCTTTTTCTGTTTATTCTTAACTTGTTCTCCTTCTACTTGACATTCATTCATAATTGTATCGGCAAAATAACACCAACAAAAACAACAATTGTTTGTACGTATGTAAAAAAGAGAAAATTTATAAAATGAGTAGAGTCTAAAACACACACAGAAAATAAAGCACAAAGAAAAATATTCAGAACATAATTTTTTCTTGTCTTCTTTTGCCGATCGATGTGTCTTGCCGTCATGACAAGATTTTCTATTGTCTATTTTCCACTTAAAATTCTTACCTTTTACACAAATTTTATTTATTTCATATAGATTAAAGTTAAATTTATCCTTTTAGATAATTTTTGATAAAATTTATTTAGTTTTTTTATTTAATTTATTAATTTTCACAGAGCTCAAATCCACAACACAACTTTTTTCTATGCGTCAATTTTTCTTTTGACAATGGCGTAAGAAGAGTACAGCTAGAGTTAAATAACATCGAAAACTTAACGAAGAATATGAGCGAATAAGGAAAGAATGTGTCAAAACATAAATTATCAGGTTGCCATATTTTTTGGTACATTAAACTTATTTTATTATTTTTAAAAAATCATTTAAATAAAATTTAATTATTTCTTTATAAAACATTTAAATTGAAAGAGAGAGATCGAAAAGTTCTTATCTTTTATGTTATTAAAAATGAAACCACTAAACTCACAGTTTCTTTTTAAATTTTATTATTATTACAATTTATAAGAAATATATTGATTTATAATTACTAGTGATGAAATTTTAAACCCTTTCGGAAACCTTTCCGAAACTATCTTTAACATTTCTTCGAAAATCAGCAACATAAAACCAGGTAGTCGCAAAAAAGAATACTTGTGTTAAATCTTTAAAAATGTAAAGAATTTTTCGTTGTCACACGTTTGCATTTTCAAAAGAGCACCCAACATAATTGATTGGTGAACGGTGCGGTTTGTTCATTCATTCTGGCCCACAGTGAACAAAATGTATATTTTCAACAATTTGGCAACACTTAACATAAGCGCCGCTCAAACGCAAATTATTTAAAAACAATTTTTGTAAACAAAAGAGAGTATAAACATGAGAAAATCTTCAAAAATTAAACCCACTATAATGAAAACATGTTGTTTATGCAACAAATCCTCTGAAGCGGAAGGTAAATCCTTAATTTATTTTGGAGAATGGATGGAGAAGAAAGGAGTGGTTGTACATTATTTTTGTTTAGTATGAATTCCTTTCTATTATTTTCTTCCTATTCCTATTTAACAAACAATTGTCTAATCTATAGCTCTTGTCCACCAATTTACCTCAAAGAGGAGAAGATCACAGTGGTATATTGGGTTTCCTAATACGTGACATACGCCAAGAAATTGCATTGGCAAAAAAACGCAATTGTAAATATTGTCATGACCAAAGTGCTAGTGTGCAGTGTTGTATTTGTAAAGAATATTTCCACTTGACGTGTGGTCACACCAGTAAATGTCTTTCACAATTTGTGGGAGAATTTAAATCTTATTGCCATGCCTGTTGGCCAGAGGATACATTTCAAAAGGAACTTTTTGCTCGCGCACCTCCACAAACCACACAATTATGTTTTATTTGTTCCCAGATAATGGGTACAAATCCGAAAAGTTGGATTTATGCAAAATGTTGTAGCAATGGTTTTACTCATGCGAAATGTATGAAAATATATGCTCTAAGTGCTGGTTATTATCTAACGTGTATATGGTGTAAGAATAAACAATTCCGCGAGGATGTTAAGTATCAAGGTGTATTTGTACCAGATCGTGAAGCGAACTGGGAAAAAGAGAAAGGAGCCTATGGAGAATTGTACCAGGGTCATAAACGGTGTGATATGGAGATTTGTTATTGTCCCAAAGGAAGAAATTACATAAATGGTAATTGAAAAATAAGATTACAAAATAGACTATAATTCAGAAAGACGTTCTATAGACGAAACCATAATAAAGTATATGGTCGAGGCTATAGTTCAGTCTATAGACAAAACAATGGTTATAATTTAGTTTATTAGCAGAACTACAGATAAGTCTATAGACGACACTATTTTAGTTTATAGACAATATTATATCTAGTCGAGACGAAATTATATCTTAGTCTATATACCAGTTTTGTCTATAGACGAGACTAAATATTACTTTGTAGATGAGATTATAAGGAGTGAGATCGAAAAAATCGTAATTTATGTTATGAATTTTTCGAAAAAACGAAACCTCTAAACTTACATTTCAATTTTTCTTTTTTTATTGAAATTATTATAATTTACAAAAATATGTTTTTATAGTGATGAAATTTTGAACCTTTAATTTTTAACAAGAGTCCAGTGTTTCTCCAGTGGCCTTAGCTCCGGCCAGTTTGGAGGATAAAAACAACATTGGTCTTATACCACAAAAGTCAAGCCATATCAAGAACTTGTTTGGAAATTTTGATTGCTTTTGGGTACTAAAGTAATATGTGAAAAATCTGCCAGAACAGAAAAAATAAAAAAAAAAATGATTTAGTTCGCCGAGCTTACTCGTGATACATAATGGATAAGGATAAAACGAAAAAAGGACTGGAAGATAATGATGAGATTAGACGATATTATATTTTAGTTTTAGAGAAGTTTATATCTTAGTATATAGAAGATACTACTGCTAGTTCATAGACCAGACTGTAGTTTTGTCTATAGATAGTTAGAGTATAGTTTAATCTATACACGAGACTAGAGTATAGTCGTTAAATGGTACTAAATATTAATCTGTAGAAGAGATTATAGTTCAGTCTATAGACGAGACTATAATGTTGACATATGATATTGAATATTTTAAATAGAATTTTTTTTATTTGTTTCTTGCAGCTTACAGATGGCAACTTATAACCTGTAAATTTTGTGGCGCTTTTGGTGCTCACAATCCAGCTTGTATACCTGGCCTAGAGGGGACCAAAGAAAAAATTTCCGAATTTAAATGTGATGTTTGTTCAGTAACTGAACAAACAGTCCTACATAAATCTAGTCCCACTCATGTACAAGATTTCATTAATACTTCCCTTTATATTAGTAAAGATACCAGAATTGACTGTGAATCTGAGACAATTGTTACAGAACCAATATTATTTAATAAAAATTCATCCTTTGACAGTGCAAACTCACAGCAATCAATAATAAATGTTACTTCATCAAAGCGTCATACATTACCAGTAATTAAAGATGTTAAAAATTTTCAAATAGCATCGGGAATTTTTACTTTAACTCAAAGTCAACAAGATGATCAACAGCATAAAGTGATGGAAAATATTATTGAGAATTTAGGTGATCAAGTGGAGGAGGCTTCAGATGATAGTGATGATAGCGTTATTGTGGATGTGTTGGTACAAAAAATGATGGATGTATTTGAAGTAAATGATTGAAAAATAAGTACTTTGTTAAATAAAACTGTTAATTGTTGTATTAAATTGTTAATGTTTGTACTAATAAGGATATAATTTCGTTTATGGCATAAGTTATTGTCTTACTTATTTAGGGGACTATGGTATATAATCTCACTCGTCTATAGTGCGGACAGTAAAGTCATCCTCCCATCCCATATCGCATAGAGGCACTAATAGTTTTAAAGATACAGAATGATTAAATTCAACGGTTTTTAATCACTGTCCGCAGAATTAAACAAATTTTTTTTTCAACGAATGACATTTTCACAATTTATTTTCAAATTGATAATACCAGTCAATTTGACTTTGTACTAGAGAAGATTTTAATGTTTTCAAAACATTATTGAAATCTTCCGCAATAATTTCTTTACAATTAAAATCACGTTGAAACGCTTGCATGGCAGCTTCATTACAAAGATTACAAATATCAGCACCGGAGTAATTTTCCGTTTCCGTGGCTAATTTGTCTAAATCTATAAAAACGGAAAATGGCATTTTTTGTTTATACAATTCTAATATAGAACGCCTTGATAAGAAATCAGGAGCGGGTACATGTATTAATTTATCAAATCGGCCAGGGCGCATGAGAGCATCATCAACCATATCGGGACGATTTGTGGCAGCAACAACAAGAATATTAGCTGTTTGAGCCGAAGAAGTTATAACGCCATCCATTTCGGTGAGAAGAGTGGATAAAATGCGCACTTGAACATCAGCTGAATTGGACGAACCTCCTAAAGATCTACGTCCCACAAGAGAATCTAAAAGAAAATGAATTTTTATACTTTATTTATGGTTAATTACTATAACCTACCTATTTCATCTAAAAATATTACACAAGGGGCATTTTTACGTGCTGTTTGAAATATTTTTGCTATAAACTTTTCGGCACATCCTACATACGGTGAATAGACTTCTGCACCTGAAGTAGCTATAAATGTCATATTGGCTTCTGTGGCTAAACATTTAGCTATAGTGGTTTTAGCACATCCCGGTGGTCCATACAATAAAACGCCCTTTGGCAAATTCAAACCGAATCTTGCAAAAGCTTCTCTCTGCTTTAGTCCTGCTAAAACAGAAACCTCTAAAGTTTTTTTTAATTCAAACATACCACCTATAGAATCAAATGTTTCAGTAGTGCGATAAGCTGTAACATCAGTTCCTTTTAAGGAAATGGGTTTAGATTTCTTTAAGAAGACATTTATTGTATTTTCTATATTTTCATCTATTTTTGTTAACGTTTTCTGGGCGAAATTACGAACTAGCAAGTCCAAGTCAGCTAAAACATAACCTTGTGTTTGTTTAGCCATTAAATCCAATATTTCAGATGATATTTTTAAATCCTTTAGTGCTTTAAGTAATAATTGTCCCAATATTTCCTTGCGATGTTCTTCTTGCAAAGCTGCTATATAAATTTCATTGTCAAATCTTCCCGACCGTCGTACAAGTTCATTGAGATTATCTGGTTTGGAAGTTGTAGCTATACACATTATGTTGATTTTATTGCAATGAATATCATCAACTAATGACAATAATTGGCCTGAAATACGCATAGAATTGGCTAAAGCTTCAGAATTATTGCCAGCATATGAATTTGATTGTGGACACAGTAAGTTAATTTCCTCCAGCAAAATAACAGTGGGATCTAGAATAAAAAGAAGAAAAAAATTATTTAATTTAATTCAACATTTTATAAAATAAAAAGATATAAAAATGTAATAATGTGGAATCTTTTGTTTCTGTTCACACCTATTGGACGCGCCTCAGATGAGAAGGGAATAAGGCTTCGGTTATGCTGTGAGAGTTACTCTAAACTCTAGATTTGTTGCTCGTGGACCAAATAAATGAAAGGCACAGCTTAAGGATAAGAATTAAAAGGTCCTGAATGTCTAAGGGGTGTAAAAAAAAAAAAAAAACTTTTTATTAGAATTCCCTCCAACTCCTGAGTCGTAGAAGAAGCCTGCAGATACTAAAGAAGTCTTCAGAAATTTGAGCAGTAGGACGATTTAGCTCAAGAGAAGATGTCACAAGTAGATAAGGATAAAAATCTATTAAAAAATGAATGGTACTAAGCCCATTTGGTCATTATTGTATCAGATGACGAAGAAGGGTCTTAGACAGTTACCTGAATGGGAGAAGTACCTGATTAGGAAGCAAGGAAAGGAGCATTTTTGGTTTTGTTTTAAATCCGGGCAAAGAAGGTGTTATGGCATATTGAGTGAGATTTTAGGTCTTCTTAACTGAAAGAGATAGTATTGGTCCGGCAATTCAACAAATGTCTTGTATCATATGGTCATTAGCTATATGCGAGACATATATTTCGTACGGCACGGTCAATCTTGTAGAACCATGTCATGTACGAGGAGCAGATTTCAAATTGAAGTTGCATCCATTTAATCACGGAAAAACAAGAATATTTATTTTAAATACATTATTTCTTTAAAAATCTTTCAACATACCTTTTGATTTAAATTTTGTTTCAAAATCACAGGCGGCCTTAAATATTTTTCGCAATTCAGCTTCAGTCTCTCCAGGATATTGTTTAAGACAACTTGTGATATTTACCCGAAAAACATTACAATGATGACGTTTCAAAAACTCTTCTACTAAACAAGATTTCCCGCTACCAACAGCACCCACTAATAAAGTATTTAAACTCAGACATAAAGATCGTTTTTGTGAACGTTGTATGCGTACTAGTTTCATTAAATCATCAAGCTCCTGGCGGGCTCTTTCAATAGGTTGCGCATTTAAATATACTAGATCTTGATTAATTGTATTAGAGTTTAAAGAAATATTTTTAATATTTACATTTGTTTCATCTGTAATGAAATAAGTACAATTCTCTTTACACTCCTCCATAGCAGAATGAATAGAATCTATACCATAATCAAGCAAAAATTCATCTCGTATAGAACATTTTTTCCATAACTGATATTTTTGTAATAAAGTTTTTCCTAATTCAAGTAAATAGGTTTTTGTTGGCTTTCCTGAATTTTCAATGAAATCTTGTGTATTCAATACAAAACTCATATTGACTATTTTACACTGCTCTTTTCCTTCCAGTAATTCTAATTTTGTTAGTAGCATTTCTTCTTTATCATCAATACGTTGATCTGTTATGGTTTTATCTAAATAACACACATTTTCTAACTCTTTTCTGGGAAATATTTGTACTATCGCAAAATTTTCTATTCCATTTCGTTTTTCACTTAAATAACATTTTGCCCACTGTCCTGGTCGAGCATTGGAGGGAAATTGTTGTTGGGGTATTAAACATTTTTGATAACTTAAATTATCTATTTTATTTAAAGATAATACGGATAAATTTAATTGCATTTTAAGTTTTAAAAACAAACATTTAAATTATTTTGAGTTAAAAACCAAGTTTAAATAAAATTTCTATACGATGTGAAAGCAGACCACATTTGTTTTGGGATTTTTTCTCATTGCAAATAAGAAGTGATGCCAAGTTTGGAAATTTTCTTTCACTAATAGAAGAGTTGCCAGATGTACGTTTAAGAAATTTCCCTTATTTAGAAAATTCTTGTGCTCTTTCAAAGTAATAAACAAATTATTGGAAATGATTTAGCAATCATAAAAATATTCAGATTTTTAGGCTTAAAGGAATAAAAGGGCAAGAGTGAAATCGAAAAATACATAGATGTTTATAAAAATGAAACCATTAAAGTTAAAGCTTTATTTTTCTTATTTGATTGAGATTATTTAAATTTACAAAAAATATTTTTCCAATTTGAATCACTCGTGATGAAATCTTAAACTTTTTGGCTTCTTTTACTTCAACAGCATGCTTGCCATTCCATTCATTTTCATAATTCCATATATTTGGTGTTTATTGGGTTAAGAGTATAATATAGAGACCAAATTAAAAAGAAATCTGTATAGGCAGGCACAGGCACAGACTTGAAAAATAATTTAGAAAGAGAGAAAACCAGAAGAATAATAGAAGTTTCTTGGCTAACTCGTCGCCACCTATCAAGACTACCTCTGATCCCTCCATTGCAAGCTCGTCCGTTTCTATGAATACTGCAATGGTCGGGTACCCAGTCACGCTCATCTTCCGCTTTATTCTACTCTACAGAAACTCTACCCAAACTCTGTGTCACTTAGCCTAAAAAGACTACTTGATGCTATTCCCCATCATGTGCCCTATACCACCGTAGCTTGTTGGTAGGATGTAATGTATTATTTGTTTGTGCTGACGTTTGTAAAATACAGAAAAAAACTCGTTATACCCACCTTTAAATATAACGTTCGGGCTTGACCGATTATAAGATTTTTTCCTGTTTTTCGCATAAATTTTTAAATTCAACACGATAGGTATTTTGTTCAAGATTTCTCCCGTCAAATTCCATTATTATTTTCAAAAATATGGCATCTCCACATTTGCATTTTTGCTCTCTATCTTTTCCCTCATTAATTGTGTAGTGCACCGCTCAAACAATCACATAAACAAAATAAAAAATTGCAAAAATTTAAAGAAAAATATATATTAATTCAGATAAATAATTTATTAATAATGGACACAAAAGGCATAGCCCACAAACTAGAGGCTAAAGAAAGAACAGAAGATGTGCGTCTTAAGGAATTGGCACCATTTAGTAAAATGTTACTCTCTGAACCAGTGCGAAAAGGTTTACATGTAGCCGGTTTCATATATCCTACTGTAATACAGGCCACTGCTATACCGGTAGGAAAATCGGGATTGGGTAAGAAAATACCTAAAAAATTTGGGAAATTAAATAACTGATTAATTCCTTCTAGATTTAATGGTACAATCAAAATCGGGCACTGGAAAAACTTTGATTTTCTCCACCATTGTTTTGGAATTTTATAATCCACAAATGCGTGAACCTCAGTCATTAATAGTGGCTCCCACTCGGGAGATTGCTGTACAAATTGAAGAAATTTTAAATGAAATTGGTAAATTTTGTGCAGGTTTTAGAGCAGTTTGTGTTATTGGTGGCATGGATGTTACAGAAGATCGTAAACGTTTGCAGGGAGCAAAATGTGTGGTTGGTACTCCGGGTAGAATTTTACATTTAATACAAAATGAGGTGTTAAATACATCACAAATCAGCATTTTAGTTTTGGATGAGGCCGATAAAATGTACACACAAACATTTAAGCAAGACTTGCAAAGAATTCGTAAAGCTTTGCCAAATCGTCAGCAAACTATAGCCTGTAGCGCAACATTTCTTGATAATCTAGATCAAGAATTAGCAAAAGTCATGGAAAATCCTTTGTTGATATCCACCGAGGAACGAGCTACTCTTTTAGTGGGTATTAAACAATTCGTGTACGAGTTGCCGGAACAAAAAACAAGTATCATTGAAATGCAAATGAAATTGGAAGCCTTGCGCTATATATTTGGACGTGTAGCGTTCAAACAATGTTTGATTTTTTCTGGTTCACAATCACGGGCAGATTCATATCGTAATTATTTGGAAAAAGATGGTTGGCCTTGTGAATTGATATCCGGAGCCCAAGATCAAAAGACTCGTTTGGAAAATTTCCGCAAATTTCGTGAGTTTAAAACACGCATCCTTATAGCCACAGATTTAATGGCACGAGGTGTTGATTCTGAACATGTAAACTTGGTTATTAACCTCGAGTTGCCCTCAGATGTGGTAACCTATCTGCATAGAATAGGCAGAGCTGGACGTTTTGGTTCTCATGGTTTAGCCATAAGTTTTGTAGCTTCTACAAAGGATGAGAAATTATTTAAAAAACTTATAACTGAGGTTGGTTCAGGTATGAATGTCTTAAAATTTCCTTCAAAAGATCAAACAGAAAATGATCTTAGAGATTTATGGAATTTCGGAGAATTTGAAGAAGATGTAAAATATTTTGGTCTCTATCAGAGTGATAATAAACAAAAACTATTGGCTCCTTTAGCCTCTCAAGATAATATAACATTGACATCCTCCTTATCGGATAATAAAGAAAATCTTTCAAATAACATATCCTCCAATCCGCAATCGTCCATAGACACCAACACTTTTCTAGTCAATTCTAAAGATAGTGCTCTGCAAATGCCAAACCTATCGAGTGAACAACTTCATGTGCAGCCTTTAATATTAACAAGTTCAAATAATAATGGTTCCAATAATGATTTAGCACAATTGGCTACTCCTCCCCCAGCCCCTAATCCTTCGGAAAATCCTAATACTGCCGCTGAGTCTCATAATAGTTCATCACATCATTTGCTAACTTCAAATACTATAGATGATGCAAGTAGTATTGCGGCAGATAGTTTACGTAGCAGTCAACAGGATATATCTCGTTATCAATCAGTTTTAATGCAAAAATCGGCCATACCAACACTGGTAGAGTTTTTGGTGGATCGTCATTCTTCACAAGATTCACAGACTAAGGAAATTGGGGATCCATGTACTAAAATTGACTTGTTCGATGCTTACACAAAGGAGGTTTTAAATAATAATGAATCTGTAACTGAGGTATGTGGAAATATCTTAATTTATATTTTTTTTTCAATAAAATCTCGATTGCGGAATTTATATTTTATCCAGTGAAAAACCTTCCTAATTTTCCGAAAAAACTTTAATCGATTTTAACAATTCTGAAAATCAAATATATTCATCATGTTTATACTTTCTCTAGACTACAGATACCATTGAAGAACCTTTGTTGTCCTCCAATAAATTAGCACAATTGAAATCGCTACTCATCGATAAACCAGAGGAGAAATCTCCCATAAAAGAAATTAAGGATCCCTATTCGGATTTTGCCAATTTTCAAGAAGATGATATTTCAACTTCAGTTTCCGAGAATATTGACAAACAAACATTTATTTTATCTGTTGCCACACCATCTGTACAACAAGATTCCTTCTCAGAATTACAAAATAATTCATCAGATTTATATCCAGCTACTGATGAAACCAATATAAGTACAGAAACTCCGAGAGGAGAAAAAGAACAAAAACATTTTCCATCACCAGCACATAATCAAATGCCCGGCTTCTCAGGCTTATCAGGTTTTATGCCAGATATATTAAGGGGACAACAACAACATAATGCAAAAGCCCAACAACAGCAGCAGCATCAAAAATTACAACAAAAGTTATCCATTAATAAAACGGCTCAAGTAATTAAAAATATTGAAATATTACTCAGATTTGAAATTATGTTTTTTTTTTTTAATTTCTTAGATTGAAATTCCACCTTATCAATCTCCACCAAATTCTGTGTCACCTTTAGAAAATGCTGGCCAAAATGATGAAAGTAATTCATCACCCTCTAGAGAGAGTAGTTCATCTGATTCTGCTACATCACCTAGAGAAGAAGTTTTAAATAATTCAGGATCTGATGTAGAACGTAGCGGTAATACAAGTGGTTTCGATGAAAAAACTTCAACTTCAGGTTCATCGGGTATAGAATCTTCTGAACATGAAAATGTCGAACAAAGACCACAACCACAAATTCCTGTTTACTATACCTCCTCCGAGGATGACTCCTATGAAAGTGATGATGAAGATGAAGATGAAGAGGATGAAGAAGACTACGAGGAAGAAGAGGATGATGATGAAAGTGAACATTATTTCAATACTGATGAAGAAGCTGAGGAAGAAGACGAAGAATATTTTGAGAGTGAAGATGGTGAAACTGAGGCTGATTTAGTAGAACAATTCGAAAATGTTATGCCTAGAAATTTCTCACAAAATCATACCACAACTACTTCACGAAGAAATTCTTCGAATACTTTAACAAATGCCACTACAACTGACTCTCTTAATTTAGCTTATCAGACAGCTTATTCGCGTTGGGTAGATTTATATTGGAATCAAATGACTTTAGTACAAGATTATGTAAAATTTTTCAATTTTACCCGACAGCAACAACAAAATGAATAGACTTGAATTTGAATATTTTAAGAAGGAAGGGAGAGGGGTAATGAAATGTAAGTCATTTGATTTATTTTATTTTTTATTTTTAATTTTTCTAAGAAATCTGGAATTTCTTTTATTATTTTTGTTATGGAAATATATTTGAATTTAATTTTTTAGACTGTCCTTATGGAAATTAAACTAAAATGTCAATGAAATTAATAAATACTGAAGTTAGAAGAATCAAATTGTATTTTTTTTTCAAGATTCCAAAAAAAATTTTAATCAAGTTATAGCAGAAATAATATTTCAAAAAGAATTGAAGATCCATTACATTTCCAAATAGGAAACATTGGCTAAGAAAACGGTAAGTAATGGTTAACAAAAATTCGACTCTTATATTATATATTATCTATTTATTAGATTGACATATCATAAAGTGATGTGTTGTAGAAATGTTAATTATGAATTCGATTGAATTCTGAAGAATATTTGAATATATGAAAGCAAGAAATTAATAAATTCAAGATTTTTGAGCGGTAAGTAGTTATTTTTTATTATTTAGTAGTTAATGGGTTGATTTAGTATGTTGGGTACTACATTCGAGTTATTAGTTGCCAAAATGATAATGGCGGATTAAATTTGTGTTGTCAAAGAGACAAAACAATATTAGTTTACTATTTTAGGCTGTTCACCTGTGTTGTCTTAAGATTTCAGCAAAAATTTTAATTGTTTACGGGAAATGTATCTCCACATGTTTTATATTGTTTAAGACTGGAGTGCAAACCAGCCAGTCAAATAGAAGTAGCTGTATTCGTTAAATCAAAAAAATAGAAAGCATTTTTAAAATAGCTCTTAACATATCCGCTAGGAAAGCAGCGCGGTTAGCTCAGTGCTTGGACTATTTGGTTCGAACAGTTAAAGCTAATGGAGATTTAAAAACTTACAATATTCAAAAAGTTCCTGACAGGAACTTTTGCTAAAAAATGAGAAGCTAAAACAGAACATTTGAACCGTTGGTGGAAAAATTCGCATCTTTAATTATACAGTCCGAATCAGAATGACTTTCTGAGTCAATTGATTGAAGTCCGTCCTCCTGGGTAGCCATGGTCGCATTTTTGAGATACCTTGATGAAATTTGGTACATATTTATATTTAGGCCCAAGTACAAAGCTAATTAAAATTGACCATATTCGATCGAATATTCCAGGTACCTTTCATACACATGTCCTCCTAAAATGAGGTTTTAAGCTCATAAAAATCCTGAATATAAAGCAAAATTAGGTCCTATACAAATTCCCTATCAACAACATAAATTTTATGGGTAAAAATCTCACATATATGTTGGTATTTTAATAGAAATTCGTCAAATTAAGATTGGTGTATATGTCAAAATCAATATGTTAATCTATGCGAGGATCGACCAATTTCTAGCCCATATAAACCCCGAGAAATATTCATTTTAAAACGTATAAATGTCATTGCTACAATAATGTACTGCACATTAATTTATAAAATAAGAAAATTAAATTATACGAGGATCGTTCATTAATTTTACGTAACTTAACTTGTGGTATATAGTCGGCTGACGATTGGTAACATCTTTACTTGTTTTGTAGAGACACCTTTTGTCTCATAGCATAAGTAAATTTTTCGAGAATTTAAAAAAAAGATACATCGACATACCTGAGCTGGAATCATCCTACAAATCAGCGCGAAAAAAAAACTCTAATAAATTTTTAAGATATCTGCAAGGCTCAACATGTTAACAGAATTCTAAAACTCATTCTTCTACTATTCCACTATACTTGTTTCAATAACCTCTTGCATGTTCCAAATTTGCTCATTTTCACAACAAACGATTTTAATCTTTTAAAAATTATTACTTTAAATATTTTTAAAAAAGTAATTATTATTGCAAATCAATTATTAAAATGTTAAAATTAAATAATTGCCATTTTCACTCATAACTGTGATTCGCATCACGATTAAAAAAAACATTAATAAAACAAAACAATTTTCATGTTCATTTGTTCGTATCTCTAAAATCAGAAGTTAATCATTGTCATGTGTTAAATGAGACACATAAATATACGTTGTTCGGAAAGTGTCTGTTTGTCCGTTTATCTGTTTCTGCCTGTATTATTGAATAAAAGTGTTATAAACATTATCATCAGAGTTTTTTCACAATAAAAATAAATGAATTAATAAAAATTATATTTTGCAATATCATCATCAATTTCTAACACCTCTGATTGTTGTTATTGATGTTGTGTTTGTTGGTTGGCTGTCGATAAAACAGCTTTAAATGCGTGAATAAAACGCCTTTGGGTCATTTGTGAAGAAAATAAACATTAAAGTTTATTTCAAAATTATACACTTAAAAAGAGACAAAAATTTACAAGATAATAATTTATAGACTTTTATAAGATTTATTTAGATGAATTTTGATTAATATTATTAAATATTTGTTGAACATAAAGTTAAGGAGAAAAATTACAAAATTCTTTAGGGAAAATTTTTATTAAATTGTTAATTGTTTGAGGAGAGAAAATGAAATGAAGCAGAGCTTTATTTGTGTCTATTTTTCACATACATCATTCTTTACATCGACTTATTCGCCTTACATTTTTATACCCTACACCACGGAAGGTATTATGTGTTTGTGCTGATGTTTGTAAAATACAGAAAAAATTATGTTGCAACCCACTTTAAAGTATACCGTTCTACTTAGAATCACTTTCTGAGTCAAATTAACGATGTCCGTCCGTCTGTCCGGCTGCAAATTTTTAAATATCGCGATAAAATTTGGTACATAATATTTTTTTTGTTCTAAGGACGAAACCTATAGAAATTGGTCATGTTCTGTTCAGGTACCTCCCATACAAATATTCTTCCCAGATTTTAAGGAATAAAAGTCCTAAATACAAAGCGATTTAAACGAAATTTGGCACAAGTAAGTCTTATAGAATATCTAAAACGATGCATCAAAATATAAGATGCTCGGTTTATTATTTCTCATAGGTCCCATACAAATCCCTTCTAAATGTCGCTTTAGGACAAAATCTCACATATACTTTGGTATTGTAATAGTAATTGTTGAAGTTAAGATAAATGTAAAATTATACGAGTTTCATAACTTCTTGTAGTCCCCCAGATAAATTCATTTTAAAACGCATAAATTTAACATACATTTTAGTCTTTCAATAATATAAACTGACGATGTGTTGAAGGGTAGTGGATGACGGGCTTGACTGACTATACATTCTTATTTGTTTACGTTAAATTCGTTCAATGGACATTTTTATAGATGATTTGATTTGCACAGTGGTTCCAAAACACTTTTTGGAAATAATGTAGTAACTTTTGAAGCGTTGCAAATTTTTTCGAATTTTGTAAAAAGGTGGCAAAATATCTATTTGTTTTGTATTTTTCAGTTAGTTTTAAGTAAATTTTAACAGGAATGCAGGTAAAGTAAATAAGGATGAGTATAGGTCATAGGTCTATACACAAGACCCATAAAAAATTAGTCAATTATGAAACAAAATTTAACTTGTTTTGCTAAGTTTTCAAATCACAAAGCTGGAATACTCTTTAAATTATCTATATGTTATCGCTACATGGACGATAAATTCAATGAAAAAATGAAATGGCTAAATCTGTTTGAAACTGATTGGGATACTGGATATTTTAAATTGAAAGTGTAAAATGATTTTAACACCCTGATTTATGGACAAGTTGGTACGCATGATATTGAAATCTTAAATAAATTTCGTTATCTTATTTTCTGTAACTTTAACGATTAATCGACTGTTGAAAACCGGCAATTCGAAACCGACCAGTTTCTGTATCGTATCAAAAGAGGCAGACATAAAGTTTTTGTTCTAAGTCTTTTGTTTTCTTACATAATAATTTCTAATATCTTATTATAGTTGTCAGTATTATAGGAGTCAGAAAAGCCAAAACTTTCCCTCCACTGTTAATCAAATAACTTTAGATGGGTCTTATAACTTGTTGTGTCACAGATATTCAGTTTCGACATTTTATCCCTGGCTATAATGGTAATGTCTCCATTTATCAACACAAGTTTCAATACGATGCAAAATTTATTGTATTATTGTTGTGTTCAAGCATCATTTGCGTTATGTTAAATCTCCCTTCAACGTCTCTCGACTTTTATTCATGAGTTCTAATTTATTTTATTTTGCCTGGTTCAATTCTTTTAAATATCCTACATTTAAAAGCATGTTGGGTGACCTTAATTTCTGCCTTTATTTCACAAAGGTGAAATTCTAAAAAAATATGTTTTCATCAAAGCTTAATTTGTTTTAAAATTTTTAGTAATGGACATTTTTGCTCCCTGATATCAGTTGGAATTATATAGCAAAAAATAAAAAAAAAAAAACATTTTAGGCAATTTTAAAAGTCAAAACTTCTTAATTACGGATCGTTGTTATGCTAAAATGTTATATATGAAAGGGATGTATGATTCCCATTATATTTTGCATCTGACAACAATATTCCTTGAGTTATGCTTCTAATTTCTAGCATTTAAAAATTTCCGGCAGATCAGTCTTCTCTTAGACTTCTGTGACAAAAACATAACAAACCAACGTTCATAAGTTTTTTAACATCAAGTGATTTCTTTCAAAGAAATCAAGATATCAGACATATCTTTAAGCAAATAAAATTTGGCATAATATTGACTGGGAAAAACATGTTTTTAAACTTTAACATTGATTGGATTCTGAATAATTCAATATTATTTGCTCTTAATTCTGACTTTTTATCAATAACTTTATTGGTATTTAAGTCAAAAGGTCATTACTTTCTGCGATTTGTATATATATAAAAAAGATATTAAGAGATTATAGATTTTAATTTAAATTTAATTAATTTCTTTAATAATTAAAGTCAAAGTTTTTTTGTTTTTTAATTTAAACCAGTAAGAGTGATATATTCGGCAATGTCGAATCTTCAATACCCATCACGTCAAATAAATACTTTTTGTATCATATGTATGTATGTATGTATGTATGTATGTATGTATGTATGTATGTATGTATATATATATAATGTATACTCACATATACACTTACAAACGTATACAATATAAAAGTTTTTCTTATAAATTAAGTTTCTCTTAAATGTTGCGAATTCTTGAGGGGCATTAGTCGCTAAATCCTTATAAAATAGTGACAAAAAATGGATAAAAATTTCTAAAAATTGCTGAAATGAATGATAGAATCATCTATAAAATTAAATTTGTCAAATATGATTGAATATATTAGTCTTTAATTATTTCCTGAAAACTATTAGCTCTATGGCTTTTTCGTCACTATAAAATCGCTTTTCAAAATTTATCCTGAAGATTCAAATCATGAAAACTGACTTTACAATTGATAATAATCTTGTCTTTTGATATGTGTAATTGCTCCTATAAGAAACAAATTTTTCTTAATTTATTAAATAGATCCTTTAGAGACTGATTTACCGTTAGTTACAGATAATGGTGTACGATTTATGGACACTTTAATGCGTTTTTTATATATAAATAGCGATTTTCTATAGACATTTTAAGTTTAAATATATAAATGATAGATGAAAATGTCCATGAAAATGGCTAAACGAAACTTAAAATGTGCAAATGTAGCCATTAAATGGCTTAATTGGCAACACTGACTGTAACCCTTAATGAGTCATATAATTACTTGATTATAATTTCTTTCTGCTGAAGCGATTTTGATAATTTTTGTTGGTGATAATGATAATATTATGGCAGTATTTCATTCCTATTTATCGATTTATAATTGATATTTTATGAAAGTTTTTTTCTTTAACTAAGATATCGGTCTATATTTTTTGATATGCTGAAATGATTTAGCTGGTTTTCAATAGGAGATTTCTCAGGACTTTAACAAATACTCAGGCCAAATTTCATTATTGGGTTTGAAATGATTCCTTCTTAGTGTCACACACGGAATGACAAAGTTAATATACACTTTTCACTACTTTTGGTAGTGGAGAGTATAAAAATTATTAATGTTGAATTATTTTTTTTATTTGATTTTTGATCTATGATCATGTTGCTCCTAATAACTTAAATTCTCACAGTTTTTATGAAATCTTGAAAAATATATTGTTACGTGAAGTATTTAAATGGAAAAATCATAGTACTTAACAATTTCCACTATAACTCAATTAAAATTAACTTAAGCTTGTTAATTAATTGGGCGTTTCAGCTTGTTTCCTTTATGATTTTTATTATTATTTTTTTAATAACAAAAATCCTAATCTACTATTAACTATTTATCAGTCGTTGTTTTGTTTTTGTTTTTTTTTTTTTTTTGTTTAACAAAACATATAGTAATTGTAATATGTTATAAAAAAATTATTTAAAGAAAAAATAACATAAAACAATATAACATTTTTTGTATTTGTAAAAAAAAAATCCATTAAATAACTTTACACCTGCATCATTTTCTCATCCATAATTTTTTATTTGCCTCCACAAGATAAAACCAACAATTTTTTATTTTTTCATACCCTCCACCATTACAAGTGGTGAAGAGAGTTTATTAACTTTGTCATTTCAAGTGTAACACTAAGAAGGAATCATTTTAGACCCCATAATCAAAATCTGTTTCGATTTAGCTACGACCGTCTGTCTGTTTGTTATTGGCACGTTAACATCCACAATTAATGACACAATTCAATGAAAATTGTGTATGTCCTGAAAAGTTTCCTAAGACTCCATAATGTATATATATTAATCAAATCAAAATTTGAGTCGATTTAGCAATATACATCTGTCTGTTTAAAAATAAAATTTGGCCTGAGTATTTTTTGAAGTCCTATTGTTAACCACCAAAATCGGTGCATTCTGTTAAAATATATAGACCGATATCTATAACATTAAGTACATCACTACCATTACAATTATCAAAATCGGTTCAGTATGAAAAAAGTTAAAGCCAAAAAATAAAATCATTTTACTGAGTTATTTGTGCCTAAGAAAACCATATTTATTCTTTAAGTCTGTGAGTGTGTATGTATGAAATATAACATATTTACTTCACACGCATTTGTGTTGAAGGGTATTAAAGGTTCGGCATAGTCGAATAAAGCATTTTTACTTGCTTTTTTACACAGTTTTTTCTTTTGCAACGAAAACAAAAAATTTTTTTTGTAATAAAAAAATTGTTGTACATGACTTTTATTACTTTAAATGTACTGTCAAGTATTTTTTTGTTGGTTGGTTTGTTTGTTTTGGCTGTAGCAAGTAACTACTTTTTTAGTTTTAGTTGGAGTTATTTTTTTTTGTAGCAACTACAACACATAATTATTAGTTTGTTTATGCAGATTTGTTATTAGATAAATTTATGTTTATTTTAACATTAAAGTCACCTTCAAATCTTACACTTGCTTAGCACAACTATAAAAAAATGTTTGTCGACTTAAAAAGAAAATGCTAAAGGTATGACGAGTTAGAAATACCCTCCCACCAGGAGTAATAATAATATATGCTCCCTATGGAGACCATATTGAGAAAATTTGGTACAATGATGATTTGATAAACAATTTGTATCATTGTCCTCCGAAGAGTGATTGGAAATCAAAAGGTATTAAATAGCATTTGAAGGCAGTTCAGTCCATTTTAAATCAAATTTTTAGATCGATACAAATTTTCAAAACATAAACTTAAACAAGTTAGAATACTATATTTTCTATGACGCATCTTTAATACCTTCTATCTAGAGCACTCCCCCGCGCTCTATCCCTAAACTACGTGCTCTAAAATATTTTACTGTAATTGCTTCCTCCATAAGCCAAATTTCATTAAATTTCCTATAAATGTTTCATTGGATTGGTGACATTAAAAATTTCGTTAATAATGAATGCGAAACTTCTTAGAGCAATAACAAATATCAATGAGCTCTGTGGATGTGGACCTGCCAAAAACAACGAATCAAACGGACAAAACTAAATCGACACAGATGTTGGTGTTACAAACGAAATGACAAAGTAAATATATTCAGATCACCACTTGTAGTGGTAAAGGATAAAAGAATGGAATTGGATAATATAGTTTTAGTATCACTCCGTTTTGACCAAAAATGGCATTATTCAGTATGTAGTTTCCCGTTAGTCAGACGGGTATACTCCTTATCCGTTTTTTCCACCCATAAGAGGAGGCGGCACTAACTAATTTTCCTTTGGTGTTTATATGTTAACTTTCCAACTCCATTGTCATTCAAAGTCGGGTTTGCGAATGGATTTGGACCTGGAATATTTCAAATAATTATTTTATAAGGCATTATATTCTTAAACCTACGTAGGGACTTATATCTTTCCACTAAATGTTTTATCTATAATATTTAAATACGTTAATGAGTTAAATTACGGTGTTGAATTCATTCAATATCCTACACGTCTACAATCAGTTACTCCCAATTCTTATTATATTGGATTCTTTGCCTTTGCGAAACAATTAACATCCAACTGCAAGGATCGTTACACTCTACCTTAAGTAGACAATGAGTGTTCATTAACTTTGCTATTTCGTTTACAAGGCCTTCAAATCAAAATATTTTGCTAAGTCCATCTGATAATCCCTCTTTTTGCCAGATTGTTTGTTATTGTCCTAAGAACTTTGCTTTTTTAAACCTGCTAAATAATTTGATACAAAGTTATAGATCCCTGTCGACCTCCAAACTTTTGAAAGAAAATTGAAATTGTAGTGGAATATTTTATTGGGGTTTCTCACGATGTGATAAACTTAATATACTCTCATTCACCACTTGAGGTGGTGGGTCTTAAAACAAATAAACACTACTTACATTCATTCAGACATATATACATATACTTATGTATGTTTGGATGTATGGATGTATGCATGTATGGATGTATAAGTTTTAGAGTTAGAGTTCAAGTATTAACCATAAAATTCCAACTTAATATTGTTCTTATTCATGCAAATTTTACAGATTCTGTATATGGAATTTTCGAATAAAAAACTTGTAGAACAAAGAATTAAAATATTATTTAAGATTTGCATGTTATTTGAAATTGTTTTGTGGTTGTTGTTATTTGTTTATTTATTGATGCGCTGTTCATTGTTTGGCCCCCAAAGTTTAAAAGCATAAAAATCATTTATGATTTTGCTTTCATATTTTATGAAATAATTATATTTAATTGTTGAGTGATTTATAGATAATTGAAGTACAAAACAATAACTATGACATTAAATATATCTCAATTATATAATATTGGGTCATGTAAAAAGTAACTAGAGCTTTTGGAATTTCTGGGTCATTATTTTTATAAATTACTTACTTTCATCTGGTGCGCTTTACTGCAAAAATATTCTTTTCCATCTTAAAAAAATGGAAGATTTTTCCCTGTAATATTTCATCAGATATTCGATTATTTAAATTTGCTTTGAATTCCCTGTCCGTAATAATTTTTTCAATAAAACCATAACACAATATTGAATCTCTACATGAAATAGTTCTTTAGATATTCGATATATATGTGCTACGTGGGGGACTATCTCTCCTCCCTGATACAATACGCTTCATATTTACTCAGTAAAAGTGTTCCTTCTACAATTATTATTTGCTTGATATGGGGAACAACCTCTCCCCCTGCTCTTATCCGTTCTACATTTTGTCCTGTTAAACTGTTCTAAGAGGAAGTGGTTGGCATCAGCCTTTCGGTATATTTAGGTTCAGTATTGGTAAAGGTGAATTTACATTTTGTTGACCCTAGAAAAATGTTTGAAGATTTCAAAATAAGCGCCAAGATAGCAACGTCAATGATAGCAATTTAGACAGCTATTAAAATAAGAATATGGTATTTTGTAGGGTGAACACTTGTCATTAAAATTCAGTATGTTATAGATGGAAAATAATATTTTTTCAATCGCTTTTAAACAGTTTTCCGGAGGAATTAGATAAGCTTCTTTCATTTGATGAAATCAACTGTTGAAGGTCATCGATTGTTGGAAAAATACCACAGTATTTTTATTACAAGATTTTTAATCAAAGATTAGAAATTTAATGCATTGTTGGAAAAAGATTGTTGTCAAACGCCAGAAGAATTACGATTATCACATACAATCACACAACAAACTATTTTCCTACGTTTGGAAACACTCCAAATTAAGGAAATTGCGTGCTATATGAACCAAAGCCAGGAGTCATTTAAAGTCAATTTGGCATAGCGGAAAAGATGTGTGTATACTACAAACAGGAGTCACTTTTGTTTTTGTGTATTTCTTAAATTACAAAGATCTTGGAATGATGTGTCTTTTGTTCGAACAGGGCTTTTTTAATTTTGAAAATGTCGGTCAAGTGTCCTTCCATTTAAGATTGCGTCTTGGATATCGAAAGTATCTGGGTGACACTTAATTCAAATTTGGTTTTTTGAAGTTAATTTGGTTTTTGTTCGCCTGCACATTTTTGAGCTTCTCGTCGAATTACGCATCTGTTTTTTTTGACCCGTTTTTTATACATTTACGCTGCTATTTGTGGTCACTATACGCATTCGACTGGTTGTCCTTGTAGCATGCTGTTATATGGACATACATTATCATTTTTCATAGCTTTAGTTTTATTGGTATTAAACTCATGTCCAACATTTCGTGCTAGTTATTCTAAGCACTGGAGTATAGAAATATTATATGTATGATCCAGCTCCTCAAGTTGATGAGAGAATTCATGTAATTCTTTTTGACCATATTTTGCTTATCATATTGTCTTTATTTTATTCTAACACTTGTGTGAGTTGGTAGATTGACATTTCCGTTGTGAGGATCTGAGATTTCTGTATCTTTGTAGTTATCTCTGATAATTCGTTTTATGTGTTTGTTATAATGTGTATGGCGTTAGATTGATCTTTTCATCTCCTGTTTAGAAATTTTTCTCTATTTTACTTTTAAGTCCTCTCTATCTGATGCTTTCTAGTATCTTGTGTACGATGTTAAGCAGATTAATTGTTCTCCCGTATTTAAAATCTTTCAAGTTGCCATCTTTCAATAACTTAACAGTGATGCCTTTCTGTTATGTTGAAGGTAGAATCCCTTTCAGAAGTGATGTGAGTTTGTAGAATTTCCCCTAGAATTTCTGATGGTATTCCATCTTAGTTACTATGCTAAAGCTTTCTTAGTTTTTAGAAAAAGTTCTTTATACTTTTCTTTGAAGTGTTCAACAGCGGTCAGTGACAGTAAATCATATGTTATGTTCGCACAATCATCTACATCAACTTCAGGTCGAATACCTGAGATCTGAAGATTGTTTTCGTTGTAATCAATTTAAATCAGATCAGACAATTACAATGTAACTCTATCGAACGTAATTATGTCTTTGGAAGGGAACAATCAATGAAAAACCCGAAAATATCCATATATTCGACTAGACAGGACTGAAGTGTAAGATTTGGACTATTACGGGAGTTAAAACATTCCATCCAATGTTCTTCCAAATAGTTTTTGAACAATATTGCAAAATATGAACGTGAGTCCAGACAAGCATTTGCTTCGCTCGATGTAGAACAACTTGCTATACATTACATTTCATAATAGTGTACCCGAAATTGGTTTGATTAAATCTTTACCTCCAAACTGGAGCGATAGATAATGTTTGATATTATTTATCACGTCTTTATTAACTTGCATACCCAATATACAGTGAGTGGATTAAAAATTTCCATACTAACAAAAGTTTGTTCTTTTCTGCTCTAAACTGAGATTGATTTTCTCACGCTCCCTATTGGATTTGTTTAGTTAAAAAAAAAGTAACAATAGATTTTTTTTTGGTTTTTTTGTTTTCAAACTAACGGTTAATTTAAGACAATAAAACAACAACAGTAAAAACAAATAAATAAATGAAAAAAAATTATAAAAAATATTCAAATCAAAATGTAAGAAAACGCGTTTAACGTTCGTTTCATACGTTTAATAATAATGACCCATTGAATGAACGATACTGTATTGGTACACGTTTTCATTGTGGTGGCATATATATTCGTAATCTAAAAAGAATATAGATATTTTTTTCAACAGATAAAAAAATTCGAAATATTTTTAATACGTTTCATTTCGCATAATGTTGTGGTTTTAAAATAAATCTTAAACACGAATTATTTAAATTATATAGTAAGATCAGGAAAAATAAACATTAGTTATTTGAATATCAATTTTAATATATTTTGAAATTGGAAAAAAAATGCGTCAGTGAACATATATAAGGTCATATCACCTGCCCAATTTTGCAATGGGAATATAAATAAACTTCTTTTACCATCTTTCTGGTAACGTATGGATTCTTCAGAAAGACCTGTTACGGTTTTGAGATTGAATCAAGCCAATTTTTAAGTCCCGGTTCTGAACTGAAGTGTATTTCAATAATGACATTCTGAATCGATTGAAACAAATGGTATTTAGATGATTTGAAGTGTCAGCTATAAGGCGAGAAAACTACTGTTTTCCAAACATTTTTGAGCATTTTTGTGTCCATTGTTATGATGGGGTGGGACCTTCTGTGTAGTCGACCATTAAGTCTATTTTCAATAATTATTATCTGTTATCTTCGCTACAGTTTTCTCAAGATCTATGAATCGATTCCAACATTTCGTAAAATAAACGATCGTGCCAAATACACATCATTATCTAGGCGTCATGCATATTATTCAATATCTCTTGCAAGCTCTTCTTGAATTTGACAACCATCTTCGTGAGTAATTGTTTTGATTCCTTATTGCCAAACTAGTTCATTCGACTAGAATAAGGTTCTATGTCGAAATCAATAATTTAGAATCGCAAAAACTATAGCTCATAAGCATCTAGCGACAATCGAAAATTCTCCAGAAGGCAAACGCCGCACCAATAAGGCAGAATTTCATACTGGACCAAAATTCAAGCACTTTTTCCACAGATATAGAAACTTCTTAATTTTTCCCTCGATAGCCTCGTAGTGATATGAATATTTATCCATTGTTCAAAAAGAATGTACCTGTCGAAGAATAAGTACTAAATCTAATTCCATACACAAGTTTCTCACTCTTCAGGGTTTTAAGTTAACGGATTTTTTTGGTTCTTAATCAATCATCTGTAATTTTTTTTTAATTTCATTCCATTATACTTTATACGGCTTGTTGTTTTTGCTCCCTCTTAAGACTCGGAATTTCGAAAAATCCTTGACCCTCGTAGGATATTTTATGTTTGATTTGGCTTTTTCATATTTCAGTTACTTAGAACTCAAAATATCGACATTTTTTTTGGATCCTCAATCAAAGGTCTGTTATTTCTTAGGTGGACATATTCTCTTGACACTTTATAGGGCAATCATTTTTTGCTTCATAAGAACTCGAAATGTTGAATTCAGTGAATATGATCTACACATAACATTTTGTAGGTTGTATTCATTGGAATGTATCTTCTCTCCATTGCATATCGTTTTTAATTCCCCTTTTTACAGTTCTATTTCCAACTAAAAACATAAACCTTCCGCCAAGATAACGTTCGGCAACATATTGCAAAGCCGCTAAAATCGGAGTTTTCGCTTACAGACCGTATAGCTCATACTTTGCCCATTTTTATACCCTTCACCAACACAATTGGTAATGAGGGTACATTAAGTTTGGCATTCCGTTTGTAATGCCGAGAAGGAATCATATAAGACCCCACAAATTATATATATTCTTTAATCAAATCAAGAATACATATGCTGTAGAATTTCTGTCTGTCTGTTGTTGACACAATAACTGCCAAAGCTTAATAAAATTTTGAATAAGATTTTGTTTTTGTCCTCTTGTTTTAAATCAGCTAAATCGGTTCAGAAGGAAAAAGTTATAGACCAATATCTGGAGCAATCTCCTAAAACTAAAAAATGAGTAACGAAAATCTGCCTTTGATGGAAAACTTTACGCATTATTCCCATTTAAACGAAACATATCTCTTTTACTAATACAGGACATTTCACGATATTTGGCAAACCTATTGATATCAAATGTCCTTTAAATTTATAGCTAATTTCTTGAAAAAGACTAGATTACAAAATTTTAAAGATTAACAAAATTCTGGAAAGAGCACAGTGAGTGATTGTCCCCTTACAAACGATATTTTTAATATCGTATGTATCTTGAAAATGTTATAGGACATTTGGAGCATGGTTAAAGCAATAATAGTAAAATAATAAAGAATACCTAGTTTTGGGGTAGGGCACAGGGGTGTGGTATTCCCTTACAAATTAAATTTTAAATATGTTCATACAATTAGTTCTAAATTGATTGTAGTGGAGGATATTAATGATTCGGCATAGCTGAATAAAGCATTATTAATTGTTATTTTAAAGTTCATCGTTGAACTCATAATCACTTATTGAGTCCATTTAATGATGTCCGTCCCTCTTAGAGATTTATCGATAAAAGTTTGTACAGATGATTAAGGATAAAGTCAAATAAATTCCTATAGCCCTCATGTATACTCAACCATTTCCGAAATTCATCTGATTAAAAATTTTCTCTGTTTTACTTTGAAGTCCGTGTTTGATGATTTTCATTATGTTGTTCATAAGAGCAACTGCTCTTTAGTAATTTCACCTTCTCAGTTTATGACATTCTGGTAAACTAAATGTTTATATAGAGAGCGATATGAAGTGGACTGCATTTATTGGGTTTTAATGATGCATTGATTATTGCTTATGAAGAAAATTTTGGAAAATATTTGGTGACGGGTATTTTAAATTCGCCTTAAATCAAATATTGTCTTCGTATTTGTTTTATTTTAACTCCAAAATACTCAAAAGAGTAACACCATGGGGTAGAGTAAGCATTTGAAAATTATTATATACTACAGTAGTAGTTTTCGTCCGCTTTTCTCCTCTGTCTACCATATGTGTCAATGTGTGTGTGTATTTCTTTGTCTGACTTTTGGATTGAACTTTTTGACTTTAAGTGGCGCATCGTAGAAGACAACGATTAAATATTGTATCTTTAGCTTCCAGCTAAGAAAGATCCAAACAAAAAGAATTTCAATGAATGTCTTAACATTTGTCTCAATGAAAGGTACTTTTATGTTTGGTAGCAAAAAGGTACCATATGTCTAAAGCTCAAAGGTGCTTAGGCGAAAACAACAACAGCAAAAACATATCGACTTAATTTACAATGAAAAAAAGAAAAGCTATAAAAACAAATGTGGTAGTTTTAATACCCTTGTGAACTAATGCTACAAGAAATCCCCCCCTCCCCCCTTCGGAACCCATTGGGCCTCTCATTGAATATTTTTAAATGCAATTGAATTTTAGAGTTTTTATATTATTTTGGTTGGATTTGTAAAAATCTATGAAAAAAACAATTTGGCGACAAATATTGCAAATTCAACGATTTATTATGCAAATCGTTACTTATAGACTTAAATAACTTAAACGGATTGTTAAAAGTTTAAAGTATTGAAAGAAAAAAAATAATAGTAGTTACACATATATACATATTCATACACATGCAAATCTATATGTTTTTTGTTGTAGGAAAGATTTGAAAATGAATAAAATGTAAAACGTTTTGGAATTTAAAATATTGAGTTATTAGATTTAAGAAGCAATTACTGGTTACCAATTCGAAACATGTAACAATCGTGTTTGAACAAAACCAAAAACCCATAAAACATATTAAGAATTAATTACTGTATTGATTACATTTATATGCACACATACACACATACATTTACCAATCACATATGCATGTGATTGGTTCTATAATCTTATTAGACACTGGTGCATTATTCCTATAAACGCATATAATTTTTTTTTATTAAAGAATGAAAATAATGATCTCAGTTTAGATCAAATAATGTTTTTAGTAAGTCATCTTAGGATTTCAATAAGGAGTACGATCAAAGAACTTTTTACACACCTGTATTATTTGATATTTTTGATGAAGTTACCTTCGTAAAGCAAGTCATTAAACATAATATGTTTAATGTCAAACAAATGAATATATTGTAAATCTGATTTAAATTAATGATCAGAAAAAGGAAAAAATCCAAATTGATCCTACAAAAAGTTGGTCAAGCATTTAGAGGTCTGCTGTTAAACCGTCTACACTGTTATTAAATAGGATCGGGAGAACTTGTCCATTAATAAAAAATTGATTCTAAAGCAAAAAAAAAATCAAAAGAGTCCCCAACGCATTCGGCAGGAAAGCAGCCCAGTTAGCTTAGTGCTCGGACTGTTTTGTATGAAAAAATCTTGTTGCATAACGGATGAAGAAACGCTTATTCTGGCAAAATGTTCTCAACTTCTTGTTCATATATTGTATGGTGCTGATGTTCGAGAGATTGTAAAAGAAAAGTTTGGAACTCAAAAGCAATCAAAATTGTCCAAAGTCTAAAAATACCGAAATTTACATCATGGAATGTTTACAAAAAAGTCTGCTACCATTCATAAGAATCCATAATGTGTTCACTTATTTTTGGCATGACTTGGCATCCTGTCACTATAGTAAACAAGCCCGTGAGTGATATAATAACAATAATGTGGTATTTGTATCCAGAGAGACAAAATCTCTAAATTGCCTGGAGCTAAGGACATTGAAGAGATATTGGGCTCTTGTAAAAAGAGAAATGAAGAGTAAAAAAAGGGTGTCCAAAAGTGGGGTAGATTTTAAATAGAGATGGACTGCTTGTTCGAGCAATTTCTTCCAAAACTTGTTTTATTTTTAGTTTTAACGCTGTTAAAGTCATGTTTCGTTTTGGACATTTTCTTTGAATAAACACAACCAACTTCGAAATTACTTTTTTGATATCCGAACTACGTTTGAACTCTACTTGTGCCAATAACATGGGTATGAGTGAGAACCGTCTAAAAAAATTTTTAAGCGTCAGAGAAAATAAGCTTGTTCCAATCCTCTACCTATTTCATGTATTTTCGTGAGACTTTTAGACGATTTTGTGTCCATCCTTAGTATTGAAAAAAATTCATTTGGAACATTTCTGAATCGGACAGAAAAGTTTCGTTATAAAATTTATCGATTCAATTGAAAAATTCTTCTGTAAAACTGAGATCTTGTCGTAAAAACATTCATTTATTTATAAAATAGAAATTTATAATGTTTTATTTCTTTAATTTTTTAAAGCAATTTTCACATCTGCGTTTATAGAAATATTCCACATAAAATAGCACCAAAAATATTTGATCGCATGAGTAAGGCAAACAATAAGGCCTCGAAAAAATCTTATTTACGTTAAAAAACTTTCGTTAAAAAATTCCAACTTTAGTTTTGGTTGACAACATTTAAATGCGATTATAGGAATATGCGTTAGTGTTTGTTTAAAAATATAATTTATTTATGTTTTATAACATATTTTTTATTCCCAGAAGTTTCTAGATTTGTTTAGATTTTAGAAATTTGATAGGTTTTATGTTTGAGTTCCATGCCGCCCAAGATATTTCTATTTAATATGTCTATTATGTGGTCAACTTGGAGTCAAGATGAATGATATGAATGAATATTGTAATTTAAATTAAGTAATAATATTATTTTAATATTCCCACGAACACGATTAAGGTAAATAAAATACTTGCGAGCATTAATAAATTATATAAGTTTGAATTGCTACGAACGACAGTGGTTCCAAAACGATTTTATTATTGCACAGTATTTCAAATGAAAAATTAAGTGAATTTAAATCTGTAACTACCGAACGATATGTCCGATTACAATAAAGTGTCATATAACTATAGTAGGTTCCCTGGCACCCAAACTTGGATATCTCGGGTCATAAAATATTTAAAAGAGTAAAGATTTTTTTGGAAATAAATCTGTTGAATTATAACTTCGACAGTTTGGATCAGATTTAGGATCAATGAGTTTTTGTTTCTCATTTAATTAAAAATTTTTTTAGCTGTTAAGTCCTTGATGACCTTTAACCTTATTCAACATTATGCAACATATTGAGCCAGTTCTTTTAATATACACCGAAAGTTTTTATTTTTAAATTATAAACCGAAAGATATGGCCCCGATATACCAAATCCATATGTCAAGAAAATTGTTCCACAAATAACGGTAACTCTCATACAGAAGGAATATTATTTCTATATGTCTGTTATAGTCAGTCGGATCACATAACGATCGACTCTCGTATAAAAATATTTTCTAATTTGTGCTTAAGAGTGCAATATATCTGGGGATGATAATACGGAAGCTAGAGAAAATTATTGAACGACCCTCGTAAAATTTAGCACATAAATTTTTGCTTATATTTATCTAAATTTTACCAATTCTTATCACAATACCAATGTATATGTGAGATTTATGCCCATCAATGAGTTATTTTTAAGGGGGGTTGTACGGGAGCTATGATAAAAATATTGGACCAATCCTCGTATAATTTGACACAACGCTTTATAATACCAGACTTATGTGTGCCAAATTTCGTTAAAATCGCTTTATATTCAGCACTTTTATGATGAAAATAACGACCTGTATTTTAGGACAACCAGACGGACGGACATCGTTAAATCGATTCAGAAAGTGATTCCAAGTCGATCAGTATACTTAAAGTGATGGTAGCAATATTTTTTTCTGTGCGTTACAAACGTCAGTACAAACGCATTAAACGCTAACAACCTATGCAGGTGTAGGGTATAATGACAACAAAACTAATTTCTATTTCCTAGGAAACTCGCTGTTTAAAACTTAAGCAATTTTCAATGTTTCATATCATATTGTTGTTTCTTAGGACATTTGTTTATAAGCATCGTTAGAAATTATGTCAGCTCTCCATCTAAATTAAGTAGGTTAAATTAAGATTCGCCGGTAAATAAATTGGCCTTCTATGTGGCTCTAGTGGTTCAGCAAAAAACAATTAGTGACAAAAAATAATTTTCAGTATAAACCTATTCTCTAGAACGAGAATTGCTGTTCTTTTAGTTTAATTAATATTTCAACTAAATTTAATTTGAAACGAATAATGATTTTTTTTTTGAATTTTCAACTTGTACATATATCAGAGCATTTAAAGAGATTCCTACTTTTTCTTGAAGAAATACCCAAAATACCAATCCGTATAAATCATGTTAAAAAATTTGGCTTTCTTCATTAAAATGATCACTTTGACACTTTGGACAGAGGAGTGAAAAAAAGGTAACTTTGTCTGACGAAAAAGGTCCTGATTCATACTCAAGTTATTGGCACGCTTTGAGATCAAACGATGTTTGGATGTCAAAACGTAATTTCGCGGTGGTAGTGTTAGAGGTTGGGAAGCTAATCGCTGAAAGATAATCTCTCTCTTTAATGGATGAGGACTGCATTTTTCAAAGCGGTCTTAATTATAGTTTTTTCAGTATTCCTCTGTTAGACGGGCTTGCAATCGGGGCTTAAACGCAATGGAGGTGTTATGGCGATACAATGAACCATTAAGTTAATTGAAAAATTTACCAAAACTGAAGAATAATGACTTTAACAGAGACAAAACTGAAAATAAAACAAGTTAAGGAGGAAATTGATTTTGATCTTCTTAAGAAATTAGTGGAATAAATGTTAGACCGCAGATATATATCGATATTTGATTTAAAGCGTTGAACTTTCGTAAAATTGTCTATTAAAAATAAACAAATTTTAATCATATTTTTAATTAATTTTTTTTCTTCATTGTCACTCCATAAGTGTATATACGAAGTATAATGTATTAACTTCACGTGCATTTTTGGGTATTGAAGATTTGGAATAGCCGAATAAAGCATTCTTACTTGTTATACCCTCCACCACCACAAGTGGTGAAGAGGGTATATTAACTTTGTCATTCCGTGTGTAACGCAGAGGAGGAATAATTTCATACCGCATGATCTATATATATTCTTACATCGAATCAAAATTTGAGTCGATGTAACTATGTCCATCTGTCTATTGTGAGAAAGTTTAATGAAATTTGTCCTGCGTATTTGTTATAGTCCTGAAAAGTTTCCTATTAAAAATTAGCAAAATCGGTTTAGTATATCCAAAGATATGGACCGATATCTGAGGCAAAATCTAAGTTCCAGCAAAGTATTTTCGTACAACTCTTAATTAGAAATCGAAAAATTATAATAAGATTTGGCATAATAAAAATTTATCAAAATCGGTTCAGTAGAAAAAAAGTTATAGCCAAAAAATATAGCTAATTTTATGACTCATTATGTGTTTCTGTGTTGTACCTAAGAAAAACGGTGATATATTATATACATTTGTGTGTGCATGTGTGAGTGTGTACGAAAAATAACGTATTTACTTACACGAACTTTTGATGGAGGGTATTAAAGATTCAGCATAACCGAATATAGCATTCTTACTTGTTTTTTTATTTTTTATTAGGTGATGGGAGATATAAAAGCTTCTTCCGAATTATATATTTTCTTTATTAAATAATTACTGTCCATTTTACAAGTGTTCATAGTTAATTAATTTTGGCATTAACATTTGTTTTCAAAACGAATCTTCTCATCTTAAAATTTTCAGTTAAAAATAATTTTTAAAAACGCTAAAAAGACTTGCAGCAGCCAAGAGATCTCCACAGTAGTTTAACACGTTGTTTTGATCATATTATAGTCGTATTATACTACAATTATTTTAAACATCATATGAAGTAAAATTGTATGTATGTATGAATGTATGAATTCATACTCTTCGTTTTGACTTATGAAAACGAAACAAAGAAAAAAATCCATTACAAATGAATATTTTATGAACATAAATATTAAAAAAAATTATAAAAAAATATTATTTTATATGAAAAATGAGAAATCAGAAGAGAAAAAAAAAAATACAACAAAAAAAGACCTGTTCGTTAACCCAAATTAGCAGCTGCCAATAAGAAGCTTATAAAAATAATCCACACAAATAATAAATAATATTAACTCATTCAGACCAAAAACTTAAAAAAAATTGTTAAAAATGAAAAATAACATAAAATTTTATAAAAAAAAAATACAGTAAACAAAATTTAAATGGATTTCTTCAATCAGCATAGGTATGATTGTAAATAAGTAGTGAGATCGACAAATTCTTAACAAACTTATATGTTAACAAGTAAAAATATTTATTAATTGCAAATGATGCTACGAAATTTTTTTGAACGGCCCTCGTATAATTAATGCTTTTATATGCAAAAACATTATATAGAAAGTTATATGGCGGTTAGAAAAAAATTATGGACCGACTTCACAGCGGTTTTGACTTATATTTCTCTCTAACTAGCCTTTACCCAGTCCACTTTGCTGCACAACCATTCTCCCCACTCCAAGATCTCGAAGGAAATTTCACAAATCACAACGTGTATTAAACAAAATGTATGCAATGGCCATTTTGCCAAATTCCCTGTTATTTAACAATTTTACTTATTATTTACATTGCATGGGAGCTACCTCTTCCCTTGATCCTAACCGTTCTAGATTTTGTCCAGTAAAAATGTTTGGAACTAAATTTTAGAACTTTCGCTGCTATAGTTTTTTAGATATTCCTTATTTCTTTTGTATCAGGGGTTTCCCTCCCTCTGGTCCTTTCGGTTCTACATTTTGTTCACTAAAAGAAAACCCTGATCTTATCCGTCCATCATCCTGTCCAGTCAAACAGTTAATTGAAAATTTTATTGGAACCAAATTCGAAAATTCTCGCTGTTACTGTTCTTTAAATATTTGATAATTAAGAGGAGGACTTCCTCTTTCCCTGATCCTTTTCCCTGATGATTTTCGCTGTTCTTTAGATATTCGATGCTTAAAATTTGCCTTAAATGGAGGGTACGTCTTTTCCTAATCCTACCTTTTTCACATTTTGCTTCTTAAAAAATGCCTTGAAAAAATTATTGGGAACAAATTTGAAAATTTTCGCTGTTTTGATATTCGATGATAAAAATTTGCTTTGCTCTCCCCCCGTCTCTTATTTTGCCCTATAAAAAAATTTTCTTGAAAAGTTCTTGGGACCAAATTTAAAAATTCTCGATGAAGTGCTTCTTAAGGGGTACCTCTCCCCCTGGTCCTATCGAAATTTTTTGTAGCCTATATTACTTTCGAGAATATGCGGATTCTTCTCTGAAAGTCCCAAACAAACCAATCACAGATTCATTTTTATATATAAAGATTTGACTTTTTTTGACCCATGTTTATGTTTGATTTATGAGTTTCAAAGTGATATTTGGAGTAGTGGTTGTATGGGACCTATGAGAAATAATAGACCGAACTGTTCGTTTGAAATCTCCGTTTAAAATTTACCACACTTTTCTACATTTGTTTGTGCTCTTCAATTTTCTTTTAACAAGGGCCCGATATATCTCAACTATCACCGGACAGTTGTGAGGATTTAATTCTTTTGGTACAAATACCAGATTATTGCCAAGTCAGGCCATTATGAAGTTTTATGAATGAAAGCAGCTTTATTTTCGGTATTTATAGAGTACGTTGTGCTATATAGTCCAAGTAGTGAGCTTACCGGGCTCTTTTCCTACCGAATGTTTTGCGAGCTCTTCTGAAAATGCTTTCCATTTTCTTGACTTTAGAAATATCATATGGACCATTCCTTATACCAGGTTTTCTGTCAATGGATAAGTCTTCATTTCTTTAATATTAAATATAATAACCGACATGTTTTACGAAGGTACTTGATCCAAAAACAAGTCAGTTAATATGTGACTTAAAGGTTTTTAAGAAAAACGTGTATTAATAATTTTTCGATGTCACTCTTTACAAAAATAAAATAAACTTAAAATACGATATAATATTATTGTACAATCACTGCAACAACAATGACGACAACAACAATAACAACAACAACATGAATTTAGAGTATTATTAATTTTCCGGTTAAAATAGTTGGCAACAAGAAAAATTTTAATGCATAAAAATCCAACTTAAAGGAAACATAAACGGTCAATAACTATTTCAAATTGGTTCGCATGAATATGAAATCGAATCGAATTGAATCGAATACATGAATTGAATGGATGAATATGAATATTAAAATAATATATGAATATACATTACATACATAAATATGTACCGTACATATGTGGTTCATGCATAAATGATCCAGATGAATGTTTCGAATAAAAAAGTTGTTACGAATAAAAAAAAAATAATAATAAAATTATTATTAAAATGTCAGAGATAAGAGAAAAAGGTAATGAAAATAACGAAAGATACCCTACATAGCAAAAATTATAAAAAGATTTTAATGAACAGTTTGTACAAATGGAGAAATGTTCGACATTTTTCTTCAGATAGAAAATTGATTAACAATTTTTTTTTTTATAAAAAATAGTTATCGATAATTTTATCTAAAAGAAAAATTGATTGTAAATTTTTTTCTAAAAAGGAAAATTGTTCATCTTGTTTTTAATATAGAAAACTGATCGAAAATTTTTTTGTAAATAGAAAATTGTTCAACAATTTCCACTAAGTAGAAAATTGATCGCAATTTTTGTTTGGATCGTAAATTTTTTCTATACATAAAATGAATTTATAATTTTCTATAAATAGAAAACTGATCGATAATTTTCTTTAAACAGAAAATTGTTTGACAATTTTCTCTTAATAGAAAATTGTTTGACAATTTCTTTTAATAAAAAATTGATCAACAATTTTCTCTAAGTTGAAAAGTTGATTTTGCTTAAAGAAAAAATTGATCGTAAATTTTTTCTGTATAGAAAATTTATTGTCAATTTTCTATTAATAGAAAATTAAATTTTTTCTTAATAGAAAAATTATCATAAATTTGTCTAAATAAAAATTTGATCGTGAATTTGTTCTGTATAGAAAACTAAATTGATAATTTATCTCTAATTTCCATTATATACCAAATTAACCGATAATTTTTCTCTTAATAGAAAATTGATATAAGTTGATCGACAAGTTTCTATAAAGAAAATTGTTCGACAATTTTCTATAAAATTGATGTGATCGACAATTTTCACTACATAGAAAATTAATCAACAATTTGCTTCAACTAGAAAACTGATCGACAATTTTGAATAAAAAGAAAATTTATTGTAAATTTTCTCAAAATAGAAAAATTATCGACAATTTTCTCTAAATAGAAAATTGATCGAAATAGAAAATTAATCAACAATTTTCTCTAAATAGAAAATTGATGAACGATTTTCTCTTAATAGAAAATTGACCAAAAAAATTCTCCAAATAACAAAAAAAAAAAAGAAAATTGATTATAAATTTTCTTCAAACTGAAAACTGATCTACAACAATAACAATTATTGAGAAAATTTACCAAAAAATTTCTTTACATAAAAAAATGATCGACAATTTTTAAGAGAAAATTGATCGAAAATTAATTATAAATCTTCTCCAAAAAAAATTTGATCTAAAATTTTCTCTAAAAGAAAATTGATCGACAATTTTATAAATAGAAAGTGGTCGATAGTTTTCTTTTATCGATTAATAGAAAATCGGTAGAAAATTTTCTCTAAATAGATAATCGATCGACAATTTTCCCCAAAGTAGAAAGATGATCTACTATTTTATGTAAAAAGAAAATTAATTAAAAATTTTCTCTAAATACAAAATTGATCTGCAACTTTCTCTAACAAAATTATTCAAAAATTTTTTGCAAATAGAAAGAGATCGCAAATTTACTCTAAATAGAAAATTGATCGACTACATCCTCCAAATAGAAACTTGCTTTACAATTTTCTTTAAAAAGAAAGTTGTTCGAAAAAATTTTCTCTAAATATAAAATTGTTCGACAATTTTCTCTAACTAGAAAATTTATCACACAGTTTTCTTTTCTTTTTTTTCAAAATAAAAAATTGATCAATGTTTTTCTTTAAATTGTCGCCGATCACCTGATTGATAATAATTTATCTTAAAATTTTCTTTAACTTAAAAACTGATCATAACTCTTAAAGTGTACTTAAGATCGACCATTACCTTATGATTTTAATTGAATGTTATTAGTGCACACATACATACTTTACTATTTAGATTTTTATAAAATTTTTGCGTAAAAATTGATTATAATGATCTTTAAGATTCAATCATATTCGTACTTGGCGTTTTCGTTTAGTAAACAGCCGCATATTTAAACGTCTTGTGAAAACTTGGCAGCGATTGGTTTAAATGGATACAATTGGTAAGATTTAAACTGTTTGCCAAAAGACAGCTGAGAATGTGTTATAACTGAAAAATAATGCTTAAAGTTATGGAAATGATTAAATTGTGATCCGGGAAATCAATAAACAAATAACATATTTTAAAAAAAATTGTTGTAATAAAATTTTATGGAAATTAGAAAATAAAACACAATGGGATGAAAAGGTATTTGGTTTATATTGATTGAGAGGAAACAATTGGAAATCTATGGAACTATTAAGTTGAACTTGTTATACGAAAACTTAATGATAAATTCAAAATGCAGGTCACAACTCCGATTGGAGAACTGTAAAGATATTATTTTGATAACGATTCTTGAGAAAGTTATTAATAAATCTGACGATCACTCATCTCTATAAACTTCCTCACAGATTTTTAATATATTTCGCAATTCAAAATGAGGATCGGAAAAGGATCCTTTACATATTATCATTATCTTTACAAAATGTTTCAATTGACCTCTTTGATCCCCGTTTTTCTATAAAAGAATCAAAAAAATAATAAAAGTTTCTTTATGTTATGAGTTTTATAGATTCCAGTTTCATAGTCTGCGATATAGTGAAGTGATTTTTGCATTATTTGAATATTGAAATTTAGTTTTTTTTACTTTAATCATTCACATTTATAACTCTATGAATTTTTTGTCATCTTATTTGAACATCTGTATCTGAATCTGTATCCGAATCTACATGCATCATGTTTTTATGTAAATTTTATGGTTTTGAGTGAGAGTGGTACAATTGAAAAGTTTCCAAAATAAATTCCATTAAATAATATTTTCTTTGCAAAGCAAATTAAACTTAAAATAAATAACAAAATTTTCCAAAATAGAAAACTGATCGAAAATTGTCTTTATAATTTTGTTAAATAGAACATTTTTTTGCAAGTTTTCTATAATAAAAAAAGCTTCTGATTTTTTTTATAAATAGGAATTTTGCTATAAATAGAAAATTTTCTCTAAAAGAACATTTTTCAACAATTTTAATAATTTTCTCTTATTAATAGAAAATTTATCAAAATTTTCTTTAAATAAAAAAAAATTCTATATAAAAATTGATTGCATATTTCCTAATCAGAAAAAATATTCTTCTTATCAGAATTGAAAAATTGCCGAAATTTTTTTCTAAAAAAAAATAGAAAACTTTACAAAAATTTATCGAAAATTTTCTCTGAATAGAAAATTTTATTGAAAATTTTCTCTGAATAGAAAATGTTATTGAAAATTTTCTCTGAATAGAAAATTTTATTGAAAATTTTCTCTGAATAGAAAATGTTATTGAAAATTTTCTCTGAATAGAAAATGTTATTGAAAATTTTCTCTGAATAGAAAATTTTATTGAAAATTTTCTCTGAATAGAAAATTTTATTGAAAATTTTCTCTGAATAGAAAATTTTATTGAAAATTTTCTCTGAATAGAAAATTTTATTGAAAATTTTTCAGTTTTCTCTAAACATAAGAATGATGATCAGTTTTCTCTAAACAGAAAATCGATCGCTAGTTTTCACTAAGTAGAAAATTGATCATCGGCTTTATCTAAATACAATACCGATCGTCAGTTTTCCCTAAATAGGATCACTTGTCTCAAATAGGAAAGTTTTCTCTAAATAGAAAAGTTTTCTCTAAGTAGGAAACTGATCGTCAGTTTTCTTTAACTAAAAAACTGATTATTATCTAAATAGAAAACCGATCATGAGTTTTCTTTAAATAGAAAAATGATCATCAGTTTTCTCTAAATAAAAAACTGATCATTAATTTCTTATAATAGAAAATTGATCATCAGGTTTCTATAAATAGAAAACTGGCCATCAGTTTTCTCTAGATAGAAAACTGATGATCAGTTTTCTCTAGATAGAAAACTGATAATCATCTAAATAGAAAACCGATCATGAGTTTTCTTTTAATAGGAAAATGATCGTACGTTTTCTCTAAATAAAAAACTGATCATTAATTTTTTATAATAGAAAATTGATCATCAGGTTTCTATAAATAGAAAACTGATGATCAGTTTTCTCTAGATAGAAAACTGATGATCAGTTTTCTCTAGATAGAAAACTGATGATCAGTTTTCTCTAGATAGAAAACTGATGATCAGTTTTCTCTAGATAGAAAACTGATGATCAGTTTTCTCTAGATAGAAAACTGATGATCAGTTTTCTCTAGATAGAAAACTGATGATCAGTTTTCTCTAGATAGAAAACTGATGATCAGTTTTCTCTAGATAGAAAACTGATGATCAGTTTTCTCTAGATAGAAAACTGATGATCAGTTTTCTCTAGATAGAAAACTGATGATCAGTTTTCTCTAGATAGAAAACTGATGATCAGGTTTCTCTAGATAGAAAACTGATGATCAGTTTTCTCTAGATAGAAAACTGATGATCAGTTTTCTCTAGATAGAAAACTGATGATCAGTTTTCTCTAGATAGAAAACTTATGATCAGTTTTCACTAAGTAGAAAACTGATTATTAGTATTTTCTTAGTGATCAACTGATTGTCAGTTTCCTCTAAATAGGAAACTTATCGTCAGTTGTCTCAAAGAAATAAATCGATCGCTAATCCTTGTAGAAAATATGGATCATACACTCAACTAAAAAGAGGTAGTAAATATAACGAAAAATGGTGAAGAATTGAAGAAAAGTAAATTAAATATCAGCCAATGAAACCTTTATTCATTATAACCAAAAATTTCGTTAATTTTTCGTAAATTCTTTAAATTTACGAAAAATTGTCAATATGACTATTTGAATTCGTTAATAAAAATGACGTCAATTTGAATAAATATTAATCAATTTGAATAATATATTAATCAAATTGACAAAAAAATTTTTATATTGATGAATATTATTCAATTTAAATATCATATATAAGTTAAATTTACGAAATTTTAGTTGAATTGAAGGAAGAATTACTTCAAATTGTTGTAATAAATTAATACATAAAATATTATGATCAGTTTTCACTAAGTAGAAAACTGATTATTAGTATTTTCTTAGTGATCAACTGATTGTCAGTTTCCTCTAAATAGGAAACTTATCGTCAGTTGTCTCAAAGAAATTAATCGATCGGTGATTTTATCTAAACGGATCAATTATTCTCTTCGTTTTAAAATAATCCGCACTTTTTAACTTAATAGAACATTGATCGACAAATAATCGTTTGATTAATATTTTTTAAAAAGATCATAAATCCTCTTTAGACATCGAATGATGTTTTTTATAGAAAGTTGATCTTCTTTAATTGAAATTTCTTTTAAAATTTTTTAAGATTTTTTTTTGAAAAATTCGCAATTTACCCACTTTATATTCACATAAATGAAAATTTGCAAGAGTGTGCGATTATCGTTTATTTTTTGTTTTTGGGAAGATAATGATGATTATGCTATTGATGCAACATTGTAAGAATAATTGCTCATAAATTTAAAATAATTTTATGTATTTTTTTATTTGTTGCTCAAAAAATTATTTCATTTGTGAATTCCTTTGATGTCAAATGGAATATTTAAGCACTTTTTTTCGCAAAGCAACTGTAAAGAGGGGAACAGTCTTAGAATAAGTTTACTGTTTTAAATTAAGAAAAAAATTCTAGAGATTAAAATTAATTAAACGTTTTATTGAAAGTTGTAACGAGCATGAAAATAGTTAAGCTGTTATAAATATATAGGTATTAACTACTGAGATCGAAAAGTTCTAAACACACATATATGTTAATAAAAAAACATTTAACTTACGATTTTAACTTTTTCTTTACTTGAGTGAAATTTTTATTACACTTGAGCACTTTAATTTTTTTTAACAAGAGCCGAATATCTCTCCATTGGCCTTAGCATCGGGTAGTTTGGATCATTTGTCTCTCTTGGTACCATATTATTGTTCTTGTACTACTCAAGAATTTATTGACCATAATGACAGGATGCCAACATTCCTTGACGTAAATTTCGATATTTATGGAGCCGACATACCAAGATAAATTTTTGACCAGGAAGTTAATGAATGATGAAACGTGCAGCAAGAGTGTTTTTTTTAGAAAACTTGACTTTTGGCCCCTAAATTTGTATCAGTGTTTCTGTCAGGAACTTTTTGAGTCTTGTGTGTTTTTTTTAGCCTTTAACTTTTTCTACCAAATAGACCGAGCACTGAGCTAATCGGGCTTTACTTTTTAATATTGTTAAGATATGATTTGTAATTTTTAATTTATTTTTTATTATTTCAAAAAAAAAAACTTATTTTGTTTTCAGTATTTTTCGCGTATCTCTTAGTTAAAATTTCATGTCATTTTTAATTTCTCAACTCATAAAATAAACAATAAAATATTGAGAAATAAAAATATTTCGGTTCATTTGTGTCTCATAAATAATCCGGGAAGTTAATTACAGTTTCTCGCCAATAAATTTCATTTATTATCATAAATTTACTTTTTTTTTGGATTTAACATTTAATGTTTATGATGAAAAACTGATAGTGGAGATATGGTGTGATTAAGAAACACCCTACATTGGATTGAATATTGAATTTAATATATAAGAAATAACCGAACGGCTTAATTAGGGTCCAATGACCAGATTCACAAGAAAAAAGTCCACCTCACATTTGTTTTAGTGTCGTTGGTTGTATGGAACTTGATCTATTTTAAAGATACAGAGCCTATTTAATTAACGGTCTTTTTTGTATTAGAAGTTAGAGTTTAAGGACTCCTTATGGAAAATATGGATCATACACTCAACTAAAAAGAGGTAGTAAATATAACGAAAAATGGTGAAGAATTGAAGAAAAATAGGTTAAATATCAGCCAATGAAACCTTTATTCATTATAACCAAAAATTTCGTTAATTTTTCGTAAATTCTTTAAATTTACGAAAAATTGTCAATATGACTATTTGAATTCGTTAATAAAAATGACGTCAATTTGAATAAATATTAATCAATTTGAATAATATATTAATCAAATTGACAAAAAAAAATTTATATTGATGAATATTATTCAATTTAAATATCATATATAAGTTAAATTTACGAAATTTTAGTTGAATTGAAGGAAGAATTACTTCAAATTGTTGTAGTAAATTAATACATAAACTATTATGGACTAAGGGAAGGAATACTCCCCATACAAAGCAAATATTTATTAAAGAACATCTTAAGAACTGTAAAAGCGAGAATTTTCGAATTTGGTCTCAATGACTTCTTCAAGAATCTGTTTTACCGGACCGGAGAAAGCAAAGAAAATATTGATAATCGAATATCTATTTGTTCCCATTTTACATTTTTTTAATTTACGTCGATTTGTGATTTCTGAAATTTCTTTTGAGATCTTGGACTGAGAAGAATTTTTGTGCAGCAAAGTACACTGGGTAAAAGCCAGTATGTAAAATTATGTAGAAAACGTAATAGACAACTGAAAATAGTGCAATGTCAAAGGACTATGGTGGGATGACCGGCTTGTATTTCTGATGAAAAGTTACTTACATGTTTGTTGATCAGCTGATCTTGCATTTTTGTCATGTTTCATATGACAAAGAAAATACACAAAATTATTTGTCGAAAAAAAATAGTTAAATTAACAAAAATTTTATTCAAATTAACTTCATTTTAGCATGTGAAGTGGAATAAATTTGTGTGTTATATTAATTACGATGCGTTACTGTCGTTTTTATTAAATATCTCTTGATATAACATATTTTCCTTTAATTTTTTAACGACATTTTATTCAATTTAACATCTTTTACAAAAACATTTTTGATTAAATATTTTTTTAGAAAATTTGAAGAAAATTCTTCAAATTGAAGAAAAATTATGTTAATAAGTTTAAATGCTATGAAAAATTTTCATTAATATTTCTTACGATATTTTGTTCAGTGTAAGATGGCAAATAATATTTAAAAAATATACTCAATGGCTAAAGAGTTTGCTCAATTTCTTTCTGCTGTTCTCTTTCGTGCATAAGTACTCTGTTTTTTGGTAAAAGGGAGTCATTTGCACGCCTGCTGGACTTCGTAAAAATTCTTATTGATATTCTTAGCCGATTTGTATATATTATGTCCCCAATATAACACATTACAAGTTTTCAGGTTCTTTAAAATTTATTCGTAAAGTTTAAAAACTTAATTAATGAATTTCAAACTTGAATATCTGAATGAATAGTACGATTTTTGAAAATTAAAGTTATATCCGATCCATTAGGATTATAACTTTTTTGTTTGTAAATACATCATTCATTATAAATGTCGTAATATGTTTTATCAATCGGAATTTATATTTATTTTTGAAAATTTCTTTCAGCAGTAAAGATCTTCAAACGATCTTTCTATAAGGTTATGATCAGCCGATCTCTCATTCTGAAAATAATAGAAATATCTGAAAACATTTTCTTTGTGTTCTATTAGGAATTTTAACTTTCTTTTTTAACTTTGTGCAAATCGCCAGCCAGAAAGGAGTACATGTGCCAAGATGAAATTTCTGGGAGGAATCGAATAAATCTCTTTTGGAATGCGATAATTAGTTAATCGTCCTTTATACGATATTCTTTAAAACAAAAAACAATGGAAAAGGATTACGCTGGCATTAACTCTTCGTAATTGAAAGGTAATGCGATTCCACTTTCACTTGCTAAGTTTACAGATCTGTTAACGATCTTATTGGAGTGCGTAACTCCTTTCCTTGCGGACAAGTTGGCGATTAGTGTTTTAGAAATAAAAACCTTTGATACAATTTAAGACGTTTTTACAATTCCCTAATATGGCTCAATTAGTAGGGTATCAAAAACTGACTAGATCCTTCCAGAATCTTAAAAATCCAATAAACACTCAAATATTTTTTTGTCACTAAAACTACTCGTTAATATTTGAAATTTTATGGTTATCACATCATAAGAATGACTGAGTTATTTGTGTGTTTTTGTAAACACCACCGAACAGTGGGCCAGATGAGATTTTTTTTGGCGATAAACCAGTTTTTTCTGCTCGACGGAATGGATTTTCATGAAATTTAATATAATGATTGTAAAGAGGTGTGGAATTACAACTTTGACTGTGTGGTTTTATGGGTGGAGTTATAGAGGCGAAAAATGGTGTACTTCGGACATTCTTAGTTATTTTGCTCGATCAAGTACTTCATCTTCGTTAAAAATCTACCATACTTTTGAACACCCTTATTGTGCTCTTCAATTCTCTTTTAACAAGAGCCCAATATTTCTCCACCGGCCTTCACTCGTGGTAGTTTGTAGGATTTGCCTATCTTGGTTTTACCAATAAGGGGGCATATTATGAAGTCTTATAGATTCATAATGTTTTGTAAACATTCCGTGATGTTAATGTCGGTATTTACGGAGCCAAATGATAGGTTTTTTTTTAACCTCAATTGTATATTTCTTGTCATATCAAGATCTTTTTTAGGAAATTTTGGTTGCTTTTAGGTCCAAGACTTTTCTACAACATTCCATCGATCATCAACAACATACGTTTCGTCACCCATTATGCAGCAAATATTTGTCTTTAAACTTGACTTCAATTTTCGTGTTCTCCTTTTGGGCCTCTAAATTTTAAGCATCATTCCTGTCAGGAACTTTTTAGCTTTTATATTTTTAAACCTGCCTTAGCTTAAAGTTTTCATACCAAATAGTTCGAGCATTGAGCTAATGGGCTGCTTTCCTACCGGCTGTGTTGGGAAGTTCTTTCGAAAATGTTTTCTAATTTTTTTGACTTTAGAAACATTATGTGTTTGAAAGAAAATTGATCAACATTTTTTAAAAGGTCCATAATTTTCTCTAATAAAAAATTGATCAACAATTTTTTCTAGCCAGAAAATTGATCGACAATTTTATTTAAAGAGAAAATTGATAGAAATTTTTCTCTAAAAAATTGATCGTAAATTTTCTTCAAATAAATAAATTTCTCTCTTATTTTTTTAAAGAAAATTGATCGACATTTTTGACTAATTTTTCTAGCTAAGAAAGTTATCGACATTTTTTCTATAAAGAAAATTGATTGCCAATTTTTTTATATGAAAAATTAATCGTAAAATTTTTCCAAAAATAGGAAATTGATCTATAATTTTCTTTAAAGGAGATTATGAAATTGATTGAAATTTTTTCTAAATATAAAATTGATCTTAAATTTTTTCCATAAATAGAAAATTGATCCATAATTTTCTTTAAAAAGGAGATTAATAGAAAATTGATTGAAGGTTTTTCTAAATATAAAATTGATCGTAAATTTTTTCTATAAAAGCTGACATGTTTTATAAAATAATACTGGGATTAATAGATTTTGCGAAAAACGTGTGTTAAGAAATTTTCGATCTCAGTACTTAAATAACGGAAAATAAATTTATTATAGCAAAAGTTATAACTTCAAACTCCTCTGTTAAATTTCATGCGATCAAAAGTTAGTGATTTATTTCCAAAAATAATTGATTCTGTCCCACTGTGCAGTGTTACATACCATACCGTAAATGATGTGTTAGTAGTGCAATTATAATGAATTATTGCATTTTATTTGTCTGATGCACTGTGTCGTCTTCTCATCTTCTTCTTCTGTTATTTAATGTTAATTTCATGTGTTTTCGTTTTTTTTTCTTGTTTTTGTTGGTGGAATTCAATTATTTTTTTTTGTTTCACAGTTGAATTTTCAATAAATATATTTTTGTCTACACATAATTGTGTTGTACTTTTATGAGTTGTTATTTTAATTTATTTTATTTTTCTCGTTATGTCATTTAATGAAAAACAAAAAACAACAACAAATAAAATTTATGCGTTATTTGGTAGTTTTAGCGCTTTTTTGTTGTTGTTGTTGCAAGTTGTTGTTTTACAATTTAAATTGGTTTTCGTTTTAAATGTTTGGTCGACGTTTTAAAACTGTCATAGATGTCGTTTGTCGACATAAAATACATTTTATTGCTATTTAAATATGATAAATATATACGATTGCAGAAAAAATACTATATACTCTCAAACATCATTATTACATTCGTCATCATCATCATTATTATGAGTTTTAACTTCTAAAGGAAAACTATTTAAAGAACCGAAGAAAATTTAATTTTCCAAATGGATAAATATTTCTTTTTTTGGGTGAAAAAGTGCGTTAATCTTGTTCTGTGTTTTTGTGCAAAAAAAAAGCACAAAAATTTATTTTTTTATTTTGTTTTTATATTTTGTTGACAACATTGTTTTTTTCCTGAAGGCATCTATAACGTGTTGCACGTAACTGCTGTAAATTGTGTGTAGAGTGCGTTTTCTTTACTCTTTACACTCGGGGATATAAAAAAGACCATCTTCGTTTAAATTAAATTTAACACTTCAAAAACACATCAATGGGAGCGGTATAACTTGTTTAGGCAATTATATGTACAATGATCTGTGGCATAGTGCGCAGTGGGGCAAAATCCTTTTTCTCTTAAATAAATCGATAACTTTTGATCGGCTGGATGGATTTGCATGAAATAAATATAATAAAAGCACATGAGTGTGATATTATAACCTTGATAGTTTGTACCACAATCTGGGCGGAGTAATAGGAGTGTAAAATAGGTAATCGCGTACTAAATTTTTGTTTTTCTTTAAATTTTTATGACTTATGAATTTTACAAATTCATTCATATCGTGTGAGTGCCCAGTCAAAAGCCCTGCAATATTCCTTAGACAAGATCTATCCACATTAGAAAGTAGTTCCGTGTGTACCAGGTCAAATTGTGACCATTAAGGTCCTTAAAGCTCTGCAGTAACTTATACTACTCCTTCAGAGCAATGACTTCTCTAAAGTCCAGACCTTTGTTTTTCTGTGGAAAAACTAAACAGGAGTTTTAATTTTTTCAATTATTAAACGGGTCAATTACTGAACCACTCTGTGCCATAAAGAATGATGTAGGACTTGTATTAGTATCCAACAAAATCAAATTTTATAATTCTTCAGTTTCTTTCCTGCAAGTACTTACTCTAGGGCTCATCATTGCCTTCTGGCCTGGAACTCGCTACATTCATTATTAAGTCTATAGGTCTTCTTAATATTATCATCATTAGCATTCCCTATTTAAAATTACCACTTCAGGAGTCGTTTCGAAAAAAATATCGGTTATCGGAGTTTGTTCACGTTCGGAAGTAAATCAAGGCGTGCAAGTTTAAAGGCCATTTATTAATTCTATTACTCCATTTTTGTTGTGGCCTCCTCCAAGCACAAATTTTTACTTCCTGTATAAAACCTTTATGGGAGGTTCTCAATTTCTAGAGGGATTAAATACTGAATTAACTCGAGATAGTTCATCTGCTATTTCATTAAGGATAATATCAGAATGAAATGACTAAACAACCTAATAATTCTCCATAATCCCACTTAGAATTACCCTACAATACATATCCTACAATTACTAACATTATTGACCGCAGAACCTTCAATGCCATCTTGCTATAAACAAAGATGTTCACATCATTCCCCCTGTCAATTATTTCTTTACCAACTCTATGATCTTTAGTATGCCAAAGATCTTTGTCTGGGAGTACTTATATTATCATCCACCTGTTAAACTCCTCTACCAGTTTTAACTTCTTTTTCGAGTACTCTGTAAAGATCAAATAGCCATCATGAATACCATCCTTCTTATACTTGCCACAGTTTCCATAATACTGCAGTCTAAATATTTTGAATTGCTTGAAGGACCTGAAAATCCTGATAAAAATCAAGATAAAGTAGAATAAATATTACCCCATCCAAACGTGTGCCCTTTTCTTAATTTCAGCGACCGTCAACTAAAACAACGTTCATAGATGCAGTTGTTGTTGTAACAATTCTACTGTATCTGATTGATCTTTCTTGGTGAAAAAACTTTCAATTGATACAGCTTAGGCCGAGTCTTATTCGGGTCGCTCCGAAACGGAGATCCAATTGTCGTATTGACGTATAGATGCAGTCAGCAATATCAACGAACCACTCAGGTTAATGTGTTATTTAACAACTTTCCGGCTTTTCAACTTCTTTTCATTCATCAATTTCTTGGATTGAAATAAGAAAGTAAAATAAAATAAAAGTCCATTTTTTATTATCATTAATTTTTTGACCCACTGTTTCTACCTTTATTGTCCAACTTTTTTGCTGTTTCTTTTCATCGTTTTTAATTGGATGCAGGTTTTTTTTGCTAAATGATTCCACTACAGTTAAGAGCCTCAAGCATTTTAAGTATAAATTTATAAACCATTTTTACCCCACAGGGAGGATGCGTAACCTCAGAATGGATAAATATCATCATCATCATTGTTGTTGTTGTTTTCTGTTTTTATTTAATATTTTTTTGTTTTTAGTTTTTGCGACATGCAACAAACGTTGTGTCAGTAACTTGTCAACATTTTATTTAGTTAAAGTGGATTTTGGTCAACAAACGAAATAGAAATGTTTTCTACAAATTAAAAAACGATTAGAAATCATGATAAATGACCAAAATGGTTTCAATAAATCAAATAACAAAATGGATTTTTCTTTAATTTAAATTTATGGCAACTGAAATTAAAATTAGAAACAACAAACATTTGATTAATAAAATATTTAATTATCATTAAAATATGTTCATTAAGGAGTCAAAGTGAAAAAATATTAAGACACGTTTTGTTTCCCAACTTTTTTTGGAAAACGATATTTATTGTTTATAATTAACAAGTAAAAGTTATAGATAATGAAGCCCGATTATCTGATAATTTATGATCCACCCTCGCATAAATATATTTTCTAATTTGTGCTTAAGAGTGGAGTATATTATGGTACTTACATATATGTAGAATTTGTGCGTTTAAAAAGAACTTCTTCAGGGGGGATAATACGGGAGCTTAATGAAATTATGTACCGACGCTCGTACATTCTTTTTGCTTACATTTATCTCAATTGACCCAATTCTTATCACAATACTTGCGTTTATATGATATTTAAGCCCTTCAGTGTTATTTTTAAGGGATGTTATATGGGACTTTGGAGATTTGGCACATCCCAGCATGTTATTAGATTTATTTGGGCCAAAATTCGTTAAAATCGCTTCATATTTATTACATTTATGATTTTAACCCCCATTCTAGGAGGAACATTTGTATGGGGGATAAGTAAATAATGGACTCATCATAGGCATCGTGCTTGGGTCAAAATGATGACCCATGCCAAGTTTCACTAAGTTATTTCCAATAATGCGACCTGCATTTTGTTCACAAGCTTTACATGGACAGCCAGCCAGACGGATGGACGGACATCGTTTAATAGTTTGATTTAAATTTGTAATGTCTGCTACGCAAAATTTATAATCGACCCTGGTATAATTTGCTTAACTTATTATGTTTATGTGTGTAATATATCATAATAATTTTTTTCTGTAGGGTTATATGGGAATTAGAGAAAATTATGAACTGACCCTCGTTTAATTTCGCACAGCGGTTTTGGCTTATATGTATCTCTTATTTGATCAAATATTTTTACAATACCTTCGTATGTGTGCGATTTATTAGCTTCAAAGTAATATTTGTAAGGGTGCTTGTATGGGACCTATAAGAAATAATGGACCGAACCTCATATTATTTGACACATCGTTTTAGAATATAATAAAACTTAGTTTTGCAAAATTTTGTTAAAATTGTTTTATATTTAGGAATTTGATAGGCTAAAACCCCATTCCGGGAGACATTTGTATGGGACCTATATGAATTAATAGACAGATCATAACCAATTTCATTAGGCAAAATACGTGCCAAATTTCATTAAGACGAGCAAGCTTTGCATAGACAGCCGGACGGGCGGACATGCCTGAATCAACTTAGAAAGTGATTCTGAGTCAAGTGGTATACGAGATTTTTGCTGCTTTGGGTAAAAATTTTTTGGGTAAAAATTTTAGGACCCATTTTAATGCTGTTAACTTAGAAAAACATAACATATCATAACATAACTGAGGTGACCACTTTTGGATAGTCAATGACTACACTTCTAACCACGTATGCCTTGCACACTTCCAAATCAACATCAAGATGAACTCAGCTGTAACACTGGGATATTTTATTAAGAAATCTCTACACTGAACCAAAGAAGGTAGTAAATATAATGGAAAAGAGTGTATAATTGAAAAAACGAAAATTTTATTTATCATAACGAAAATTTTCGTTAATTTTTCGTATATTCTTCAAATTGACGAAAGATCGCAATATGACTATTTTAATTCGTTAATAAAAATATGGTTAATTTGAATAAATATTATTCAATATGAATGATATTTTATTCAAATTGACAAAAAAAATTCTTTATATTGATGAATATTATTCAATATGGTGTTTAACATATTTAAGTTAAATTTATGAAATTTAGGTTGAATTGAGGCAAGAATTACGTTTAATTGTTCCTCAAGCAACTGTTTTCCTGGATAATATGTAAGACGGTTAGAATCATGGGAGAAGTGGCTCCCCATACAAAGCAAATATTGATTATCGAATATCTGTAGTCCCAATACAGCGAGAATTTCGAATTACATTTTTAAAGTGCCGATTTGTGATATTTCTTTCGAGATCTAGGATTGAGTAGAATTTTTGTGCAGCAAAGCGCATCGGGTAAAAGCTAGTTTTAGATAATAATTAAATAGTGTAGAGTATGTAATAGACAATTAAAAATAAAATTTAATATATTTTAATAAAAACATTCTTTTGATTACATATTTTTAATATATTTGAAGAAAATTCTTCAATTTGATGAAAAATTGCGTTAATTAGAATAAAAATCTTTTTACTTTCGTTAAAGTTCTACGAAATGATACTGTTTATGATCTTGGCAAGGTTGTTCATGAGGGGGGGGGAGGTGTCTTTGTTAATAATTTCAAAAATATAAAAATCAATTTAATTAATTGTTTGTTAGAAAACAATAAATTCTGAATTCCTTAAGTACCTCGTTATATCAAATAAATTTCTATAAATAAATTTTTAAAATCTTTGTAAAAATAATAAATTTTGTCTTATTACACCATAACTACATATTGTGATAATAAATTGAGAATTTAACTAAAATAAAGAGAAAAAACCTATTTAGCACCTGAATATTTTATAATCTTTAACAAAAAGCCAAAAACAATAGCAACAACAAAGACAATAATAATAAAAATATTTTTCCCCCTTTAAAAATTATCAAAATTAATAAATCCTTTCAAGCCAATTCAACTATCAACGACAATTAATGTAAATTATTGTTAACATTTTCGAATTGAATGGAATTGAACTGAACTGAACTGAACTGAACTGAATTGAAAATGAACTTAACAGAAAGAAAAATATTTATTATTTAGATTTTAAAGTTTAAAATCGGTAAGAAATATAAATAAAAATAATATTGAGATAAATTTAACAATTTTGTGTGAAAAGAGCAAAAAAAAAAAAATAAAAAATAGAAAAGAATTATATATATTGAAATCAAAATCGCATATAATATAACATGACTTAATTAATTTGCATTCCGCAAATATTTTGGTGTTAAAGTTAAAAATTTACAAATAAATAAAATTGAAACAAACAAAAAAAAACCCACACACCGGGTTTAAGAACAAAACTCCACAATGAGAATTGATATTTGAAGAAAAAACAAGTAAGAAATCTATATTCGGCTGTGCCGAATCTTTAATACCCTCGACCACTTATATTACACAGTGATACCAAAATGTTTTTTTTTGGAAATAATTCTGTATTTTTTAAATAGAACTTCATACGGATTCTCAAGGCGTTTTCTAATTGATGTCGGGAAGGGCATGTTTCTTGTGGATCTTTAAAATTGGTTACACTTAGTTTATGATTTTAATGAAACAATTTTTTACATATGTATAACCCTTACGGTTCTCTATCAAAAATACGCATGCTTATGTCAAATTTTAACCCATTTTCGGGCAGGTTTTTATTATTTTTTTGAACTTGGTGGACTTAATTCGGATCCATAAAATTCGAAGAAATTTTTTGGATTCTGTACAAAATTTTTTATACTTTTTCTAAAAAATCATAAAAATGTATGTTTGTATGCATGTATGTATGTATGTATGTATGTATGTATGTATGTATGTATGTATGTATTGAATCCACATAGGTATATGGTTCTGCAAAATCATATACCTATGTGGATCCCATAAAAATATATGTATGTATGTATGAATGTATGTATGTATGTAACGTATAGATGCTAAAACGACTTTACCAAAGTGAAAGTTTCATAAAATGATCCCATTATACCCTTAAGAACAAAATAAAAAATCCGATAGGACCTGGGTGAATTTTAACCCTCATACAAAGCAAATATTGATTGTCGAATATCTAAAGAAGTGTAAAAACAAGAGTTCTCAAATTTGGTTCTACCAACTTTCTTAGGAAACTGTTTTACTGGAGAAAACGTAGGACCAGGGGGAGGGGAATCGCCTAAACAAGGCGAACACTGATTTTCGAATTTATAAAGAACTATAACAATTAGAGTTCTCTTCTTTGGTCTCAACTACTTTCTCAAGGAACTGTTTTACTGAAAAATACGTAGGACGGATAAGACCAGGTATCGCCCACACAAATCAAATGAATAAGCTATTTAAATAGTAACAATACTACTGTTTGCAACGCCCTACATTTTTTTTGTAAAACGAAGTTTGCCGGGTCTGCTATTGAAATAGAAAAAAAGTTGGTAACATTTTTTCTTAATTATGAAAGAATTTCTACCGTAAATCCGATGACATTAGGGGAATCAATTTCCCCGCAAGCCCTATAGGAACCTTTAAAGTGAGAAAATGTTACCACCTTTTTGAAAAACAAAACAAAAAAAATCCATTTTTTCTAAATTTCTATATCAAAATAATATAACTTTTTATTGGATCCACATAGTTATATGGTTCTTGCACAAAAATCATAAGGTATTTTTTACAGAATCCAGAAAATATTTAAAATTTTTTGGACACGAATTATGTTCACCAAATTCAAAAAGCTAAAAAAAACGTCCAAAAATGGGTCGAAATTTTACCTTGGTTAAAATATCTCTTCAACTATAAGAGATATCTCATAAATGTAAGCGTATCTTTTGTATATGTGAAATATTTTTTAAATAAAATTTTGGCGATTTTTCCAAAAAAACATCATGCCCGAGTTGACCAACTTTGGAGATACACTTTCCGAACCCAGGACCCACAAAAAACTTGCCCTTCTCTAAATCAATTGAAAAACACTTCAAGAATGACGCACATGCGTTTTGGGACCACTGTGCATTATGACAAAATAAGCGTGAGCTGAAGATAGTGAACCAAAAAACTTATTAGTCGTTCACCAGCATAAACACCGAAAACAGGAAAAGGCCTCTATAAAAACTACAGTAAAATATTGTAACATGTTCCTGAAATTATTTATTGGTATAATATTGGTACCGACGTGTAGATTTTAATGGAGGCTTTTGTTCAAGAAATTACATACTCATATTGAAGACGATTATTTTGTTGTTTGAGTTTCAAGACTCTTTTAGGCTTGAAACACTATTCCCGGAAATGGGATTATAAAGGTGCAATAACCAAATATTCATGTATTAAAGACAGTTAAAATATTGAAAATATGGCCCGATATTCATGAAATTAGTTACATAAATTTATGACAGTTTGAGTAATAATTGTGCCGAATTCCAATATAATTAAAATTCTTAAAGTTTTCTTCAGGAACGAGTCAAATACGGACCGATATTAATCAAGAAAGTACCACATATTCAAGACAGTTAGCAAAATATTTGGAACGAATTTAAATTAAATTGGTTCATATTTCTATGAGATTTTTATAAGTTCGAATTTCATTCGGAAGGAGGCTATAGAAATATATGAATCGATATTGGTCAGATTAATAACATATATTAAAGACACTTGGAAGAAGAAGAAGAGGCCTTATATGAGAACTACAGCAAAAAAATATGGACCGATATTGGTAAAATTATTAATATACATTAAAGTAGTCAGAAAAATAATTGTCAATAGAATTGATCTTTATTTAAGTGTTTTAAAAGCTCAAACCTGTTTTCCGGAAAGGAACGTTATGTGGGAGCTATAACAAAATATGGACCAATATTTGTCAAGAAAAAATAGTTAGGCCGAATTCCCACAGATTTTTTTATTTATTTACTTAATAAGCTCAAACCCGATTTCCGAGTAGGGGCGTTATATGGAACATATCAATAAAATTTATAACATATATTCAAGACGATCAACGAATTAATTGTGCAAAATTTCAATAGAATTGCTTTATATATAAGAGTTTTTAAGCTTTAACCCATATTCCAAGAAAGGACCTTATATGGGAGCTGGCTTAAATAATGGCCCCAGCTTCATCTTGTTTATTTGGGTTTATTATTATATTAAAATAAATATTTAATGCAAATTCCTGAAAATTGTCTTTAAAATTGCGACCCAATTTACGGGTGTATCAAAATTTTGCATATTTCAGTTTATAACTCTATTTCTGTTTATACGATTTGGATGATATTTTGTACGATAATGTAATACATATAACTGTGTGTTACAATTGAATCTATAAATGGAAAAGGAATTTTGAGATTGTTTCAGATATCGGTATATAACTTTTTTTGCTGATGAATCGGATAAATAATCTTGGCGTGAGACTCACAAATAGACAGACTGACAGTCGGGCATAGCTAAATCGGTTCAGATTTTGATGTGATGCGAGAACCTTATGGGGTCTGAGATGAATCCTTCTTGGCGTTACACATAGAATGACAAAATTAATATACCTTCAAGACCACTTGTGGTAGTGGAGGGTATAAAAATATGAAAATAACAAAAGTAATAAAATCAATTTTGTAAATTAAAAAAAAAAAACTAACGAAAATCAAACTTCTACAGCTGCAAGGTTGTTTCAACATTTTTGTGTTTGATGTTTGAATTTCAAAAAAAAAAATCAAAGTATCCGGCAGTTGTACAGAATGGAAAAAATGTTTAGGAAAAAAATCGAAATAAAAACAAAAATATATATTTATGTTCTAATTTTGAACGCGTTTAACAAATGGAGACATAAAATTTAGACAGCTTTTGTTTTTGTTTTTGTCGCTTATACTTTTTTTGGAGTTTTTATTTCTTATAAAAACAGAAAATTCTTGCCGGTAATTGAACCGGATTTTCCCAAATGTGTACGTGTGTTTGTATTATATTTGGAATTTATGTCTACGATCAAAATTAATTATGCCAATAGAATTTGTTTAAGTTTGTGTTTTTCACAAAAAAAATATATAAATTTAGATTTTTCCTTGTTGTGCGGAGGTAAGCACCATCATAAAAGCGGTAAAGCGATATAAAAATTATTGGATATAATTAATATGGTATTTTAGTGGGTAAATATTTGTCATTATACCCTACACCACCAGAGGTGGTCGGGTTTAAGTTTGTTACTTACAGAAGAATATTGCTACCACCACTTTTAAGTATATCGTTCGACCAGAATCACTTTCTGAGTCGATTTAACGATGTCTGTCTGTCCGTCCGTCCATCTGGCTAGCTGCCCATGTAATTGTGAGATTTAAAAATTCGGCGCAAATAAATCCAATCATATTTTAAAATGATGTGCCAAATTATACGAGGATCGGTCCATTATTTCTCTTAGGTTCCTTAAATAACTTGAAGGCTTAAATCATAAGTAATTTAAGCAAAAATCGATATAAGAAACTACGAGGGTCGGTACATAATTTCATCTAGCTCTCGTCCTTTTAAAGCGCACAAATCATACATGTAAATAACCATAATATATATAACAAAATATATTGCACTCATAAGCTCAAATCAGACGATATTTTTATACGAGGGTCGATCATTCAGTTTTGATGGCTACCATTAATAACCAATAATGTGGTGGAAAGCATTAAATAGTCGGGCTTGACCGACTCTAAATTTTACTTGTTATAATTTTGAATACGACAGAGGTTAAAGTGTAAATAAAGATTTTGAAGGGTTTCTAAACGATTTTTGTTGTAAATAATTCTGAATCGTTATAGACAATTTTATAAAATTTCGCATGTTTTGAGATGAGATGAGATGAGATGAGATGTTTCCAAGTTGATTTGAAGGAGTATAGGTCCTGGGTAAAGCACCTCGCCAAATAATGATGTTTGAAATTGATGCTGATGGGTCCATTATTTCAATTTCTTATAAGTTGGTTATTTCATATTCTTATACGATGTCGGTCTATTACTTCTCATAGGTCCCCTACAACAAACCCTTTTCAGAAAAATTCTTTTGTAGGGCGTCAATTACACATATACGTTGGTATTAAGGGAAAAAATTTTACATAGTTCAGTCCATAACTTCTTAGAAAAAATCCTTTAAAAACGCTTATAAATGTAAAAATAATGTAATGGATACTTAAGCTAAGACCAGAAAAGACATTATACGAGAATCTTTCATAAATTTTTTGTAGCTGCCAACTATATATGTGGGGTATAACAGGTCGGACTAGGCCGGTTATGAAATTTTTACCTGTTTTTGCTATGACCACATAACCTATGAAGTAATGATATCTCACGCTATTTCTGTTACCAATCTGTATGTGTTAAGGTTCTTCTGAATTTTTCACCTTGTAGATAGAGCTGAGTTAAATGTCTAATTTCAGACCGTCTGAGAAGGGAATACATCTACAATTGTTTCGCTCACACTCTCACGCAACTTGAAACTTTCACCAACTGGGAAGTCGAAAGCAAAACTTTTCATCACATGAACGAAGGAGAAAAAAAGTTGGGCATCATGGTAGATGAAGTACTACTAACTATCCGAAAATATTGAAAGCCATATAACAGTCACATAACTGTCGAAGTAGTAATAAGGTCCTAAAAATATTAGCCAGCATTACTTGGGTATTGATGAAAAACTTTTTTAGTAAGAAATACTCAAAGTTGCCAAACCAAAGCCTTAAGAAGCGTAACAGTCTGTGTTCAGATTTCTTAATACAACAGATACATGAGGAGAAAGGTTATTCGAATTTACGAACAGAGCTTAGTAAGTTATGTACAAGATCCAATCGATCGTACATGGCGGCTGTGAACTTCATTCACAGAGACGTTACAAATTTCGTGGTTTCAATTGAACGTCTGAATATCCTCTCCCTTCTCGATGCACACAATGAACAGAATTTACAGCGGTCTACATGAGTAGTTCTAGCAGAAATGAGAACGGGTTAAAGCAATAAGCTCAACTTCTATTGGCTTCATATTGAATATGCTGTATGTTGGCTAAGAACTATATGATGCACTACAGTTTTTTAATTGTCAGTCCAATTCTACCTCACTCTGACCAGAAGGTCCATGAAATGGTTGCTCAATTTCTATGTCTGAAGTAAAATATCCTACGGTAATGGCTTAATCGGAAATTATTAGGAAACCTCGAATAATTAAGACATTTTATTTAAGACAAAATTCTTTTCGAAATGTTTAATTGCATCCACAGACATATCAGGAAACTGTTTACACCTGCCTACATCTTCTTAATGATTTGATTTCTCATAAATTCCATTAACATTTATATAATTCGATTTAAGTTTTATTTTATCGTAAATTGTTTTATATATTTTCTGTGAATTATGTTATGGACCCTCATATAAAAATGAGATCTTGTATCTTAACTTCCTCAACTAATTGTTTGGGGTATTAAGGTTGCCATACAATTTTTTGTTGCATGTTGTTGTTTTTATTTTAAATATCTAAATGTTTGTTGTTATTAAAATAAACATTTTAAATTTAACTCTTATACGAGTGTGTATTTGTGTGTGTGTACTGTTATTTACGTTACAATTGTCGTCTATTTGAATTTGGTAACGACGACGACATTATGTATTGTCAACAATTTTTATAGTTTATTTAATTTTGTCTTTTTTAATATTTTTTTCTTTCTTTCTCATTTTTGTTGTTTTTGTGATTTTCAAAAAAGGGGGTTTCTAAAACATTTGTCTAGAGCAGTTACAGTTCCAGTTGCATTAAAGCTCATTCATATAAAAAAGAGTTAAATTCGGTTGCATTATGGTGTTCATGTAATATTGTCTTTTTTTCTTCAATTCAATTGAATTTAGTTTTTTCTGCTGTTTAATGTTGTTACTGCTGCTGTTGTTGAGATTTTCTTTTGAATTGCACCTGGCTTTACTTTTTTTTTTTTGGGGGGGGGGGGGACCTTAAGATGTTGGCAAAGCAAATGGTTAAGACAATGACAACGGCATAGGCTATGAGTACGACCACAGCGATGACGGTAACGTTAACTATGATTCCAAACACGACATGGCGCGTCAGGTCATTTGGTTATTTAGTTTACATCATGCTACACTAACTACATCATAAAAATAAAAACAAACACACACACACACAAACACAGATACAGATACAGACAAACAAATGTTTAGAAAAAGGTTTTTAAATCTACTGAATTTATAAGATTTACTTATGGTTTGTGACACTCTATTTAGGTTTGAAAGTGTGTTGGATTTGCAATTGGTTTGGTACTCGCCCATGGAGCCCTTATGGGGACCCTTACTATCACCGTATTGTAACCAACGAAAACGATCATGAGAACATTGGTCCTACAAAAATGTGTTAAGAAGATCATGCAACTCTCTCAGCATAGGTGAAATAAAGGAATCAATTGTGAGGTTAAAAAACAGCTATGTAGCGGGCTAAGACAAACACATCAGAACCTCAGCTGTACTGCTGAAACATCAGAATCTCAACTGGACTTCTACGACCCCACTTCTGTTAAGGATAAAGAGATGCTACCACCAACTTGGAAGAAAACATCATCGTTATGTTATCGAAAAGTGGCGTCTTAAAGGAATACGTTAACTGGAGAGGAATTACTCTGCTTAACACTGATGCTGATTAGACCAACTCTCAGATACATAACGGCAATGTCAGTCAATCATTTTAAACAAATGCTGGAGTAAAATAAAGATGCCCCATATTACCTCGACAATTCACCACCGTGCTGGTTGATATAATGAGCGAAGTTGAAGAGAAGAATAACATGGAGTCTCTCCCAAGGATTTGGATTATGTGATTGATATATCCCTCCTGGAGCATGAGGTATCCAAAGTGCAAACTAAATAAAAAGGCTTAGACGTAATGTTGGACTGGATGAAACCAAATCCTGAGAATGAATAACATATGCATATATAACTACAAGGTTAACCAGTGACTACCAGTGACTACCAGCGACGGTGCAGACATAGACATAAATGACAGCATCAATAAAGCGATAGCGGTATTCGGACTACTACAATCAATATGAATAATGTCGCAAAAATCCAGAAGTGAAATGTGGTTATTATCGAAAGCGCAAAAACTCCAAGAACTCTAATGAAATAACAAGAATGGGACTTTAATAGAATCCTCAAGGTTCTAGAAATCGTGGCCGAACTAAACCCTTCAGTCTTACTTGGGAAGATGCGTAAACAACAGGTGGGGTAATAGATTAAAGTTGTTGCTGGTGGCAAAAACTTAATGCATCCATGAGAACCCTTTGGCAACAGCCAAAATCAGTACAGGCACTGCTCAGAATTTGGTGGGTCTCTTTGAATGGCTGAGATCGTTTTGCCCCAGATTTTCAAAGACAATACTTCTCCTTAGAATTGGATTACTTGAAGTGGACTAAAAATAGTCTTACAATTTATGCCAAAAATCGCTTTCAAATAAATGGGAAAAAAAATAAATAATCTGAAACCAACTGTACCGAATAGTTGATTTTCAAGTCGACTTTGTTTACCTCAAACAAAATGTTTCCATATTTACTTGTAACAAACATTTGTTATGTTTATTTATCGCAAACATTATTTGTTTATTTGAAATATTTACACTTGTGGTGCTCAATTACAGGAGCTGGTTTCGTTGTTCATTTTTATTTCAATATATTTTTTTTTTGGTTTTATTTGTTTTCTCAAGTATCTACAAGTGTTTAGCTGTACACTCACAAACACACACACACAACCTCACACATTCACTTATTTATTTACCATAAATGCCATGTTCATATGTGTGATTTTATTTTGGTTTGTTTTAAACAATTTTTCCAAAAAAATATTTTCAATTCAGTCATGGGTTAATAAAAGGTTGCAAATTATGCCAACAATAACAACTACAACTACGGATGATCGAACGAGAGAGTGAGAGAGAGTAAAGTACACAATTATTATATTTTTGTTAAAATCTTGTTAAAATATTTTGAATCTTTTTTCCAATTTATTGCTTTTCATAAAATTTTTAGTTCGGAATTTTGGAGTTTTTTGTAATTTTTGGAAGCTTAATTGCAGAAAATTTGGTGATTTTAGATAAATCTTGTGAGGATATTTGAAAAAGTATGTGTTCAGACTTACAACTGAACTAGGCAAGTACGCAAGAAGGTGATTTAGGAACTGAACTAGGAACTGAAATTGAACTGGGTTCCGCACTAGGAACTGAACGAAGAACTGAAATTGGAATTGAACTGAGAGCTGATCTAGGAACTGAATTAGAAACTGAACTAAGAACTTAAGTAACTGGGATACTGGGAACTGAACTAGGAACTCAATTAGGAATAGAACTAAAAACTAAAATAGGAACTGAACTAGGAACTAAACAAGGAATTGAACTAGAACTGAACAAGGAACTAAACTAGGAACTAAACTAGGAACTGAACTAAGAACTGAACTAGAACTGAACTAGAACTGAACTAGAACTAATCAAGAACTGAACAAGAACTGAACTAGAACTGAACTAAGAACTGAATTAGAACTGAACTAGAAACTAGAACTGAACTAGAACTGAACAAGAACTGAACTAGAACTGAACTAGAACTGAACAAGAACTGAAGTACAACTGAACTAGAACTGAACAAGAACTGAACTAGAATGAACAAGAACTGAAGTACAACTGAACTAGAACTGAACTAAAACTGAAATAGAACAAAACAAGAACTGAACTAGAACTGAATTAGAACTGAACTCTAATTTGAACTGGAAAATTGACTAGAATTTGATTTAAAATCTAAAGTAGAATTTGGTTTAGAATTAAATAAGAATTGAAAAAGTACTAGTTGAGTTCTTGTTCCTGGTTTAATTCCAGATTGGAATCTTATTAAGAAAACTCATGTGACTTATGTATTTTTTATAGAAACTTTTATAAAAATTGATCGCAGAATGTCGTTCTTTTATTTGTTATGGGTTTATTGAAGAAAATACTAACAAAATATGTTCTTTTTTGTTACTTTTGCATTTTAGCCCAATAAAGGTTTATTTATTTGTTTATGATCACAAAAGTGAAATCAAAAATCGCTCTAAATTTAATATGAATCACTAAATGAATGAATGAATGAATGAATGAATGAATGAATGAAATGGCCTTTGGCTGATCGTATGCCAAATGTTGAACTCTTTGCAATAGAAATCGCTACTGACAAAAACATGTTAAAAGTTTAAAAAAAGGCAAAACTCCACTTTTTAAAATCGTTGAAGGTTTTCTTTATCACATACAGCAGCAACAATGGAATTCGTAATCAAAAATCCAAATAAAATAAGAAAATAGAACTTTATATAAAATAAAAATAACCCGCAGGCAATTAACCACCCAAAATACCCTGAATGACGTTGCTTGAATGCAGTTTTATTTATTTATTTTAGTTTTTTGTTTTTGGAGTTTTTGAGTGGCAAACGTCCGTTTTGATACCACCAGCAACAATTTTTATATATTTTGGAAAACAATCACCAATTGAATGACTAAAAAATAACAGAACTGTTGGAATACGATTGCTTTAATGGCTAAAACAATTTGTTACAGTTCATTTTTGAGAAATAGAAAAAAAAATAATAGAAAAAATGCTCCAAAAATGAAACAAATTATTTGCCAATATCTATTATTACAATACAATACAAAACTGACAGTATCAGTTAAAGGCAGGCAGACAGACAGACCGAAGTACCTACAAAAAAAATTAAACTTCCAATTCTAAAATAAAAATTTAAGCCCAAAATTTAAAAATAAAAAGAGAAAAAATATCGATATTGGCTTTGTATTTCCTATTTTAGGCACGTGCCACATGAATTAAATTGATTTTTTGCCAGTAGGTGGACGAAAAAAATAAAATAAAATAAAACTCAAGTCAAACTTTAAAGCCTCAAACAGCCCACAATTCAAGTCGAAACTTTTTTCTATTAAAATTTATTTAATTCAGTTTTTTTTCTTTCTTTAAAATAACTCCCCCTTCTAAATTTTAATAGTCATTCATTTTATTGATTTTTAAAATCGGATTTAATAACATGTTTTTGTTGATTAATAATATTGTAAATATAGTTGCAAACAACTATAAATTAAAGAAAAAATATTTCTATAACATTTTTTTTTATAAATAAAAATCAAACAAAATTTTTAAAAGGGGAAATGTCAATCTAAAGGTGGTAAAATATTATGAAATTTTTGATTAAATTTTTTTAATTTAAATAATAAATTTCATTTTGATTTATGATAAATTAAGATCATAAGAGTACAAACATTGATCGTTCAGTATTAATTCAGTTTCTGATTCTAGTTTAGCTTCCGCTTCAACGTTTCTTATCAAACTTTTATTTTAGCTTCTAGAACCGATTCCACTTCAAACACCTAATTCAGCACTCAGTTCAACTTTACATTATTAGTGTACAGTTCAAATTAATGTACAGATTCTAGTACAGTTTCCAACTTAGCTTCCAGTGCATCTATTTCATATTTTTGTCCTACTCTAAGTACAGCTAATTACGCTTTTAGCAGTTTTCAGTACAATTTCCAATTTGGCATCAAATTAATTTTCTAGTTCATCTTCAAGTTTAGCTTTTAGAACAGTTTTTAAAACTGAATTATTTTCAAATTCAGCTTCTAGTACTACATCAGTACCTTAATTCTGGCAAAGATCTAAGTCAGCATGTAGTACAGTTTTCGCTTCAGCATCTAGTGCACAATCTTATAACTTTTCCAATTCAGCTTCTAGTTTAGCTTTTAGTTTGACTTTTAATTCCGGTTTCAATTCAACTTTCAAATTCATTATTCTTTTCGATCATAATTCTCTTCTAGTTCAGTTGAAGTTCAGTTCTAGTTTAGTTGTAGTTCAGTTCTAGTTCAGTCCTGGTACAGTTCTAGTTCAGTTCTAGTTCAGTTTAAGTTCAGTTCTAGTTCAGTTTTATTTCAGTTTTATTTCAGTTCTAGTTCAGTTCTAGTTCAGTTTAAGTTCAGTTCTAGTTCAGTTTCAGTTCAGTTTCAGTTCAGTTTTAGTTCAGATCTAGTTCAGTTGTAGTTTATGTCTTGTTCAGTTCTAGTTCAGTTATATTTCAGCTCTAGTTCCGTTGTACTAAAACTTCAGTCGTCTCGATTTTATTAAATATGTCTCAAGGCCGACATAATATAGTTTATTTGCGATCACTAATTTCAATTAAATCTCATAATTAATTGCGAAAATATTTACATTAATAAAATTTTATTATTTTTGCTCTAAATAAGTCCAAAATGTAAACATTTTTAATTATTTTGTTTTTGTCAAATTTTATTATCGCACTAAAAAATATGCTTCTGGTTATGCGAATAACAGTTGGATTTAAGTGGATCGTATCGTATTAATACTCGTATTTACTCGATATTCATATAAATAACCATGTTAAATTTTTGTTACATATTTTGCTATCGCACTTATAAGATGACGTTAAATAATTGACTTAAAATTATTCATTCAATTCGGTTTTGTTGGATTTTCTGCCCCCAGAGACTTTTTTCTGGTATTTTGTATGAAATGTTTTTCGTTTCCATTAAATTTGAAGTGTTTTATTCGAATTTTACCGCCTTGTTGTGTTTTTTAGAGAGCGATTCCGAAACTTTTCATTTGGCTCTTCATTATTTTATACAAAGTATTTTTATGAGTATAGTTTTAGTTCATGTTCATGTCAGTTCATGTTCATGTTAGTTCATCTCAGTTCTTTTTCAGTTCTATTTGAATTCTAGTTCAGTTCTAGTTCAGTTCTATTTCAGTTCTATTTCAGTTCTAATTCAGTTTTAGTTCAGTTCTATTTCAGTTCTCATTCAGTTCTATTTCAGTTCTAGTTCAGTTCTAGTTCAGTTCTATTTCAGTTCTCATTCAGTTCTAGTTCAGTTCTATTTCAGTTCTATTTCAGTTCTAGTTCAGTTTTAGTTGAGTTCTATTTCAGTTCTCATTCAGTTCTATTTCAGTTCTAGTTCAGTTCTAGTTCAGTTCTATTTCAGTTCTATTTCAGTTCTAGTTCAGTTCTAGTTCAGTTCTATTTCAGTTCTCATTCAGTTCTAGTTCAGTTTTAGTTCAGTTCTAGTTCAGTTCTTGTTTAGTTCTACTTCAGTTCTACTTCAATTGTCGTTCAGTTCTAGATCGTACTGAGGCCAAAATTTTACTTTGCAAACTTCCAAATTGCCTGACGTCTTGTTGCAAAGTTTAAGAAACACTGTTTTGTAAAGAAATAAAAAAAAGACTTGTAGATTTATCAAACAGCAAACAGGCGCGATTTTAAGTCTCGTGAGTAAATTAGACTACAACTATGTATCACACTTTGTTGTCGTGTGTGTGTGTTAAAAGTAATTTCTGGCCCGATTGTTGGTTTTATATATATTTTTTCATAGAAATGCATTTTTTATGTTAAATTCTCTATAAAAAAAATTCATTCTCGACGCCTGCGTCTTAGTCGATGGCTGCTTGTTTGGTGGTGGTTTTAACGCATCTTGGATTAAGTATTCCGCAAGAAAGCGGAATACTTAATCCAAGATGTTGTTGGCCAGACCATATCATTTACCAAAAAACGTGTTGCCACATAACAAATAAGAATTTAATGCGTTTTCATGTTAAATGTCAAAGAGAAAATAAAATAGATTTTTTTGGTGAATAGAAAATAACGAAAATTCTTGAATAGAAATTTTGAAAAAGAAATGCAACTAAATAACAATTATGTTGCCAAAGATTTAGTATTGGGGAAATTCGCTATGAAACTAGGCACAGTGGGACAAAGTGTATTTTTATAACAGGAAAATGCTTTAATATATAGAAAAGGAATCAATTTGGCTGCTAATGCCTTCGGCTTTTGTTATATATATTTACTAGCAGAAATTGCTGATTTCAAGGCGGAAGAATGTTGCCATCATTTCTAAAGAAAAAGTCTACTCCAAACTGATGTAACTTTCAGTTGGAACCACATTCATTTCCAAATTTTGCTTAGAAATTGTTAAAAATTTTATTCAAAATCCGGAAAGTATTTCATAAACTTTTTTGGTTCCGAACTGTACCCTCCAAGTTAAAAAAAATCTATATTCAAAAATAGATAACAATTTTAGTCTAAATGTCTTTTAAACTATAAAAGACATCTTACACATCTATGCTGCATGTATTTTTTTTCAATTCAAAATAATAAGGACTGAAATCTGTAAAAGAGTGCGTATCAAAATTATTGAATATTTTCAACAAAACCAAACTTGGTCCTGCAAAGGTCTGCCGTAAAATCGTCTCCAATGTTATTAAACAATACTGAGAGAACTGGTTTGTTGTTGTTGTTGGTTTATTTATAAGGAATGGTCCACATTATGTTTCTATAGCCAAAAATATTTCAAAAGTGCTCCCAACACATCTGGTAGAAGAGCAACTCGGTGCTCGTGCTATTTAATACGAAAAGTTAAAGCTGCAAGTTTAAGGAGTTAACAAACATACAAAGCTCAAAACGTTCCTGACAGGAACACTGTTAAAAAATCTAGAGCCCAAATACAGAGCATGGAAATTGAAGTCATGTTTTTCTAAAAAATATTGTTACTGCTTAATGGATGACGAAACGTATATTCTGAGAGATTTTTTCCAACTTCCTGGTAAAAATTTTATACTGCTGATGGTGGGAGAAATGTTTGAAAAAAGTTTAGGACCCAAATATTCAAAATTATGCCGGCAAAATTTAGTTACAGCAAAAGAAGACAATGATTTGTGAAAACCAGATCTCTAAATAAAGTAATCAGGAAGGTTTACAAAAATGGCTGCTCCCATTCATAAGACTTTTTAAATTCTACATTTATTTTGGTCTCACTTGATATCCTGTCACTTTGCTCGATTGGTACAAGAACAACAGTGCTGTATTTGTACAAAAGACATATTCTCCAAACTGCAGAGAGCTAATTCCAGTGGAGAGGATTTCGATAGGACCAGGGGAAGAGGTACCCTCAAATATTGATTATCGAATATTTAAAAAATATAACAGTGGTTTCAATCACTTCTTCAAGGAACAAAATGTAGAACGGATAGGATCAGGAGGAGAGGTAGCCCCCATTAAAGGAAAATGTTGATCATCGAATATCTAAAGAACCACTTCATCGAGAATTTTCAAGTTTTGTCCTAATAACAAGGAACTATTTTACAAGACATAAAGTGGAGCGGATAAAATCAGGGGGAGAGGTAGCACCCATACAAACCAAACTTTGATCATCGTATATCTAAACAAAATGTTTAAGGAACCGGAGATCTGTAAAAGTGGAAATATTCAAATTGATTCCAATTACTTTCCCAAGAATTTTTTTACTGGCCAAAATGTAGGACAGACAGGACCATGATTCGACATGTTCTTTTTTCCTTTAAAAACTAAGAAACAAATTTTCAAAATTAACAAAATTCTGACAGCGGTAGCGGGGAAAATATATCTCCTAATGACATCGGATTTGTATTACATATATTTACGTTTATATAACTTGTGTTTTTTTAATTTTGCACAACATTCAGAAAATAAGTCAGAAACTATTTTAGGCCCAAATTGTACTTACCAATTTCAAAAAAACTAAAAAGACTCATGTTCAAAAATACATAACAATTTTATTTTGGTTTAAATATCTCTTAAACTATAAGAGATATCGCTCACATGTAAGCATATTTTTCTTTACAGAATATTAAGGGCAGGAACATATTATTTCTTTGAATTCAATAATAAATAAAATTGTGGCGGTTAAAAAAAAATAAAAACAGGAGGTGACGAACTTTAGAATTCCTCCCTTAGTCCCAAAGATCTCCTAAGAACTTGTGCTATTCCACATCAGTTTATAAATACATTAAGATTGTCCATGATAAATTTTATTAAAAATATTTAGTACTTCCAAAGTTACAGAATTATTTCCCAAAAAGCGTTTACAATTAAATTGTAAATGAAATTTTCTTAATCGAAAATGTTGACACCTGAAGTGACCAAATTTGGAATTACATTCCCTGTCGCCTAAACTCACTAAGAAACTGTGCTTTTGCAAATCCATGGCAAAACACCTCAATAATATCCTTGTGAAATTTGATTTAAAAATATTCAGTAGTTCTAAAGTTAGAGAATTATTTCCAAAATAGCGATTTGGGACCGCTGTAAAGCGCGCTATGTTGACTCAAAGTAGATGGTGTATTTAAACAGCCATAACTTTGATCTTTGACTAGATTTCCACCTTCCAACGCTGTTAAGAAATGGTACTCTCTACTACGTTAAAAACATATAGTTTTTTTGGGGAAGAACATCTGATTCTGCCCCATAGTACATTATTAAGAAAAAAAAAACACTTATAAAAAATTAACTTATAGTTTTTGTTAACACATTAAATTCCTTTAATACAATTAGATGAATAGAAATGTTTTTGTTGTGTTTCTTTGCGTTGTCAAGCCAACAACCACTTGGGAGTCTTATTCATTGTTGTGCCAAGAGTTTATGTGGCGGTGCCACTTTCTTTAAAAAACAATTCGTTTTTTTCACGTCTTCTGTCTTGAGCCTAAACGAAATAAAAAATTACATTTTCGTTAGAAAAATTGTTAGGTGTTTTAACCTTTTATTTAGCTGTTGCTTTTTTTGTTACCTCGAAGACAATATAACTATTTCTATTATGTTCATTTTTCTTTGTTTGTTTGTTTTCGGCCTCTTCTTGTCTCATTTCAAATGTCTGTTAAAGTGTTATTTGCACTCGTGGCCGCGTTTGACGGCATATTCAAACGCATAAACCAAGACACCGATCATGGCGAATTGTATTATGGGTGGTCGTTAGCTTAAGTCCTACATTCTGTGCAATTTTCCTTAATTATAATTTTTTGTTTTTTTCTTCGTCGCTTGATTTTTGCAAAACTTAAATATTTTTGAGAAAAACGATTTATAATTAATTTTTAATTGGTTTGTGATGGTGTTTGATGAAGTGAAGTGTGACCGCATTTTATATAAAAAATATTTGGTTTTAATTGAGTTCCATAAAGATATTTTGTAATTGTATGGCAAATATGCACTTGCAATTATTAATTCATACGCACTGTATTTCATTTAAAATACGTAATGGAAATTTGTATGAAAAATTGTTGAAGTTGGCTGGAGGGATCTAAGTTCAGGTTAAGTTTTAAGGAAAGTTATAATATTTTATCACAAGTGTTTGGTATCTATAAAAAGGCTAAAATATAGAGTTTCTCAATTTTAGAGAGAAAGTTTGTGCCAAGTTATTTGATGTGAAAATTTCATAAAAAACATTTTTTTAAATTTTGCAGTTTTTGAAAATCTAATTAATATTTAAACTTAAAAAAATTAAAACAAATAAATATATTTATTCAAAATTTCGGTAGAGTGTATATAAACTTGTCTAAAACTCAGAGAACTAAACGAATTCCCACCATTCCATAAGAAAATACCCGAAATTCCAATCAATATTAGAAATTTAAAATTGTTCATTCAAATGATCTCACGCTGCAGAAAATACCCATTGAGTGTTTACCTTACATATGTATCTAAATAACAAGAGTAATTAAAAACTGATTGAAGCTTTGCGAATGGATAATTCCTGGATGATATCCTCTTTCTTCTCTAATGGTGCATTAAATCTCAATATACAGCTCCTTAGATTCATGCAATTAGCTACAGTGTTACATCTAAACCCTAATCTCATCTGGATCCATCTCATTAGCTAACATTAAACATACCCCTTCTAATACGGGACCAAAAATCTCGGTCTATAACCATATGAGATTTCATTGTAACCCTACAATCATCAAGTTTATCATCAAAAGATCCAATGTTTAATAACTCTTGGTGAGCAATTCCTGTTAGTGTTGTCCTTTCTGCCTTAAATTTAATTCTATTTATCATTGATAATAATTCTTTACTCAACCATTATCAACCACTGCAGAGAATGGGACATTGACTTTGTGTAAACAATGTTGTTCTCCCTCTTAATCATTCGTATCATCACCTTCATCTATCCTTCTGCACTTAAAGCATTGGACTTGCATACCGCCACATTTAAAATAGCACTTATCTTCAATCTGCCTCGGTGCTTTAGTTTGCTTTTGCTTTGGATAGAAACCTTCCCAAATGGACTGAATCAATAACCCACAAATCCTTTGAAAACTCTCGCTAGACTCTTTCTTTTGGTTCTTTAGACAATGATAAAACTCTATTGATGTCATCTGCATTTCGAAATTGATTCGTACTTTTACGATGTACAATATCGAACAGAATTCTAGCTCTATAAAAAAGACTGTCTAGCATTGATTTATTTTTGTAGATCATTTCATTTCATAGCTCGAGCGCAATTTTCAAAATATCTGGTTTACTTTTCACTAAAGAACTTGGACAAAGTTTCTCGATGCGCCTCAAGGAAGAGTTTAAAACACTCTGAATATTATTTATTCACTGACCACCTGAAGTTGCTTATTAAGGTTGGATGTATTTAATCAACCGACCATGAAAAATAGTCTTTCCCCTGTCCTCTCTAACCAGATGGCAACTTGTAATCTTCGAAAAGAATAAAAACTTTGTAAATTTATTGTATAATGAAATTGAAGCCGCCGTTGAAATTCTTCCATTCCAGTCAGAAATGAGAATTGCTAAATCCCAACTGAATGAAAGGCATCATCGTTAAGATAAAAAAAACTACCCCAAATTTTTCAATAACGACAGAGGAAGAGAGGAGAATATGTACAAGACGAACAGGTATGGTTCGGATCAAACAGAAGCTGTATAGACAAAGGAACGATCTACGAGTTACAATAGAACCATTTCCTGAAGGAACTACACTGTACTCTTTATAGATTATAAGAAAGACGAAATGTTATATTGAGAAGGAATGAAGTACCTCAGAGATGTTCTTCGACATAAGATTCTTCTTGAAGAATAGCTAAACGAGAGAGCAAGATGCCTATATAACGGCTCTTATAGACTCCTATTGAGGTGTTATTGTTTAGTTAAGGGTGGTCAAGATAGGATGAAGTAAAATCCAGACAATCTGTTGTCGAAACAGCTGGCATCACCGATATCAATTTTGCCTTGATATGGCAGGACTTTTGGGAAAATTTCGAGCTGACCTCGATGGGAGTGTGACAGAAGATTGGATAGCTCCAACCTCTACCTATAGTGGATTTTATATTATTATACAATTTAACATCTGAACAAGGACTTAGTGTTCCTGATTTGTGCATTGTACACATTCGGTGGGTTAAACCAACATGGGAGGTAAATCATCATGATGCATCATCGCACTGGATGATATGAATGTGAGAAGCATGTTGAAAGAGAATATTAATTTCATGAAATCAAGACCATAAGAATTGTCAACGTAAATACAGTTGGCTATTAGGCCAACCAGTCAGATACGAAGATGGTGGCATAGAAACAGATTTATGTAACAAATTCAATAAAGTAGGAGCGTCATTCAGACATCAGTATTTAAACGTGTTAAAATTGTTGATTTTAATGTATCCTGTCTAAAAAAAAACCCAATCACAAATTTGTAAAATAATATCAGATTCGAGAGGGTCTGCACGTAGCACTAAAGGGTTTTAAGATTTATTATGATATTAAATTTCATGCAATTTCATCCAGCCAATCAAGAGTTATATATTCATTTCTAAAAATCGGTTTTGGTCCACTGTATTCTATAAGATTCCCCGCTTGTTTCAGTGTTTTAAAAGTTTTTTGTTGGAATTTTGATAATGTCTATAACATTGGTCTATTATATTTTAACTTTTATCAATTTTATCAACAATTATTTCGTTTCTATATATCTAAAGGATATTTTTTCTTTTTAAAATGTGTCCAATTGATTGTCATCGGAAATAATTACAATTCATGCTGTTTTATTTAAGAAATACTGATCATAATTGAGTTTTTTTAATACTAAAGACTTAAATATTTATTAATTGATGAAACGAATTTCGGGAATAATGTCTTATTATTGCTAATTCAATCCAACAATTGGACACCCGCAATTTAATGTGTTTCTTGAGAAAGGTTTGCAATTTAAGTCCTCTGTCACTGCCAATTCAAGTTTGTTTCTTAAATCTTTTGTTTATTTTTCCATTTAAATAATGTCTCGTTTAAACTTTTTCCAATTTCCTGGTAACTTTAATTATTTTGGAAAACGAAATAAAATCATTTTAAATTTGAAATCAATTTAACAAAATAACCTAAATATTTTGTCAGGAATTAATTATAGCAGCACCCTCCTGCAAATGGCGCCAAAACTTTGATTTGAATTTATTTAACATTTTGCCATTTTGATTGCATGACATAAACAAACAATAACAACAACAACAAATAAGGATTTAAGTTTCTTGATCAGCATCCGGTAATTGAAATACAATTAAGTGCTTTAGAAAAAAAAATAAATAAACATTTTAAACGAAAAAATAATTCTCAATTAAACGATTAACCCAAATTCACTAGTCACTAGTTAAAGGAACTAAACGAAAAATTAAACAGAAAAATTTGAAAAAAAAAAAAAACATTAAATTAAGTTAAAGTCAAAGTTAATTTTAAGTACCCACGAGTATTTCTATCAGACTATATAAAATCGTTCAGAAAAAATTATAAGAAAAAAGTATATATTTTTTTTGTTGAAATGAAAACCCACATAGGAATACGTGACTTTATTTTTGAAATGTTTTTATTTGTTTCTTTCAATATTTTTTGTTAAGTTCCAAATTGTCAACGCCATTTGTTTTTTTTTCTTTTTCTCTTGTAACTTTTATGTCTTTCTGTTGTTGTTGTTGTGTTATTATTGCTGTTGTTTTTGTTGTTAAAAGTTATTAACAACAATTCAACTTAACCTCAATCACTTCTTGTACGAGTGTATTAAAATAAATTCGTTACAGAATTTAGAACAATTCTTAAAACATAAATACAAGTACAAGATTGGAGAATATCAAATGCAGAGATTTAAATGAATTAAATCGTTTAATAAAACTGGAATCCATAATTAAGATTTCTTTTGAAATTTTTACTTATTAGAATTGTGCATCACAAAAGTCGATGATATAAAATAATTTAATTTTTATTTTATTTTCTAAAATTTGTATTCTTTTATCAATCGCTTACTCTGTCCAGTCACTCGGTGTGTTGAAGAATTACTTTTACATACAGAATCACAAATTGTAGAATATAAAGTTGCTATGAAAAAAAAACTATTGCAAAATGTCACTTTTAATTGAGTAACCTTGATGATTGTGGTAATAGGAAAAAATAAAAATAAAGAATGACAAGACACTGATAGAACTTTGGAGCAGAGCTGTACACTCGGTTTGTACAGTTCTAGTTTTGTTGTAGCTTAGCTTCTAATACGGTTTCCAGTTCTAATTGTAGTTAAACTACTTATCAAGATTTTAGTAGTTGAGATTCTATTTCAGATTCTAATTCACATACAAGTTAAAATTCTAGATAAAATTTTAACTCAGATTTTAGTTCGGTTCTATTTCAGATTCTAGTTTAGATTTTAGATCAGATTGTTGTGTATATTGTAGTTTTGAGTGGAGCTTGTTCAGATTCTAGTGCGGATTCTAGTTGAGTTTGTAGTTCAAATTCTGTTTCGGATTCTGGTTCAGGTTCTCGTTTAGATTCTAGTTCATATTTTAGTCGTGATTCTAGTTCAGATTTAAGTTTATATTCTAGCTCTAGTTCAGTTCTAGTTCGGTTTTGGTTCAGTTATAGTTGGTGCATTCAAAAATCTAAACCGGAAACCGATTAACCGGTTTTTTTCAAAACCCATCTGTTTCGAATAAATTCAGTTCTAATTCAATTCTACTTCAGTTCAAGTTCAGTTCTAGTTCTTTTCTAGTTCCGTTCTAGTTCAGTTCTTCTACAGTTCTAGTTAAGTTCTAATTCAGTTTTAGTTCAGTTCTACTATAGTTCTAGTTCTTTTCAAGTTCCGTTCTAGTTCAGTTCTGGTTCAGTTCTTGTATAGTTCTAGTTCAGTTCTTCTTCAGTTCTAGCTCAGTTCTAGTTCAGTTCTAGTTCAGTTCTAGTTCTTTTCAAGTTCCGTTCTAGTTCAGTTCTGGTTCAGTTCTTGTATAGTTTTTGTCTTGTTCTAGTTCAGTTCTTGTTTAGTTCTGGTTCAGTTCTAGTTTAGTTCTAGTTCTTTTTTAGTTCAGTTCTAATTCAATTCCAGTTCAGTTCTAATTCAGTTCTAGTTCAGTTCCAGTTCAGTTTAATTCAGTTCAAATTCAATTCAAATTCAGTTCTAATTCAGTTCTTGTTTAGTTCTAATTCAGTTCTAGTTCAACTCTAGTTCAGCTGTAGTTCAGTTTTAGTTCTATTCTAATTCAATTCTAGTTCAGTTTTAGTTCAGCTTTAATCAGTTCTTAACCAGTTCTGGGAAGTTCTAGTTCAGTTTTGGTTGTATTTCAGTACAATTTATTTGGAAATTTGTTCTTCCTTCTTCAAGTGTTTTATTGTTTCATCACTATTAAAAAAAAAAAAAAAAAAAAAAAAAAAAAACATTTTTCAAAATCTTTAACTACGTACCATATGTTATCCCAACCCTGATATATAAACAAATTTTTAAATTGTTTACAACTATAAGATCTTGTTTGTAAAACAATTACCATCTTAAGAACAACACCATTCCATTTATGTTCTACTCAAGGCCATTGAAAAATTTCAAATAGAAACAAAAAAAATCTCAAAGAATGAAACGAAAAAAAACGAAAAAAAAAGTTGAAGGAAAATAAAACCAAAATGAAACGTTTAAATTGTGAAAAGACCAAGTAACCCAGTTAAGGTGAGTGAGTGAGTGAGTGTAAGGGTGAAGGTGATTTATGTATGCAAAGATTTTGATCTAAAAGAGATACAATGGTATTTATAGATACATATTTGCTAAGATTTCAGATAAGATTTCAAATATTATATTTTTTTACAACCAAAGTAAAAGATCAGATTTTAAGTATAAAATTTTCAACATTTGGCTTCTTAAGAGACACCCTAATCTTAAGCTTTTAAACATTTATATTTGTAAATATTCATGCGTATTTCCATTTAACATTTCCAAATATTTTTCAATTATCATAAATTTTATGTTAACTGTCATTGTTAGGAAAATGTTGCCATTAAAACATTTCTTAATTTTAATCATGTAAATGTCAAATTTAAATTATGTACAACAAAAAAAAAAACAACTTACATTAACTAACGTCAAGGAGCTGCTGATCTTACTGGGGGGAATGAGATACAAAAAAAATTAAAAACATTTTAATAACATTTAGTTAGTTTACACGAGAAACGAACTGACCCCCATTAACCAAATGAAAACGCACATAGACATCAATGTCAGACGTTACATACCAGAAGCTTGTTTCTCTTTTTTTTTAGTAACAAGAAATATTTATTTGCACCTGTATTGCATGGAAATTGGGAACATGGGAAAGAAGAAGGTGTAACTCATGAACAATGATTGCCAATAAATATTAGGTAAGCAATTAAGTTTCCCGCTGTTTTTATTATGATTAAAGTTGCATCTTTATGGAGAAGAAATAGTTTGAAATAAATTGCTAAATTTAAAGCATCGTAGATGAATTAGAAGCTGAAATAGAACTGAATTCGAACTGAATCACAACAGAACTAGAACTGGACTAGAACTGAACTAGAACTAGAACTGAACTAGAACTGAACTAGAACTAGAACTGAACTAGAACTGAACTAGAACTGAACTAGAACTGAACCAAAACTGAACCAAAACTGAATTAGAACTGAACCTAAACTGAATTAGAACTGAACTAAAATTGAACTAGTACTGAGCTAGAAGTGAACTGATCTAGGAACTAGACTGGGAATAGAAATGGGAACAGATCTAGAAACTGGACTAAAAACTGAACTAGGATTTGAATAAGGAACTGATACTATTTTAGATTATAGTTCTAGGAACTAAAATGGGAATTTAACTAGGAACTGAACTATGAACTGAACTGGGAACTGAACTAGAAACTGGACTAGGAACTGAATTAGGAATTAAACTAAGAACTGACATAGGAACTGAACTTGAAACGTTATTTGAAACGCATGCCACTACTTAATAAATCACCCAACAATTTTAAAAAAATAACTAAATTTATTTAAATAATGTGAACCAAAGATGAAAAGGGGAGAGGGAAGCCAGTTATAGAAATTAATTAGTTAAACATAATTGCGATTTCATTTGAAATGATGTTGAAAGTGCCAGAAATAAAGAAAAATTAAATTGGAATTTCAAAAATGTTTAGTAGACAGTTAAAGTAGTTTTACTGATATTAGAGATAATAAATTGAAAATGGTTTTTCCAATTTATGTTTTAAAAGGAATCGAGGAAATATTCATCGAATAACAAATATATATTTATTGAGTTAAATGACTTTTTCACTGTAAAGTGTTTTCACTTTATTACAAAAAAAAAAACTTAATGAATTTATATTTTATAGAAATTAATTCAGCGATTGCGGTTATAGTTTTTTAATAAAATTTATTAATTTTATTAAACTTAATTCGGGCTTAAGGAATTTGAAATATAACAAATATTGGAGTTTAATGCAAGAAGAATATCAACTAAAATTGGAAGTCAAAGAGTCAAATTAGTACTGAAGCTGAAATACGTAAATGTCGGATACCATATTTTGGTCGACTTTATGATCTCCATTCGTCCGCCTGTCTGTTTATGTAAACATGGTGAACACTCTACTGTTTGCAATTTTAAAGACTTTGATTTTGTTTGAACTAATGCTGAACAATCACAGACCCATTTGCAAGGGACGTTTAATCATATTTAATGTCTGTATCATTGTGTAGGGTATCATGTAGTCGGTCATTACCAACTCGCAGTTAATTCCGTGGGTTGTATCTTATGGATATCTCATTTGCACTCAAATCTCATCTCGAAAATTTCTGCAGAAGTCATTATAGGCATTGCACGGGGGCCAGGTAGTATAAGCAGTCCGACATGAGACCTCAGTAATACATATTGTCTGCGATATTTCGTTTAGCTTCATACCAATGATTCCCTTGGTTTAAAAAAAAGTAATCCTACCAGGGAGTAAATTACCTCATCTCTGAGCTCTGTTCCCCGAAACCATCCGCAATATTATTTCAAGCACAGTTACTGTGCACAGGAATCTGCTGTCAGTAAAGATTCTGAAATCTCCGGATATCTGATTATATGATGCTCAAGCAATCCCTTAACCTAAAAGGGACTGTAACACTGAGGTCCTCAATAAATTTGCCATCATCTACAGTTATCAGTCAGCGATATAGAAAAATCACTATCGGAAAAAGTTCTCGAGATGCAATAGTCAATTAGTCCAATGTCACACATCGGTCTAATTGATTTGATTTGAATCAAATCAAAATCTAAGGTGATTTATCTATGTCCGCTTGTCTGTCTGTTGGAAACATTCTCATGTCTGGAATAATTATCCAATGAAGAACAGTTAATAAATCATAATAAAAGTAAAGGCTATAAAAAATTCCGATAGGACCTGGAGGAGGCCTATCGCTCATACAAATCATCGAATATCTAAAGAACACTATAATCGCGAAAGTTCTTAACTTTTGTCCTAACAACTTTCTCAAGGAATTTTTTTTAGTTTTTTAGCTTTGTGGTACAGCCGCACATTACAGACGGACAGACGAACATTGTTTATACGAAAGTAATTCGGAGTCGATCGATATACATAATAATCGCTTTGGAACCATTGGACAAATAGTATTGTGAATCGGAAATTATTTAAATGTTTATTTGTACGACATTATCTCATTAAATGAACATGTTCACACAATTTTTGCTGTCACATATTTACCAAACATCCTTTTTCATAAAATTAAATTAACAAGTTAAAATTTTTGAAAGAAAAAATATATTTGAAATCTTGACCCATAAATACTTCAGTTTTTTTCTTGTTTGCATTTTTTTCATAAAAAATAATTTTAAAAATCTTAACTCATCTTTGAACTTTTTCTTGTAAATTTTTGCAATCTCTTGCAATTATCATTTAGTGCATTTAGTCTTTTCTTGCATTCATGCTGTTCATGCAAAAAACTACAATTTTTATTTGTTTATGGTCTCTTTCAAAAAAAAAAAAAAAGACTCTTGTTTTTCAGTCTATTGAATTTAAAATTTATTTGCGTGTGTCAATAATTGTTTGAGTTAAATAATTTTTTTTTGTAGCTTTTTGAACGTATGACGTGTTGCCATAATAAAACGTTTTAACTAAAACTAATTAAACAAACTAAAGACAAATAAATAAATAAAAATAACATTTGGAAATATTTTAAAAAAGTTTACATTAAAATATTTGTAACGATTAGAAACAAATGCGGTAATTTGTCAATTTGCCTTCAGGAAGAGGATGACTTTTTTGTGTTTTCCTTTTTTTGTTTTTGATGTTGTTGGTTATTGTAGTCTGTGGTTATGCGACAACAACAAAAAATGTGTTTAGTTTCATTATTGGGCGATTTGGTGTGCTAAATTTGGGTTTTTTCCAAAATTTACTACACAACAGGCGGCGGGAAACTAAATAGAGTTCGCAGTTCAATTTTATCCCAAAATTGTTATGTTTCTTGAAGAATGAGGAAATCAAGTTAAAAGCAAAATTACATGGAGTCTTTTGAGTCTAAAATTAAGTTCTTCTGAGTTAAGGCAATTCCAGAAGTGGTGCGTATTCCAGTAAGGACATTCTGCATCGATCAAAACAAATAGTAAACAAATATTATAGTTGCTTATCGTTGTTCTCTTCAAAGGAATAAAATCGTGATTTAATGAGAAACTACAAAGTTCATTTCCTCAGACATTGTAAGACTTCAGAACACAGTAGTTTTGATTCTTTAATTATTTTGAACTGATCTCCGAGTGGTAATGGAACATTTGAACATTTGATTTCAATCATTTACTAGCGCTACATCTGCCGTGGTTCATAGGCAGCTGTACATAAATCAGTACTGGTAGCACAATTCACTTGAAGAATGCGATACCGTTGTGTTACCTGTGTGTGGATCCAAAACTAAGTAAAAAATTATTTTTAAGCTAACAAATAAAACGTTCCTAATGACGGAGAGTGTCCACAATTACAGAGAAAATTTATCATTGTTTTCTTCCCTTCCTATATTCGCAATTTTTACGGAAAAAGTTAAAACTAAGTGACTTGTGATCATTGATATTGTACCATGGTTAACCTGTAAGAGACCCTGAATAAAGTTTGATCGGCTAGAGTTGACCCTTTTCTGACCAGTTCGTCAAAATTAATATTGCCGAGATCATCAGAGGTACATCTTACCTGTCATTCATTTCAAATAAGTTTAATTCGACATTCCCGATGCAGTTCGGATGTTTAGTTTACTTTTGGTTCAAATTCCATTCGTTCATGCAATTTAGTAGTCTGAATAAAGCACGCTTTCAAAAAACAGGTTTATAGAAATCGCAACCCATTCTATTTGGTTATTTGGGACCAGTAAAAACCCAATAGTCATAGAATCATATATGCTTCCGAAAAATAGATTCATAATCGTATTCACTACGTGATCATAACCTGAAACTACTATTGAAGTTATAGTTTTGTCACGGCCCATCAAATCAGATAGAAATAAATGTAGTCATATTTTTAGTGTCTTGGTTTCCGTTGTGCGCAAGGCGGCAGTAGTTGAAAGTGCTGATCTGCTAAGAAACTTATCAAAGGTCGTTGCAAAAATTTGGAGTTAAATTCCCAATAGTTTTCAATGGCTCTACTAAAGAAGTTTAGAGCTATGATTTCTATTGCCCTGGCAATGTTTGATGATTTTTAGTCCCTCAATTCCCTGGGGGCCGGAATTGAGGGATGTATTAAATTCTATTTACGACAAAACAAAAATTTCCTGGATTATACACAAAATGAAAATTGCCACGCATAACAATCATCGATTCCTTAACAAGGCGTTTAAAGAATCCTGGTAGGATAAATATGATTGGACTAATGATTATAGATTTTGGTTACTATATTAAAGAGTTATTATAACAAAAGGGAGGGTTCTATTATCTTGTTTGGATAGATCAAAATTATGTTGTTTAGGTGGTTCCAAACAAGATAATAGGAGGAGTACTGCGACTCTATATTGGAGAACTAGAAACCAGAGTATGACTCCGACTATCAGATCGTAATACGATCCTACAAGCTAAAGAAAACTTGGTTGGGTAATTTTTCAAACGCTTAAAAAAAAACTACGCAAAGTAAACTTAACAACTACCGATGCGTCACCCAAATAACGCTTTATTTCTGTTAATAAACAATAAACTATGAAATTGGCAAAATATATTTTTGTTGAAAACCTTTCTGTTATAGGAAAGATTTATTTGCAAAACCTTTCCAAATTGAACTACTGATATTAAGTCGAAACTTGCGAAATTGCTGCATGAACATGTAATGATCAAATCAGCATTTCAATTTCACTATTTTTCCAAAAGTTAGAATTTCTTCGAAAGGATACAAAATATTTAATCTTTATTTTTCCCACTTTTAAATTTTGTACTCTTTATAGGCAAACCCTAATTATACGGTTATGTTAAGTAATTTTTCTTATTATTCTTTAACTCAGCAGCATAAAATGTTGAATGGAGAATACCCACATCAAACAACAACAACAACAGCCACCTCCATATTTGCCTATTGGTGTTATTGTTGCTATTTAACCAATTTAAATATAAAAACTTAATAACTGTTGCATTTTTTTCTTTATAGCTGTTGTTGTTGTTGTTATTACTAGCAAATGTTACTATTTGGCGAACAATGTTGTTGTCGATATTTTAGCCAAAGTTACAACTTAAAGTAGTAGTTGTAGTAGTCGTCGTCATCATAGCAGAAGTAAGAGTGTAATATAGTCTAGTATTTACAATAAAACATTTTTCTTAAGCATATTTTTGTTGTTGTTACTTTTTTTGCAAATTATTGCTTTTCTTTTTTTTTAATTTCAGTATCAGTTTTGCTGCTTTCAGTTTTGGGGCTGCCTCATTATATTGCACGCTTGTTAAATGTCAGGCATGCTGCTATTTATTATGCATTTGGCACTCACAAATACGTGTCGAGTATCTGTGAAACTAGCACCTGAAACCGATTAAAACAAAATGTGCTCTGGCACTACTACTACTACTAACACCAACAACAACAACAAGAACGATAACAACAAATATACAGCTTCAAACATCCAGTAAGTATTTTTTTATTATTTTTATAAACCAAAAAATAAACAAGTATGAATACTATGCGGAATCTTCAATACCCTACACCACAAATGCATGTGAAGTAAGATTTCCTACAGATACATGCACACATACCCTCATAGAAATATGTAAAAAAAGTTGTTCCTAAATATAACACGGAACACTTAATGAGCCATAAGATTAGTTATATTTTTCACATATAACTTTTTTTCTACTGAACCGATTTTGATTAAGTTTGGAACGGTAAAGAGGTACATATAGCTTTATGCTATGGAAAATTTCGTTCTTATAAGTCGATTTGATTTTTTTGCTTGAACTTAGAGGTTACTTTAGATATCTGTCTATATCTTTTAATAAACAAGACTGATTTTTCTAGTCTTAAATAGGAAACTTCATAGGACTAATTACGGTTTGCCTATAAAGAGTTCAAAATTTTAAAGGGGAAAAATAAAGATTAAGTATTTTGTATAATTTCAAAGAAATTTCTACTTTCGGAAAAATAGTGAAATCGAAATGCTGATTTGATCATTACATGTTCATGCCGCAGTTTCGCAAATTTCGGCTTAACATCAGTAGTTCAATTTGAAAAGCTTTTGGAAATGAATCTTTCCTATATCAGACAGGATTTCAACAAAAATATATTATGCTAATTTCATAGTTTATTGAGGCCAAATTACATTGAGCTCTGTCAATTATTATGGATGTGAGCGTGCTAACAACAAAAAGTCAGAGGGATATAGCTAAATCGACTCAGACTTATACATTATAGGTTCTAAGATCATTCCTTTTTAGCTTTACACACGAACTACCGAAGTTAATATACCCTCTTTACCACTTCTGGTGGTGAAGAGTATAAAAACAACAGCAACAATATTGCCAGCAGTAGTCATCGCTGCTGCAATTCTCTCTGCTTTAATTTGCATTGCAATGAAAAGTTATTGCAGCAGCAGCAGCAAAAGACTGTTTGACTTAAAATGCAACAAAATATATATATAACGAATGTAGTTTATATTTATTTGTTCGATTTATTTAAATTTGAACGCTTAACCATCCATCCGTGTTAAAAACGTATTTGAATTTTCAAGTCAATTTTTTGGCAAACAAAACTAATCGAGTCAATTAACTGATTTGCTTATATTTTTAATTTGAATTGCCATTCGCTTTTTTTGGTTGTTGTTGTTGCTGCTATTGTTGTTGTTGCTATTATTGTTATTGTTATTTAATGTTTTTGTAATGGGTTTGGTTAACAAATTTATTTTAGAGAAAAAATAAATTAAAATCGTTTGATTTTCTGATATTACTAGATTTTACCCGGTCTGCTTTGCAGCATAATAATTCTTCTCAGTTCTAGATCTCGAAAGAAATTTTTACTTATCAGGACGTATTTTAAAAAAATGATTGAGAACAAATTTGTCTTTTCTCGCTGTTATAATTCTTTAGATAATGGATAAGCAATATTTGATTTGTATGGGGGATTCCGCTCCCCTACATTTTGTCCAGTTAAAGAGATCATTGAGAAAGTGATTCAGAACTTTCGCTTCTAATCAATATTTGCTTTGTAGGGGGATACTCCTTCTCATGATTCTATCCATCCTACAATAAGTCGGTAAAACAGTTCCTTGAGAACGTAATTGGACCAAATTTGATAACTCTTGACATTTAGATATTCGATAATCAATATCTGCTTTGTATGGTAGGTGTGTCCTTCCCCCTGGTCCTAAGGAAATTGTTAATAGCCTAAGTTTTTGTCGGGTATATTGGATTCATTCTGTGAAAACTTCATCAAAATCAGCCCAGCTGTTTTGGACTCTATACGTTACATACATATATGCACACATCCTAATTGATATATAAATTTTATTTAAAAGATTAATTTAAAATTAAAAGCATTTTTTAAAGATCCACCATTTTTTTTTCTTGGAAAAATGTTTTCGAACGATTTTTGTCTCCACTAAAGTTCAGGGTTTAAATTCACATTGTAACATTATTATTGGAAATATACAAAGATTTCATCCCTTTCACCCCAACATCTATCAAATTACATAGTTTTTATGGGACATAAACTTCTTAACATTAAATTTCTTTCGTAAGTATTGGTTATCTATAAAATCGCTAAAATTCGATTACCAATTTCAAACGAAAAAGTTAGAGGAATGTCATTTGATTCGAAAAATTTACGAACAATATAAACTTCGAACTTGAAATTTGAAATTAAAAAATTAACAATTTGAAAAGGAAAAACGATATTTATTAATGTCCATGTTCACAAATCAGAAAAAATTCCCTTCCCATAAGGAAGTATTTTAAACTGTTCAAATATTTATTCTTTTCAGTGACTTGTCACCCTGTCCGGTAATTTTTAAATTATTTTCTGAATTTAACTGTCATTTTTAAAAGTATTTTTCTATAAACCCACTTAAGTTTATCAGTCTCTATAGCATTATGTTATCGATTACCTCAAAAAACTGTCTGCTTTATTTTTTCTAATTTAATTTGAATAAACTTTATGGATTATGTATCCCCACAAGTTGTCCATTGGATTTAAGTTCGAACTGCATTGCGACCACTTTAACAGAGTTATACTGTGTCCGTTAAACTATGGCAATCTTCATCCTTTTTTTATACATTAATGGGAGAATATCATCTTTCAGCACCCTCTTTTAAATTGTGCTATTCATTTTTTTAAATTTAAGTTTATCAACTGCAGCAAATACTGCCCAACCTCTATCATTATCACAGTTGATATAACGTTTTCACATCCGAACAAGAGTATGAGTAAAATGTGAGCAACATGTTTTGATGTCATAGGAAGATTTAGTTTATTCTTTGTTTTTGTATAATTCAATTTGTTACAGGTTGCTTCTTGTCTTATTAAATCCGTCTTTTGTAATTCCTGTTAAGAAACATTCAATGAGGCAGAACTATTTGTCCTTTAATAGGAAAATTATGCACCATATTTCCGAAAAGTTTATTGTATGACCAATCTATTCGACATCATTGTTCATGAAAAACCTTTACTTACAATATTTGTATTTTTTAAAAGCAATTTTCATGTCTGCGTTTATTTGAATATTCCACATGAATAGCACCAAGAAAATTTGATCACAAACAGCGAAACTAAAAAAATCTAGTTTAATTAATTTAGTTAAATGAAATTTAATTTAATGAGAACAATAATGAATGAGAACATTAAGCAAAATAGAGAAAAATTAAAAGACGATTTGAGAACTTAACAAAAACGTAATTTTTACAAATGAAATAATCCGCGTTTTTCGCCAGAGCTTTGCCACAAGTTAATCCAAATTTACTTTATAGACATTCCCTTTAACATTTCTGTTTAAAACAATAACAAAAATTATAAAGATCAGAACTAACTAATGGATTTTAATGTCGCCAAATTTTTGGAAAGTATCCAAAAAATATAGATTTTTTTCAAATTTCCTACTTTGGATTTATATAATTTTTTTTACAAATTCTTATTTTTATATATTTACTACATCGATTATTTAACAAATTTTCTAAGGGAATCTGTCACATATTTTTAAATCTCTTTAGAATCTATATTAAGACCTATAACTTAAAAAAACAAAACCCTAAGAAAAGACACAGTATTTTTTTAATTTACTTAAATTTGAAATCTTTAAAACGATCTTTGAAACTACAATAGATAACCAACACATATAAGTGTAATTTTTATAGTGATTTTTGGGGACTGTTTATATGTAGAAATTCTATTGTTTCAATTCATAATTGAATTTTTTGCGAGTTTAAAAAAATCAAAATGGCCAAATAAGGACTACACCACTGACCATGTTGGCATATGAATTCCTCAACATTAACCACAAGACTCTTCATTTCTAACCATGTGATTTTTCATTAAGATGAATTAAACGGTTAAAAAGTCACATAATTATTTAAAAACGACTTAGAAACATAAATTTGCATAAAATTTAATATTGTGATCGCAAATGAGTGTATGATTGCAAACTTACGGACTCAATTAGATTTTAACATTTAACAAGAATTCAGTCCTGAGTAGTACAAATGTCATATTATTGTTCAGGTACCACTCAAGGGCTTGTTTACCATAGTGACACACTTTCAAGTCTGTCCGAAAATAAGTGTACAAATTATGAAGTCTTATGAATGGAAGCAGCCTTTTGTGTTAACAATTTCGGTATTATTATAGCTTGTTGGCTGTTTTGCCACAACTGCATATTACTGCCCTGTTCCGTGCCCTGTTTTTAGCAGCTGTTTTTTTAGAAACTTTTTGGGCCTTGCATGATTTTTAAAACTGCATTAGCACTGAGCTAATCGGGCTGCTTTCTCACCAGAAATTTATCTGAAACAACTTTAAAATTCCGAAAAAAAAATTGTTTTTATTTTTTTTCAATAAAACGAAAAAGGACAGAATTATAGACCCTTCCCGGAATATGATTTATAGCTTAAAGAAACTCTTAAATATAAACAAATTCTAATGAAATTTGGCATAACTAAACCTCTGTCTGTCTTAAATATTTGTTTTAGTTTTACTAATATCAGTTCATATCTTAATATAGATCCCATATCAGGTATCTTCCCACAACACAGTTTCGAGCTTAAAAATTATTTTTCTAACTGTTTGTAATATAAATTATTAATTTGGAAAATCTTGGACCATATATTGCTATAGTTTTTGATCTAATAAAACTATAAAATAATGATCAATTCCGTTGTAATTCGATCTGAATTCTTTTTCTAACTTTCTTGATATATGTTTTTAATATGACCATTATCGGTCCATATTTTGCTATAGCACCCACATAACGATTTTGTTTAGAAAACAGGTTTGAACTTCTAAAACTGTTATATCAATAAACATTATTTAACTCTCTTTAATACATATAATCCCACTTCCCGCAATAAAATATGAACCAATTCTATGAAAATTCAGACAAATAGATAATTGTCTTCAATATAGTGGTGGATGGTATTTAAGATCCGGTACAGTCGAATATTAGCATTCTTACTTTTTTCTAATTATGTTATTTGATCCTTTTTCCAAATTTCCTAAAAGGACTTAAGAAACGAACTTGTAATGAGAGCATAGCAATAATTTCCAAAAGACTTAGAAAACAAACTTGAAAAAAGAGAAAATCATAAATACTCCCAAAGACTTAAGAAACATACTTGGTAGACATTTTAAACTAAAAGATTAAGAAACGAACTTAACATGGAAGAAATTTTTACAGTTAGAAAAGACTTAAGCAACATAACTTGCAATAGTTAATATATATTGAAAGACTTAAGAAAGGAACATGATAATTTTTAAATTTAATTTTAATTGTGAAATAAAAAATGACTAAAAGTAAAGAATTTGTTCCATTAATAATAATCGTGCAAGTCAAAATAATACAAAATGGCATTGCATTAGATGACAACTTTAAAGTTTTATCAGTAAAAGTTGTCATCAAATCTACATAACCTTACCTTAGGTGAGCACTATGGACCGAAGACTTTTAACGAAGTTAACTTTCACTACTCATTTTAACGTTTGTTTGCCTTATACATGCCATCAAACGTACTTGTTAGTATTTTACGTGGAATTTTTCTATAAATGCAGCTTTTCAAAAATTTATCAAAAATAAAATGTTAAAAATTTCTGTTTTTTATAAATAAAGTTATGTTTTTAATGATAATTTCTGAACTTTACTGTAGAATATTCTAATTTTAACGATAGATTTCTTAAATATTTAATATAACCAAAGGAACTTTTTTGTCCGATCAAAAAAAAAAAAAAAAAAGATCCAATTTATTTTTTTTTCATCACCAAGAATGTTTCAATAGAGAAATTGGTAGTAAAACTAAACGTTAATAAAATGTGGTCTGTAATTTCTTTAAAATTGATATTATTGTGTTCGAAAAACCTACCAAGGAATATGCAAATAAACAAAAAATTAACAAATTCAATTTTACAAATCTTCCTGAGTCTTCCAAACACCTGCAGATGTTCATCTTTCGTTTATGGATGAAGATAGGATATTCCAGCAAGATAATGCTGCGGTACATGTTTCAAACCAGTTTAAATTATGTTTAAATGAACAAAGCATTCCTTTGTTAGACTGGACGTATAGCATTTCGAACTTAAACTTTAATGGGGTAATTGAAAAATTGGTTTAAATAATGTCCAAGATGAAAGCACAGTGATTTTAACGGAGCTATAAGCATATGGAGGAGGAAATTTATTTCGATCCTGTTAAAAATTAGTGGACGTATTTTTGAGATAATCCACAACAAGTAATCATCCACTCATTGTTAATTATGCTATAACGATTGATAAATAGAAGTGCGGTTTATAGGAAAATACTACTAAAATAGCAGTTAAACTCTAAAATTAAGTTAAAGTATAAAATTAAATACAAATAAAGGTTTCAGTTAACACTATTAAAAATGAAGTCTTAGTTACTTAAATAAAAATATTTTTCCCCATTTTGTCTATGCGTTTATAGAAATATTCTTCAATGCAAAATGATATTTATATTTTTTGCGAGTTTTTTTAATGGTTTATTTCAATTTTGTACCCACAACTTTACAGGACTAAGGAAATATATTCTAAGATCCTAAAGCCCTTAAGAGTTCTATCAGTTGGTAAGCTTTTCCAAACCTCTAATAAATGTGGGCTTCGAAGACTAAATTACTAATCTATAAGCCGATCGAAAGTTACAGAATTATTAAAAAAAAACTGTCCAATAAATCCAAAACAAAGATATATATTGAGTCCATGTTGAATATCAGTACAAATGTTATCAATTCACTAAGTTCTTTGGAATATGAAATATGAATATTATTGTCTCAGCAGAATATAGGAAATTCGACACTTTCAGGAACATTTTGAATGCCTCCTTTTACTCAATTTTATAATTTTTTGGACTTTTTTTGGGGGATTTTCATCAGTGTTGTCGTTCAATCATCACAAACATTTTAAGATCATTGTTAAACATCTAAAATTTACGAATCATGTCTGAACTATTGTTATTTCACGTTTAGATTTAGTTATTGTTTTTGTTATAGTTGTTTGTTGTTGTTTGTTGCTGTTATTGTTGTTGTCTCCCTCGTTAGAAATGACACGTTTTACAAATGTTTACCACTTTGTTTATAAGATTTTTTATTATACCCTCCACCACCATGAGGGAGGGTATATTAATTTTGTCATTACGTGTGTAACGCTGGAAAGGAATCTTTTTAGACCCATAATGTATATATATATATATTCATGCATCATATAAAAATCTAAGTCGATTTAGCAATGTCGTCTGTCTGTTTGTCTTTCATTGTTGGCACGCCCACATCCGGAAAAAGTGACAGATGTCAATAAAATTTTTAAAGCAGCAAACTTGGTCCAGTGTCTCAAACTATATAGACCGATATATGAGGCATCCTCTAACATCCAGCAAATAATTTTTGTAAAATTGTTAATAATAAATCAACAAATTAGAATGAATTCATTACCGTTCCAAAAATGATCAAAATCGGTGTAGTAGAAAATATATAACTTATTTTATGATTCATTAAATGTTCCTTTTAAATATTGTATATGTTTGTGAATGTATGTGTACGTGTCTATGTACGAAACATTACGTATATACTTCACACGCCTTTGTGATGGAGGGCATTGAAGATTCGGTTTAGCAGAAAAAAATTATTCTTACTTGTTTTTTTACTACATTTTTTATTGTTGTTGTTGTTGCAAGTGACACTATTGATTGGACATGACTTCCTTTGTGGTTACAAATACAACCAACTAACACAAATAATAACACAAGTAAAGAAAAAAACAACACAAAATCTTAAAATGAAAATGAAACAAAAAAACTATATTCACTATATACAGGAGTAGTGATTAAAAAAACAACAAAAACAATAACAACTTTAGCTAAATCGGTATATATCATTATCGTGACTTTTAATCTCGTTTTACTATTTTTGGGATGACAATTTTGAACTTTGACATACAACCATATATATAAGTAAGAAAAAAACATACTAAATACATTTATTTCTTGTACTTAGTTTTAAAAACTATTTCATATTTTTAATACAAACGTTTCGCTTGTAAAACATACTCACACACATACAAACATTTACACATACAGAGATTTTTTTTCTTAACTAATGTATTAATTTTTGTTGTTATGCTTATTTTGTAATGGATTTATAAACACCCACATGTTGTTGTTATTTTGATCTCTGTATTTAATATTTCACAAACGTTTTTCAATTTATTATCTTGTGATTAAATGAATCATGAAAATTACATTTTTTTGAAATACAAAAAAAAAAACTGAAAACATAAAATAATTTGTATAGAGAATTTTTTGTGTAATTGATATGTATAAGATCGTTATAATTCATACTGTTGCAGGTAACAAGTTCATCTAAAGTTTAAAAAGTATTAAGAACAATAAAAGAGTAAAAATTTTGGTTTAAAAATTTACTGATTTAGGAACTGAACCAGGAACTGAAATATAAGCTAAACTAGAAACAGAACTAGAAAAATCTGAATTAGGAACTGAACCAAGATCTGAATTGGAAACTAAAATTGAAACTGAACTAGAAAAATTTTAACTAGGAACTGATTATGAAAAAACTGAATAAGAAGCTGAACTAGGAACTTAAATACGAAGTGAACTAGGAACTGAACTAGAAACTAGGAACTGAACTAAAACTGAACTAGAACTGAACTAGAAACTGAACTAGAAACTAGGAACTGAACTTAGTACTGAACTAGGATCTGAACTGAAGTAGAACTGAAATAGAACTGAACTAGAACTGAACTAAAACTGAACTAAAACTGAACTAAAACTGAATTAGAACTGAACTAAAACTGAACTAGAACTGAAATAGAACTGAAATAGAACTGAACTAGAACTGAACTAAAACTGAACTAAAACTGAATTAGAACTGAACTAAAACTGAACTAGAACTGAAGTAGAACTGAAATAGAACTGAACTAGAACTGAACTAAAACTGAACTAAAACTGAATTAGAACTGAACTAGAACTAAACTAGAACTAAACTAGAACTGAACTAGAACTAGAACTGAACTAAAAGTGAAGTAGAACTGAACTAAAACTGAACTAGAACTGAACTAGAACCGAACTAGTACTGAACTAGAACTGAGCCAGAACCGAAATAAAAGCGAACTAAAACTGACAAGAACTAGAACTGTAAAAGTATTGAACCTGACTTTAATATATCTTCTTGTGTAGAAGTTTATAATAGACAAAAAGAACTGTATTTCCAGTTTAAAGGATGCCATTCAAATGAGAATCTGTTACTGAGCCATCTCTCCGTCTTGAAAGCTGTCAATGTAAACTTTATGAACAAAATGGCGATCGCAGTTTTAAAGATCTCTTTTTAGGAAATTTCGCACTTGTCAAGAACAATGCTTATTAAAATGATGGCTCTATTAATTAAATTAGTGATATCCTTCATGATAAAAGGTACTGAAAATATTTAAGGTGAATTGACGTGTGTCTTAGGTTTTAAGTACGTTAGAAACGACCTTTGATCGAGATCTATATAATTACCCGTATGTATTTCAATTTCAATTCTTTGCCTTTTATTGTTGCACATTCTGCACATGTTTAAGTCTTTTATGCTTCCCTTAGTCCACTACATGTAAATTTATGCTAATAATAACCAATCAAATTCGTTTATTCCTACTGTCATGATTTTCGTGACTCAAATTTTGATTTGATGAAATTTTGATTATGGGATGACAATGTTAATATAAAATCCTCCACTTGTTATGGTTTAGTAATTAAAAATGGAGTGTAATGTAAAAATTTGGCTCTGTAACCGATCAGAACCAAAGTAAGGGCAAATATGGAGCTCCATTTCTATATTATTTCCCACAATTCCTTAAACATCGTCCATATTTTTTTTATTAGAGGTTTACAGTTACACTTAACTCTTTTTCATTTGCCTCTTTTTGTAAATTGTCTTCTTGTTAACAATTTGTCTAATAAACTATTCTGAATGTTAAGAATTTTGTAAAATATTTAAATGTTGTAAAATTAAAAAAAAAAATATTATTTTGTCTGAATGTGGGCATTTTGGTAACACGTTTCTGTGTTTTAAATATATAAATTACGTAATAATGTTTTTAAGATACAAGAGAATGAATTCATTTAATCATTCTCGGATTAGAAAAAACAAAAACTAATTTTATTTAAATGTAACGTTTGTAAATTAACATTGAAAAAGTGAATACAAAAGACTTTAAGAATTCAAATTAATTTTGTATGAATGCAACAAATTAAAAAATATAATTATACGCTACACCACTGAAGGTGGTTGGGGTATTAATGGAACATAATGGTGTTATAACCACCTTTAAGTAAACCGTTCAAATCAGGATCACTTTTTGAGTCGATTTAACGATGTCCGTTGTGAACAGTCTACTGGTCGTAATTTTTGAAATATCTTGATGAAGTTTGATACGTATAATTATTTTTCCTACGGACGCTGCCTATTTAAATTGTCCATGTTCGGTCCAATATTTCAGGTACTTCCACATACAAATGTTTTAAGGTCATAAAAGTCCTAAATATAAAGTAATTAAAACATTTGGCACAAAGAAGTCTTATATATCCCTAAATGATATGCCAAAATATGCGAGGATCGGTTCAGTATTTCTCATCGATGTGCAAAATTAAACGAGGGTAAGTTCATAATTTCTTTTAGCTCTCATATAAACTTCCCAGAAAAATTCATTTTAAAATGCATAATTAATTTTATCACAGTAATGTTCTACACACTTAAGAATAAGTCAAGAAAATTAAATTATACGAGGGTCGTTCATTTATTTTTCATAACTGCAATTTTTAAACGATAATGTGGTGTAGGATTCTACATAGTCGAGCTTGATCGACTATATATTTTTACTTCTTTTTAAATGTTCTCGTTGTTGTTGTAAAAGGTGTTGGTTTTAAGGCTGCTGATAAATGTTTATTTGTATCTAAACTTAAATTAATGAGGAGAGATTGAGTTTGGAATCGAATGATATTAAAAATAAATCACTTTAAAGTCCAAACAAATAAAATTGTGTTGTACGAAATTATCCCAGTTTATTCTTATTTTTCACCTCACACTCATCAAAATTAAGTGAAAACACAAATATCAAATAGATTCTGAAACAAATTTCAGATATGGGACTTTATCAAATATGTAATTGGATCAATAGAAAATTGGTTGAGAATGCTAATGGATATGTTTACAGAATTGTTTGGAAATTCTGAATCAATTTGAATAAATGCATTTTGGATCAGAATTGATTTTGTTTTGGAAATAAATCTATAACTTTTGATTGATATATAACATTACTGACAATAATGAAATTAATTTTTTACTCAAAATATCTAAATGAAATTGCGCATATAAATAAACATTTTGACACTTAATCGGAAACTTTTGACATTATTTTGTTTCTCCTAAAAGAAATCCCGTAATTTCCAAAAATAATTTTTCCCATTTTTAACTATAAATTTCTAACCGATATCGGTGAGCAAAAATACATATTAATACAAATTTCAGAATATATCAGGCTTTGAAGAAACCACAAGTCTTTTAAAATTCCAACTTTGCGATTTAAGAAATTGAACCAGAAATTAGAGTATTGTGAGAATAAATAAGAGACTCTGCCTCTCCCAAATTGTAAGTTTTTCAAACTCTTTCTCTATTACACAAAAGCTAAAAAAGTATTCTTGCAGAAAAATATAAGTTCGGCATCGATTATTTTTAAAAAAAATTTATTTTTATTTATTTTTTTTGCAAAAGTTGACAAAAAAATAAACATTTTGTGAAAATTCAAAATGTTTATAACTTTTGATTCTATAAAGATATTTAAAAATTTTTCTTTGAAAAGTTTTGTCATTAGTTTTTAATAAAATGAAAACAATTTGGACTCGTTATAGCATAAAAACTTCGTCAATATCGGCAAATTTTAAACTTTTAAAGCTAAATATCTCTTAAACAATAAGAGAAAGCCTACCCGGTTTTTTATAGGGTTTCAGAAGCAAAAGTTTTAAAATAGAATGCAGTTCTAAATCCCCCATATGTTTTTAATCATATAATAGCGGATTCATCCAGACCTCCAATAAGTATGGAATTTGTGATTTTGAGAATATTAATTTCTTGAACTGAAAATCATTTTAGATTCACATTTCATGAAATTTTCAGAAAGATACTTTTATTAAAAAAAGTTTAGATCAAATCGAACATTTTGAAATTTCTTTAAAATTTCTTTAAAAAATTTCCAAAATTTTTATATTTTTGCGGAAATATTTTTAAATATTTCTTTTCCCATAATATGTTCACAACAAGAGACATATCTTTGGACTAAAGTCAATGTTTTTCGAAGCTTTATTATTACTAACATCCAATGAAAAGTTTTAAATTTTTTTACTAAATACCAATTACGAAAACAAGTTCCAGAATGAATATGCTTTGTGCATGCAGCTTCAGGACAAATATTTATCAGATAGACAATGAATGCTTGTACCATTTGGTATCTCCCAGTCTATTAATACTTGTGAAAGCGAACAAAGTGGATTCAACTTGCTAAAACTACTTAAGTATGGGTTACTGACTACAGGGAGTACTTTTACACTTAACAGGCAGATAAGTAATCTAGGAAGGTGCTCGATATCTAATACATCCAATGTAGAATCGGTATGTCAATAGCAAAATTTTCAAGGACTGTATGTAGTTGAGCGAGTAATATAAGCACTTGCTGTATCGGACAGTATCTTATATAAAAAGCGTAAGTAAATTCCCCACAGTAATAGCTAAAGTGAAGATAAGTTTAATTTTTGAAATTGGACATTGTTTATTTAACGAGAGCCACTCCACAGGATTTCAAAACTGGACACATATATCAGAACATATTTTAACTCTTTTCATATGAGTGGAGTTCGCTAGTAAATATTTTTAATTTAATTTAAAATTCTGCTAGACGGAACCGTCCTCAGAAGATAAATAGAGTCCAAACTTGAACTCCAACAACTCTTCTATTTTTGCGCCAAATTGCACAGAAATAGTACAACTGGTTGTTTGCAAAATAGTGATTCGCCCCAAACTAACAATTTCCAAATGTTACGTAAGGGCTCTAAAAAAATCGGATTGAATTTCAACGACAATATCTGTCGTCGCTGAATGGATATGGAAAAGGAAGGAACGCTCTTCCTCATACTCTGTGTATACTGAGATTTGGGAATCAAAAGAAAATGATTCTAGGAAATTACAAAATAGATGATGTAAAGCTCAGCCAATCAGTCCAATAAAAATATTGTATTTGTTGAGATCAAAAGGCTGCTTTCTTTAAAAAGTTTGAAATTGGGTCAAACTACTACAGATCATCTATACTAAAAACAACTAAATCAACAATCAACAAAAAATCAACGAGAAAGGACACAACATTCTAAGAATCGCGCGGTCAATGTCTTCCATCTTAAAGTCGGTGGACCACATGTTGGAAAACTGAACAAAAACTATTTGTAATGCAGGTATAGTAATGAAAAGGTTTAGCTTACAAATTTTACAGCACTTATATCCTAACCACTGCACATTGGTACCAAAACGATAATGAATCGTTATAAATATTTTAATTTAATTTTACGTTCTGAATTTGACTAAAGGAATCCTAGTTTAGGGTGGATTTTTCAGCTTTTCTTAAATATTACACAGTTACATATAATGAGTCATGAAATTAGTGATCTTTTTAGCTACAATTTTTTTTCTACTGAACTGAACAATTTTTGGAATGGTTATCAAACTTAATTCATTTTAATTTGTCATCTTATAACTGATAATTTTAAGAAAAGTTTTCGCTTCAACTTTGAGGTTGCCTAAAATATCGGTCTATATATTTTAATATACTGAACTGATTTTGCTTGCTTTAACTAGGAAACTTTTTAGGACTATAACAAATACTTTAGCCAAATTTCACTGAAATATATAAATTTTGTGGATGTGAGAGTACCAACAACATACAGACAGACGGGCACAACTAAATCGACTCAGATTTTTATTTGATGCAAGAATATATATACATTTTGAGATCTGAGATGATGCCTTCTTAGCATTGCATACGAAATGACAAAGTTAATAACCCTCTTCACCACTTGTGGTGGTGGAGAGTATAGTAAAAAAGAGGGGCTAAAAATTTATTTCAACTTTAATATCTCCAAAACTATAGGAGATAAAAACACGTAAGCTTATTTGTTATTTTATGAGGACCGTTTATATACAAAATTTCTTTTGTCTCAATTCATCAATGAATTTTTGGCGGCCAATTTTGGAGTGCTACCGACTATGCCCGTGATCAGATAGGAGACTGTACTCCCTCAATTTAACTGGAAAATATGTCAGTCTAAACATACAAAATTTGATTTCGTATACTGCTACATTCGACTATGTCGAATCTTAAATACCTTCTACTACAAAAGCATGTAAGTAAATACGTTATGATTCGTGTATACACACTCACATATACACTCACAAAGGTATATAATCAATAATCGTTTTCCTCAATATAATAAGTCATGAAATCAATTACATTTTTGGCTAAAACTTTTTTCATGCTCAACCGATTTTGACAATTTTTGGAATGATAATGAAGTACATATTACTTTATATTATGTCAAAATCTTATTCTAATTTGACAATTACTAATTGACCGTTTCTTCGCTCAAAATTATAATTACTAAACAGACAGTCAGCAGCAGACAGACGGACCTAGCTAAATCGATTATGGGGCCTGAGTAGATTCCTTCTTAGTATTACAAACGGGGTGACAAAGTTAATATACCATTTTTACTGCTCGTGGTGTTGGAGGGTCTAATAATCTTAAAAAATTTAGCTAAAATGTATTAAAAATTTATTTCAAATTGAATATCTCTGATGCCACAAGAGTTAACCTGCTTATATAAATGTATTTTTATAGCGATATCTCATCCCAATTTATAAATGAATTTTCAACGAATTAAGAACTACCAACATACACGAGGTAGTCGATTTAGAGGTCGCCCACAGTGCGCCTGATTAAATACAGATATGTAAACTCAAAAACATCTTGGCTCTGAACATGTTCACCAAGTCAAGGTTTTAAAGCTGCAAAATTATTTCCAAAAACTGAGTATGGAACGACTGTACTCCATTTGTTTTGATCGATGCAGGACACTTTTACACTTCGGAACAGGACTGCAGAAATTATTTTGATATATAATTTACCTCAAATTTGAATTAAACTAAAACTAAAATACCTTTTTGATTTCTTGCTAACTGACTTTTTTGCTTTATTTGTCTAGTCTGATTTTACCGCCATAAAAGTAGAAACAAATCCGAAACATAAGCATTATTTGCAAGGACAAACCTTTATTGTATCTTAAAAGTTAATTTGAATAATATTTAATTTATTTATTTATTTTTTCTTTGCAATTTAAATTGAAATTTATTTGTCAATTTCTCTTATCTTGCAACACCTGGTTTTCGAAATTGTCCTCTAAAAAAAAAACAAAAGCAAAAACAAAAACAACAACAAATATTTGTAGAAATTTACCAGTTCATAAAAATTATATGCCATATAAAGTCAATTTTCTTAACATAATTATGTTTCACATTTAATTTTACAAACAGTATCTTAGAGTAAAATTAACATAAATTCAATCACAGCTTAACGTTAAAAAATAAATAAAACCAAACGTTATTGCTGCAAAGGTGCTTTATTTAAAAAAACTTTATCAGGGTTTTCCATTTTATTTGTTTTACGATTAAAACGGAGGTGAACAAACTAAATTTTGAATATTTAAGGCGTGAAATGGGGATTTTTAGAAAATGATTTTTGTGAAATTAACAAAATTTGAAAAATACAAAATTTTGTTGCGAAAAAAAAATATTTCTTTAAATTAAAAAATCCTTTAGTATGGGAAACCACCCACTTTCTGTTAATATTTGTCAAATACGCCTGTTAAGGCTAAAGGTTGTTTATCACTGATTTATTTTTTGCATTCAAAGTTTTTGGTTGTTATTCTAAGGTAGACAGTGGGACAAAAGCTATTGTTATTTTTTTAAAGTAGGAATTTTAAAATAGAATACATTTTTAGATATTTAAACTTTTTTAGAGATAATAATGTGTTTTGACTTATAACACATTAATTTGATCATGTGTAAAGTTGTGGTGATCCAAAATGGGTTAAAAAAATAGCACAAAACTTTTAAAATAACCAAAATTATATAAAACCATTATTTAATCATAAAATATTTAAAATATAATGATTTGAAGATGATAATTTTTATTGTCAATTTTGGGGACATAAAAGTCCCCAAGTTTAGAGTTTCAAATGTCTCGGTTTCATGCCATTCGAATGACATTAATGTTTTAATATCATGACTTCTAACAATCAATTCCTATTTCATATATACTTTTACGTATACCAATCGGTATTGAAATTAGTCAAGCTCGATCTAATGTCTCGTGTGGCTTCTATGCAAATGTGCACCCAAAATATAGGTAAAACTCATAAAAGGATATGAGGATTATATATTGCACAAGAAAATTTCAAGTCCAATTCAAATTCAAATTTCAAGAAGATTGAAAAATTCTTTCCGTAGTTCGCTTGGAATCGGTCTATAATTTCCTTTATCCCTCATATAAACCCAATTTCAAGAGATATAATCTTACAAAAGGGGTTTGGATTTGACCTTTTTGTGGTTGTCAAACTGCTACAATATGATGATCTGATGTAATGGAATGCGATGGACACCAACATTCATCCTGTGATCTTCGAAGATTATAAGTTCGATGTCCATTATGATAACATATTCGTTGAATTTGTCCACAATAAAAGTAATTCGTCAATGAGGCTATTTGCTAGAAATCTTTATAACAAATTAAGTCATTATAACTCCTGAGTGTTGCAATGCTGTACCGAATTTCGGATACGACTCAAATGTTATGGTTCACAAGATTTACAGCGATATGATAGATATCTGACACTTTACTGACAGTCATCTGATCTAAAATGGTTAAGGAGAAGCTTTGAGAAAAAGCTACATGGAAAAGCGCAGACAAGACGGTCAACTGAGTTAACATGTAGTATTTCTGTCTCTAACTGGACCAGGTATAATATCTATAGATCTAAATAGTTCAAGGACTTCAAGCTTGTAATACCAGTCAGTGCATTGAAGACTCAGACAAAAGGAATGGATTAAAATTACAAAGACTTCTGTTGTATTTGAGACGGGGCAAGGCAGTTTTCCACCTACCATGTGTCTCTTCAGCTGTGTTCATAACCAAGTTATCTTTATAAAATAAATGTGATATCGCTCTTTGATTTTCATGCAAGAACTCGTTCTTTTGGCAAAGTAGTCATACAGCTTATCTAACTGCAGCTTGACCACTTGTTTTCGACAGAAACTCATTTATGCTCTTGGTATTCGAATTGACAGGGCAGTACATGTGTAGGCACTAACGGAATACTCATGTTGAGACCAAAGCTCTAGGATAAATGACTATAAATGATGTTGTTTTTATACAGCGATTTTCATAATTGTTCTTATAACTTTATTAGGTCTACGAAAAAGGAGTTCCATTCTGTTAAAATTACATTTATATGAAATCGATATTATAAACTATACGAGATCTATAGGCTAATTTGCTGTACTGGCCTAAGTTCATATTTCTGACTAAGTGTTCATTATTCCATAGTTTGAGCGGCGGAAGTAAGAAACATGAAAATTTTACAGGATCTTTTCTCCATTATATTTTCTAAACCAAAATTGATATGAAAAAATCTAGTTGTTATTATTATTTTTAAAAAAAAGGCCGATTGGTATTTTGGACTTTTATGATGTTCGTCCATTTTTGGGAAAATAATGTTATAAACTATATTTTAGTTATTTTCCTCTGAGTCTTTCAAAAAATTTTGATCATAATCGGAACTTTTCAATATTTTTTAATTATAAATTTTTAAAATTCAAATTAAGAGGTATTTTTTTAGGACAAAATAGAAAATGGTACTTTGGTACTTTTGGAATTCTTTGTAATAATTATGTTAACATATGAAAATAAATATATATGAAGTTCTAAATGAATTAGACAAACTTAGGACTTTATGTGGTACTTTTTAAATCTGCCATTTTTTGTACATTTTGACTTTAGTACCTTTTTATTTTTTTTTGCCACAAGTAGCTTAAAACCATGAAATAAAGTATAAATAGACCAATATGGATAAAAAGTAAAATTTTCAATATGAGATTTTGTAGTACTTTTTTATCTTCCAGGGGTACTTTTTGTATTTAGTCAATTTTAGGGATCTTTGAATTAAAAATAATTTTATTGTATTTAAACGAAACTTTAAATATCTTTTGTAGGTACTTTTTACAAAATTGATAAGTTGTTTGATAAAGATACAGATAAATCAGTTAATTGTAGTACTTTATGGAATTTGCAATGGTACTTTTTGAATTATCAAAAACTTGTGTAGTTTTTAACGTAAAAGTATGAATTAAATTTTACATACCAAATGGTATTTTTTGGTTTATCTGAAGGTACTATTTTCTCTTTAAATCTGATACAACAATATTTCAATACGATCCCTTGAGATTTTTTACCTTTGGATACCACTGTCTAATATGTGTGTGCCTGGGTGTTTGCATAATATGTTCTTGTTGCTGTATAAGTTAGTTGTATCGAACGTTGGTTCGTTCATTCATTTGTTTGTTTGTTTGTCCGTTTGTTTGTTTATTTGTTGCATGATATTGTATGGCATCCACTGTTTTAAAGTAGTTGGTGAAAATAACTATTCGCCAATATTCGTATTTTAGATACTTAAACATACATGTTGTTATTGCTATTATTGCTATTGTTGTTGTTGGTGGTGGTGTTCATACAAATGCTTATGTTGAAGGCTGACAGGCAGTCAATATTTGTAATGTTGTAATGCATGAGCGCCCACACTGCTAATTTTGTTGATGCCTTAAAGACAACAACTTGCGAACAACAAACTTAACAGCAACAACAACAATATTAACAGCAAACAAATAACAGCCAACGAAAAATGTTTAAACAACAAAGAAAACAAAAGAAACTTTATCGTTTATTCATATTTACGTTTTTCTTATGGAATAAGAAAAAAGAGAGTCTTTAGAAGAATCGAAAAAATAACCCAAAAGGTGCTTATGGAGTATAAAATTTCAGTTATTGTATGTTATGGAACTGTTTGTGGTGGGTAACAACAGTTGGTCTATTAAATTGTTATGTTTACCATAAAGAAACGGAGAATGAATGAATGAGTGAATGAGTGAATGAATGAGTGAATGAATGAGTGAATGAATGTTTGACTGAACGACCGTTTACTTTTCAGCTTTTGTAGATTTTTCTTCAATCTCTTCATTCATTGATCCATATGTCCGTCCATTCATCCTGTTTCGTTGTGTTGTCTTTTAAAACGCCTGTGAACAGATTCAACGTTATTTTTTTGGAATACAATTTTAGTTTCTCACCATTATTACGCCCTCATATGCAAACATATTGATTTAGTCATAAGTTTAACGCCTTTATTTTTTGGAGAGGCGACATTATTTTTAGAATTTTTGTGAGCCCAATGAACATTAGTCTTGTGAAGAAATGAATGAATTATAAGATTTAAGAAAATTAGTTATGTATAAAGCTTCTTACAGTTATTAATATTATTTTTAACTTTTGGGAATTATTTTTACAGCCCAGAGCTTAAAACTTTGTTTAGAATTGAAAATGAGTGGAAGTGGCTTCAGTTATTGGTGAAACCAACATAACACAAGTAATAAGAGAGGTTATACTAAGTTTGTCACTCTGTGTGTAATGCCAAGAAGGAATCATTTAAATCCCCTTTTTAACAAAGCACCAAATCAAAATCTGAATCGATTTAGTTATGTTCTTCTGTCTGTTCGGAATATTCTCTGTCCGTTCGGAATATTCCCGATAGTAATGATCTAAATTCAATGAAATTTGTTGAGATTATTTGGTATTCTCATAAGCAGTTTCCTCTTTTATCAATAATATTGGTCCATTAGAAGAATATTATAGACCGATATCTGATATAACATTAAACTACCTACAAAAATTTTTAATACATTTTTAAGAAAAAAGTAAATCAATATAACAAAATATAACAAAATCACGTTATGTATTTAATCGTTCTATTAACAGTTATCGAAATTAGATTATTAGATAAAAATTGTAGGCTAAAAATATGAAAAATTTGATACATCCCAAAATCAGTGTGTCATATATGACGCCATTTTAAAGATAAATTTCTGAAAATTTTAACATACATTTACTTTGATACAAGAATATAGTCAACAATGCTGGGTTCATTATTCCATCTAGGTTCCATACAAACCTCCTTGGAATAGAATTTTATAGGTTTATATATATTTAACTAATTTAACAAATATAGGTCAATATATATGTACAGTTTCCATATTCCTTTCGGAATAAAGTTTTTAATATGGACCAGTTTTGATTCTGGCTTTAATATATGTCACTAGTTTCTTGAATATAGCTCCCATATACAAGATTAAAAAATCTTACGAACCTCGAGATCATCCGTGCAGGGGATATACCCATACTGTTTTAAAATTAAAGTATTTGAATGAAATAATAAACTTGGCTCACTATCAACATAAGTGAAAGTTTTCACTTATGTTGATTTTAGAAATCCTTTAAGCAACTCAGACATTGATAAGAACTTAAACTGTATTAGGAGCCGCAAATACAGAAGAGCAACTCATTTATATAGTTAGATATATTGAGACTAAAGTATATTGAAATAAAATTATTTTAAGAACATTTCCGGTATCAGGAAAATACTATAAAAATAAAGGTCGCTATATAGTTAACCATTCACATGTTGATGCTGAAATAGAAAGTACTTTAATAAGTAATTTAATCCTTCTGGGAATCGACTAACTCATAACAACGAAAATATAATCGGATATGAAACGTGTTCAGTAGGTGATCAGATGGAACGATAGAGAAATGCAATATTATACTGAATATTTTAATGTTTGTAAGACCATAAATTAAAGCCGGAAAAGTAATGGAAACAATTCATATTTTAGGAGCAAGATTTGTTGAGAACGAACAATTTAGTGCTATAAAGTGCATATAGAATAATTCAAAAGGCAACGAAGATCTAATCAAGTATTTTAAGAATCGCTAAAGGAAACATTATAGATAAATAGTGAAAATTTCATTTTTAGTGAAAATTTCATTTTTAGTGAAAATTTCATTTTTAGTGAAAATTTAATTTTAGTGAAAATTTAATTTTTAGTGAAAATTTAATTTTTAGTGAAAATTTAATTTTTGGTGAAAATTTCATTTTTAATGAAAATAAAGTTTTAATAAAAAAATGTAATTTTAGATGAAAAGTGCACTTTTAGCGTAATTTAATCTTTATTTTTTAGTAGAAATTGTATTTTTAGTGAAATTTTTGTTTTTGGTAAAAATTTTAGTTTTTGTGAAAATTTTAATTTTGGTGAAAATTTTAATTTTTGGTGAAAATTTTAATTTTTGGTGAAAATTTTAATTTTTGGTGAAAATTTTAATTTTTGGTGAAAATTTTAATTTTTGGTCATTTTTTTTTTGAATTTTAGTTAAAATTTTAATTTTTGTAAATGTGTATATGTTAAGTAAAAATTTGATTTTTTTTTTGGAAAAGTAATACTTTTTTAAGTCAAAATTTGTTTTTTTAGCGAAAATTACATTTTGGTGAAAAATTCGGAAACTTCATTCTTAGTGAAAGTTTCATTTTTAGTGAAAGTTTCATTTCTGGTGAAAATTTCATTTTTAGTGAAAATTGAATTTTTAGTAAAAATATCATTTCTGGTGAAAATTTTAACTACATTTTTATTAAAAATTTTATTTTTAGTGAAAGTGTAAACTTTACTTCCAATAAAAACTACATATTTCGTGAACGAAAATAAAGTTTTAAGTTAAAAATTCATTTTTAGTAAAAATTTATTTTTTATAAATGTAATTTGAAGTAAAAGTTGCATTTAAAAATACATTTTTCATGAAAATGGCATTTGCAGTGGAAATTGCATTTTTACAAAAAACTGAGTTTTAGCAATAAAATTTGTTTCTGGAAAATTACATTTTTTGTGAAACTTTTTTCAGTGATGAAATTGATATTTTACGTTAAAAAATTTCACATTTTTATGTTTGTAAAAATTAAATTTTTTAATTAAAATTTGCATTTTTAGAAAAAATAAATTTTTAGCGGGAATTTTGTTTTTGGAAAATGTGCATTTTTGGATGAAATTGAAATTTGTTTTAAAAAATTCACATTTTTAGTTTCTTCTTCTTCAATTTTCCTATTTCTTTACCAAACTTCTTCTTCTTATTATTTTCTTCTTCATAAATTCTTCTATAAAGTTAACTCTTTTTTCTTGTCGAAGATAATGAATCTTTTAATTGACTTTGGTTTTGAAATTTGTTGTCAATTGTTTGTTGTCGATGTCGGCAATTGTTGTTTTAAGTAGCAAACCACATCAATTGTTGTCGCTTTCTTTGTGTATCTGCATCTTTCTGTGTGTGTATGTGTGTGTGAGTGTGTTTGTGTATATTTGATTGTATATTTATATGCTCAAGTCAAAGACATCTAATTTATGACTGACATTAATGTTTAAGCAACAAAGTAGAAAATCTATTCAATTAAATGTTTAAATAGCAAAAAATGCATAATAATAAGAGAAAAATATAATAAAAATAAAAATTGAGTAAAAAAAGTTACAGTGGCAAATTTTTGTATAGACAATTAGATAAGACTTTAGTTTATGAAGCCGCAAATCATTTAAATGCATTTTTATGGGAATTTAACAAAGACATTTTTTCCTCTATTTTAATGCAAATTTTATAAAGAAAAAAGAGTTATGAATTGAATTGTTGGGATTAAAGTTGGTTAAGAGAGAATACAACAAATTGTAGGGTTTCTATAAGAGAGATAACAAGCGATAGTTTAGTTAAATAATAAATACAATATTCCCTTTAATGCACGTTCTTGTTCCAAATGAGCTCATGTAACTGTATCTCTCACGAATCTTTTGGGGTGATATAGGAAAATCTGGAGTATATTCAGATAATTCACTAGACAATAATGTTAGAATTCAGCAGAATGTATATCGCACTCTGGCACTAAAACAGACAAATTCCCACGACAGCCGCAATGAGCCAAAATTCATTAGCTAAAGACTGTCGCTCCAGCAACTACAACATGTGTAATTTTAACTTTAGGGCAGCATTCCAGTGCTAATATTCAGCATTTTCTTGCTATGTACCAGCATTGATCGAACCCCTGTATCATTACTACGTGTCAGAATCGATTACACCACATGTTAATTCAGTTCATGTGTGGACTAGTATCATTTTAATGGAGGCATTGCCTTAATAATAAACAATTCGGTGCAGTATAGAACTCTCTCCAACAATTTGACTTCCAGAGATCAGTATTATGAAATACAAGCTTGGAACTCAAAAGCTCTATAGTGTCAATGTTCCGTCAGTTTTCCAACAGTCCACCATTCTAAAATTACAAATATTTGTTAGATGGTAACATTGAAGATTCCAACGCACCATTAACATTAGCATTGTACAACTTGGCGTGCAGTAGTTTCTCAGAGATCAGACTACGTACCCATAACCTTTTTACTGAGTGCTAAATAAATATGAACCAAAAGAAAATGTCGAAGAGAAGTTTCGCGAAATTATCAATGTATCAGTCCCTCCCTTTATGCAAGCTGAGGACATATCCGTAGAGCGTCCGCAGAATTTTCCCCGGTTCACAAGAGATCAGAGCAATAAACTCAGTGTCTTGTGGTCTATACATTAAGCAATGACCATATGATTCAGCCCTGAAGATCGATGGAGTCATCCACTAGAGATTGCCAAAATTCTTTGCTTGGAGAAAAACCAAACCTAAATCAAGCCAATTTATGATATATTGCTTTGAAGTGAAGCGTGTAATAGTATGAGGTAGTGTATGTTTTTTCTAGCTTTTGCCGCTCGCAACATCTGGCCGATGATGGAAGATTGTGTTTTTCATTGATTGCTGTATTCAGGTCAACCAATTGTCCACCGTGATAATCTGATCTGATTTTAAAAGCTATATTGATGCAGATGTACCTAATTGGTTGAGCTTTACACACGAATTTTTTGCTTTCTAGGTTATGGCGTTGCAAAATGGCTTGTCACTTGTCACCCTATGGACACTTCCAATCATAAGGGGTTTTCTATTATTCAGTGTCGCAGCTTTTGAATCTCACAAACCTTCATTCGGCAGAACTGCTATGACAACTTAAGATAAGACAGCTTCTGGAGTCTTATTCATAGTTACACTTCACTCAGGGATCAGCTACGATCTATTATATTAAATTAAACTTTATAACAATATTTAAAAGTTCCAATTCAAAGAGTCTTTGTCAGGAACTTTTTCGAATTTTAGGATGATAATTTCCAACTTCTGCATAATTTCTGAGATCAATGGCAAAATATTATGTCTGTTATTCAGAAGTGTCTTGTCCGTCTTATATTGAATCCAGGCCACATCTCTGAATAAATCTTGGTTCGATCATATATTCTGAGCCTGATTTACAAAATGCTTGAACATACTGCTTCAAATATGTGCTCATGAAATTAGTCCTTATTTGGATGCAGAAACATCAGATTCTAATGCGCAGGAATCTACAGTTAGGTAAAATCGGATATCCGAGATAATCATGTTAACTCATTCCTGCAAATATAGAGAAATAAAATTATAATTAAATTAAGATGTTTTCATTAATAACTTCTCATTATGGAGAACTTGTTGAGTTCTATTTGAAATTATTTCCTCTGACTTAAACTTTATCATTTGAAAATTAAATTTTTAATGTTTCCAAATAATCATGAAAACAATAAGAGTTGCACCTCAAAAATAACATTTATTAGTTATTCATGACTTAATATCCTTTACCAGCACCAAACCAAATTAACACTATGATACCCACTTGTGGCACTAACCATAAATATTCCCCATTAACCTTTTACATTTCACGGTATCTAATCATAAAAAAAAATTATTTATCCACTTAATATTCAACATTTCATGAACAGATAGATGCTTTTTACGAATATAATTTTATTTCATTTTGCAGTTTTCTTTTATTAAAACCTACACCAAGGGAAGAGTTAGGTTATAATAGGTTTGATAGAGATAGCGGTAGTTTTAAAACATTCTGAATTGCAGTCGTGATTACATTTTTAATAGCTCTTTTCACATATCATGACATATTGTTTATATTCTCGAGATCATTTTATTACTCTCACCACCACTTCATGTAGTGCAGTTTCGGTAGATCCACCCGTTCTCATGACTTCTGCTAATTTTTTGAATAAAGATGACTTTAATATTTCTCCAGTTCTCTAAAATGTAGCCGTGATAAGGGTAAAGCATAAAGATCCCTTGAAGCCATGGGATGGTCGATCGTTTTTACCGCATATCAGATTCTCGTCTGTAACATTTTTTAAACCTTGAAATTAAGTTTACATTAGAATATCAATGGTGAAACCATTGAGGATTTCGACCAGGAGTCATCCGACCTCTTGTCTTAGGTTAGATTTATGTGTTTGTCTTAGCAAAAATTCTACCCAGTGTCACCAAGTTCTTCATATTATCTATAGATTCGCAGAAGGTTTTCAATTAGCTTCCTTTTGCGACTGCTATAGATTTATTGTAGGCTCTCTGTTTCTTGCAGAATGGATGCCTTGATTTGTTCCTAAGAGCTTTCCTTGAAGAAGCTTTTCTCTGGAGCTTAGTTAATTCTGAATTCCATAATAGAGGGAACCATCCTCTAACGCTTGTCATAGGACAGAACATTTATGATGCTCTAGCCATTAGATTACTAATAGTTTTCGCCAAATGTTCAATCCCAACATTCGACTCTTCTATAGCTGAAATTTTCCCAAATTTATGTTTCAAAATCCATTAACTGATTTCCGGAAACTTGTATTTATGAGTCTAATATCCAATTCTCCTTCCATCCATAATAGTTTTCGGTACCAGGAAAAATTCATGTTGTTGTATTTGCGGAATTACATAATATCTTGTCTGTTAGAATTCAGGAAATGTAACGTACATTCACCACGCTCTTTGATTTCACTACTGCCCCGAATTGCGTGTCTTGCATTTCTATAGTTGGCTAGGATGACGTTTGTGGATGCCTCTATTTACTGCATGAGAGTGCTGACTTCAACTTTTGGAGGTGTCTTTTCATGTGCCAAGTAACTGGAGGCTATCATGAAGCTCCTGTTGTCCAGTAGCTTAATCTAAGCTGCAGTAGATTCATATGAGCTAAACTGCGAGCAAAGAAACATGTTTATATGTTTTTCTTGGCAATAAAATACGATCTTGACTTAGCATTATCTTTTGCATATAACGTTTTGTATGTCGCTGTAGGAAAATATTTTATTTCTAAGTTAACCCAGGGTTCATGCACCAGCGCTATGTTCAGGTTCTCCTCGGCTAACAACATCTAGAGGTTATATGTAGCACATTTTGAATGCTGTAGATTAATTTGAATGACTGTGACTTTATCTTTGTTTTATGTTGGATCGTTGGTAACGCCAAAGTCATCCGCTTCCCCGCTCCCTTGACCCGAAGTTCGAACCGCATGAAACCTATTTTCTCTACTTCAGCTGAATCAAATTTTGTGATTACAAGTACCAAGCACCAATATAGAAGCATATGTATATGCCAGTAGGCATGAGACCTTTGAAGGTCTCCTCTCCTCAACCCGTCTAACTAGGGGGAACGATTTTAAGCTTAAGTTTTTTCAATAGAGTGTTTAATATTCGGCCCTGCCGTGTAAAGTATTCCTATTTATCTCCCTCTCATATAAAAACGAAAATTTAAATATTTAATGCCTTAGTGAAAATAACAACAACAACATCATCATCAACAACAACTAATGATGGCAGTAACAACAACAACAACAGGCAGCAGCAGCAAATATTAACCTGCAATTTTCAACAATTGTTTCGGGGTGTCATAAATGTATGTTGTTGTGGTTTTTATTTAATGCTATTTACCGCTTGAGGTGTGAATTGTGGTTCACAAAAAATATCTTGTAAACCCAACAACAACAACAAAATATAATGAAAAATTTCAAATTAACAGAAATAAGAAAAGAGCGAAAAGTAAGCAAAAAAAAAAAAGGAAAAAGAACTATAAATTGAAATTGTAAGCGCTCGTTTAAGTAGAAAAAAATGTAAATTATTTAAATGATTGAACAAGAAATTGACGAGAGAGAGGGAGAGTGAGAGAAAGAACATGTTGAACAATGAAAACCATTTTTATGAAAGTTAAACTGACAAACAAACAGACGGAATGTGCCATTTTTATGTTCAAAATATTTGTGTTTTAAGCAATTTTGTTGTTAATGTTGGTGTTGTTGTTGTGGGCAAATATGAATTTGTGTTATGTTGCATTTGATGGTTTGCAACATTTGCATTAAATCGTCATTTTTGTAAAAAATGTTACGCTCAAATTGGTCAAGAAAAGAAAAAATTCAAATGGAAGTGCAAATGAAATTCTCCCTCATTTTCCGAAATACGATGAAATTTTCAAATTTGGTTATGCCTGGATGATTGACAGAACCTTAAAGGACTGAAAACTTGTATAAAAAATTATGGTTGTAATATTAATTGTCTCTAATACGATGTTGAAAAGTCATGGTTCTGTATGTTAGAAATGCATATGGTATTTGGAAGGGTAAAAGTCTGTCGTAAAGATCTTCTGCCTAAAAAATGGAAGACTGATAACTCTCTTTCATTTGAACGTTTTCAGGAAATTTACGATTGTTGGTAGAAACTTACCATCAATATGCACCAACTTATGATATATTTAGCTGTGCCGAAATTACATGCTAAATACGTGTTTCCAAATTATTATTAAATTTAATTAATAATGAAGTACGTCACAGCCTAAAAAAATTATAGTGACAGTTTATTGTTTGATTTCACTAATCGATCTAATTATGGATTTTTACTCGCTCCTATATAAAATCGGTTGAGAATCTGCCAAGCTATTACCACTTCAATTATCTTATGTCAATGATCGGATTCTGAAAAATGGCATGTAATTGCAAATAGTTTTTATAAAAATTTAAGATTATCTCTGATATTGGTCTATATCTATTTTGGAATTGGACCGATATAGCTGGATTTATGTAGGCAACTGCTTAGAACAAAGCCAAATTTCATTGAATTCCGATAATTAATATGAGTGTGAGAAAGTTTCTGACAGATAGTCTGACGGACAAGATGATATATCTAAATTGAATCAGAAATTTGATATGATGCCGAAATACAAATACTTTATAGGATTTTTAGATGATTCCTTCTTGATTTTGCTTACGAAGAGACAATGTTATTATACCCTCTTCACCATTAATTCGGATAGAGGGTATAATGATTGAGTTATTACTCGAATTGAAATCGAAAGATGTTGTAAGGTGATTCTGCTTCGGAAATGATATGGTAATTGTACCAAAAGATGTTAATATCTCATCACTTTATGAATGATGATAAAGTGGGATAAATTATATGTAAAGACTTACCAACCTACTAAATCAACCCCGGAGCTTAATGGTCATGACACCAAAGAAATTCTTTGTATTAGGTAGAATCAGAAGAATCTCTTGTATTATGGGTTACTGAAGTTGGGTCGAACAATTGTAATTTCATTCATTTAAAGGGACCAATATATAAAAAGTGAATAGAACATTTGATCAAACAAAAGGTTAACACCTTTTATCATGAAAACGCCCGACCATAAGTCAAAACCCAGACCTTGTTCATCCAACAATTTGTTTCGATTGATGTACAACACTCTTACTGCAAGATGCTATGCTTCAGAATGGTGTATCAAAAATAGGGTTGGCTTATCATTTTCCACAAAATCGTATTTGACTTTTTTTGATGTGGAGTGTATATGACACCTAGAAGATGAAAAAATTTCGGAATTGTTTATTATCCAATGGCGTACAGACTTCAAACTATATTAACCAGACACATAAATTGTGTCTGTATGTTAGATAAATAATTTATGTGTCCGAAGAATATAATATCATATGTGGTAGGGGTTATGGAAATAGCTCATACTGACACGAGTCGTCAGAGAACAATCGTACTTTTAAGGCAATAGTCATTTTTATGCGTGCGGTTTTTTATAGGCTTATTAAAATTAGCAGTGTAGTAAGCGTCTACCTGCCTTTGACTGTTTCAAAAATATACCGCATACTGACGGCTTTGACGGTGTTTAGTACTGTCCCAATTTCTAACGGTCCTTAGTTGGTAATTTTGGTGACTGGCCCGTGAAGATTGTGCCCAGTGAATCCCCCGTGAATGGTGTTGTTAATTGCTTGTGTGCGTACTGTTGTTCCTTGTGTTTTATACGTTCCTGTATGTTTGTGTATGTGATGATCTTACTGTTACCAGACCAGAACTATTTGAATTCCAACAGATAGTAGTTGAGGTTGTCTAAGGAGTTCAACGAATACTTAAATCTGTTTTCACGGAAGTCAGAAGCCACTGGATCTTCGGATCCAACCTGTTGGTGTGACGTCTTGAGGTTCCGAAAATTTGAAACATATTGTTTGGTTGTGTTTTAAACATAAGTCGTAGCGGGAGTCTATAGAATGAAGGCTCTGTGAGGAGTTACAATTTCCAACCAGTGTCCTGCTCCTAACCAAGGTGGAAAGTCATGTCAAAATACATGGCTTCGAATAGGCGTCATGTATTTGGACGTTATACTCACTTAATGTTGAGACCACCGAAAAGCATGACCATGTATGTGATGGGACTGGTAAAAGTATCTGCATAGATGAACGAGATAATTCAAATATGACTCCGACTGCCAATTGGAGTACTGTTGTTCAAGTGGAGCTAGTTGTTGGAAAGAGTGTTTGGGGAAGAATTATATTTAAGGCCAAATGGCCGTTAAATAATGAGCAACCTAGAAGCGATATCAAGATCTCGTATAGATTACAACGAACGATCCTCTAATAGTGAAATTTAAAAATGAAACAAATGATGAGTCGATAGTTAGACATCAGATTGGTAAATCTAAACATTTCTTAAAAAGAGATAATGTTTGATTCACTATAGCTTTATGTAGGTTGTATGTTTGGTTTGAAGTGATCAAGTATAATGTACCCAGTACAAAACTTTGCTCATAAGCTGTGAAATATTTTTCAGAAGTAGAAGGGTTGATATCTGCGTTAACTTTCCAAATATAGATAAGTCAATTTAGATTTGAGTTAAATATACACTGCAGGAGTCCCTTTATTCCTTTAAAACTCTGCGTTCTATTGATCAATCGTATAAAAAATTGGTCAAAAATATATTTTTTCCTGCTGTTCTCTTTTCATTTTTGGCTTTTGCCACTCAACCTAAAATGCATTAATTAACACCAATCGACGCCATGTTAATTTTAACAAAATACCGCCACTGTCTTTTACGGAATCTGTACTATGCAACGGCCACTGCTATACACTTAACTTAAAGAATAAGATTCCGATAAAAAGCTATAAAATGCAAAGTATATACATATAGACAACATGTTCAATAACGATACGTTGCGATATGTTTCGATTGCCGAATAAGCGAACTCTATTTTATGGTTATGGCTGATGTTATATGACAGTTGATCTATCAACAATGTATAACGTCAAAGTTGAATTAATGTTTATTTTCTTTTTTGCTGCTGAGATTGCAAGAAGGTGGTAGAGGTACTGCAGCAGAAATTATTGGTGTTGCAGCAGATAAGCTTAACTCAATTGAGTTGGATATTAATTCTTTTGGTATGTTGTTGGTGTTGGTAGTTATAGTAACGGCAGTATTTAAGCCAAAAACAGCAAAGAGAATAAGTGGAGGAAAAAAAAGTAGAAACAATCAAGTGGCAGTAAGTAGAAGTGGCAGAGTGTTATTGGTCGTTTTATTTATTAACGTTTACTACTTGAATTGAATTTGTAAGTTGGTGTATAAGAAGTTACCGATGAAGGAGTGAGTTGGGAAAAGTTGAAACATATTGTTTGCCTTTCAACTCTTAAAGGGAGGATGGTTTAAAATTTATTTAGAGCTTCTTAAATATGACGTGAAAATTTGTTCATCAAATGGCCCGAAGTGATTAGGGAAATTAATTGTCTACCAAATAAATTTAGGGTTCTGTTATATTTGAGTACTCAAAACTTCCATGATTTGTAGCTCAATAAAAAACCAGGATACCTGAAAGGGTTGCACCAACACACATAACACTATGCATTAATGATATAGTGTTAAAAGTTACATAATTGAACTCATTTGTATTGGACTCATATCGTAGAGATTGAAGCGATGGAATATTTCCTATGTCACTTCGTACTATGAACATCCCAAATTCATAAGGAGGTTGCCTATACAAAATAACTATAGACACTGGACACTCTTCAGCTTCATCTTTACTGAGTAAAGTCACTGATCAAAGTGAATGCTGGGAACTTAGGAGAGATATTGAGAAAATAGAATATTTTTTGGAAAAAAGAAGTGCAGAAAGTCCAGATTTAATAAGAAAACGAGTTTATCCATCTCAGTAGCATTCGAGGGTTCGATATTCTAAATTGTTCCGAGAGATATTTTTATATTTAAAGAACTTAAAAAGAAATTGCGAAATATCTACGATTTAAATAGAAGAACTAAGAAATATCTAATGGAAGGGTTAACCAATAAGGTCCTTGACTTCCTCATTAGTCACTACATTTTTACGTCTTTCCGTAAAATTTCTATAAGATTTTGATCCCAAAGAACTGCTCGGTTTTAAGGCAAATAGAAAATTAAGCTAATTTTGGATACCCTGTTTTAATGCGAAGCGTATTCTATAAGGAATAATGAGATAGCATATTGATTCCTCCTCGATTCCTGAAGGAACTGTTTCGTTTTTGTGTTGAAAAATAAATTAAGCCAATGTCTGAAGTCGAATTAGAAATGATAGATGAGGAGTTGATGTTCAGCAATCAGTATAACAGAAGTCTGTGAGAAGCCTATGGACTAAAACGGAACCATCCGCAATTTCGAAAAAAAACATAGATATCTCTGAAATTAGTAGTCGTCAAAGCTGTCAGGGCTGCAGCCAAAGCAACGCGATTAAAGGTTACTGAAGGCAGGACATTGGAAAAAAGTGAGCAGATACATTCATTATTCTGTCTGTCCTGCGCTAAAGGATAGAGCTCATCTTCTGCAGGGGGGGGCTGCTGTCTGGTGCTACTCCTGGCGATTCGCCAAGATTCCAGCCTCTAAGTTATCTTAATTAGTACATCGTTTTTAATGATTTGCAGCATTCCCGAACAAAATTCGATGTCGTGTTGACACCTTTTAGGTCTTGCAGTCTTGTTATCTGTAAAATTGACGATATCTCGAATAGCTGCAAATCAGCTAACAATATATTGTATTCTTCTGGAAGGTAGAAAAATATTCTAATAAAAAAATTCTTGAATGAAGACACCAATTTTTAGAGTCACTATGAAAGGGATGCAGTTATTCAAAATTTCTGGAATAGCATTAGTTAGACACCAGCGTGATCATACATCCTAAATATATGATGAGCGAATATGCTGCTCATTTAATCATCTAAAATTTGAAAATATGGTCCTTATTGATGTGGACTTAAGTGCTCCAGTTACAAACAGCATCGAAGGACTGAGAACAATTTTGAATATTTCGAGGAGCTTTCGAGTGATTTTCACCAGAACGCCACAGCGTAGAATAGAATTAGTCTTACCAACCGATTCGTGAATCCAATTTACATTTTTGGGATTAAGTTCCAATCTGCCCCTATGGCCTTGCTACAGATGTGGATATCCCAGCATGTGATAGCGCAAACCTAGAATCGTAGTTCACAAGTTTATCGAATAGTTTGTTGACATCAAAATTATTAACTTGTATACCCAATAGAAAATCCAAACTCTACATATATTAAGATTTTTTCATTCTCACTCATAATTTCTTCACTGGTGTTTCACACTATGGAACAGTATAGTGTTTACATATAGTTGTTGTTATTGTTGTTGATATGATACTTCATAGCAAATGTCAATGGGTTGTCAATAACACAAATTTATTCTCTAAATACTCGCACAAATAGAGAAGCAAAAATAAGAAACAAAAACAAAAACAAAAAAGAAATCAACAAATGTGATGAAAAGATAAATATTGCATTGAGTGTTAATAAAAATATAAACTTTTCAAACTGATTACAATAACAAACACACTGACACACACAAACACATTTACACATACGCATTTATTATGTATTGATGTATTTGTTTGACAAGATAAATGTAATTATCTTCAATTTATTTTCTATTTTGTTTTTCGTTTCGTTTTTATGACATAAAACTTTGTTTATGGTAAATGTCAGAATTACAATTGACAGCTGCATTAAAAAATCAAACATTTATACTTTAACCATTTTACCAACACATTTACAATTACTCTTGCTGATCATGTGTTTCGGATTTTAGATGATTTTTTTAGAAAGTCCTTCAATAAATTATAAATGATTTTTGTTGTGAATATGAACATCAATATTTATTATTTTATTTGTATAATCACGATATAATAATCATAATCATTATTATAAAATACTAGCTTTAACCCGTTGCGCTTTGCTGCACAAACATTCTCCTCAGTCCAAGATCTCGAAAGATATTTCACAAATCACAACGTGTATTAAACAAATTTTCCCTTCTAAAATTTTTTTGAATATTTGCATTACATGGGAACTTGGTCCTATCGGTTCTTCATTTTGTGCGCTAAAATAGTTCCTTGAACTCTCGCTGTTATAATTCATTAGATATTTGATAATCATTATTTGCCTTGCATGGTGGGGTCTCTCCCCCTGGTCCTATCCATTTTTTTCCCATTTGAAAACATCCTTGAAAAAGTAATTGGAACTAATTTGAATATTGTAGAGTCCTTTAGATATTCGATAATAAATATTTGCTTTGTATGGGTGTACCTTTCCCATAGATCCTAACCGTCTTATATTTTCAGCAGTAAAACAAATTATTGAGAAACTGTTTGGGGTCGAATTTGAGAACTATTCCTCACATAGTTCTTTAGATATTCGATGATCAAAATTTGGAGCTACCTTTCCCCCTGATTCTATCTGCCCCACATTTTTTAAATAAACAAACAGACAAGCAAACACAGATTCATTTCTATTTATATTTATATTTATATTATTTTATTGTTGTTGCTGTTGTTGTTTGTTGTTACTTAAATGTCATAATTATATTGTATATGATTGAGTTTTGATCAAAAATAACAAAAATATTGTCAAGGTTATATTGAAAGATAAATATGAAGAGATTTAAAACTGATATTAAGAATAAAATAAGTCAGAGTGTAATATACGATTGAGGCAAACTGATGACGCAGTAGGATATTACCCTACAACACATCGCCTGTTACGAAAAATTTATGAATTACCCTCGTATAATTTGATTTTCTGATTTATTCTTAAGTGTTGTAGTACATTGTTGTAACAGTAATATTTATTTAAAAATTATGAGTTTTAAAATTAATTCTTATGGAGGGCTACAAGAAATTGTGAACCGACCCTCTTAAAAGTGATATTAGACTGTTGACAAAGTTTAAATGGACAGTAAGACGGACATACATGCAGACAGACAGACGGACTAACGGACGGACGGACGGACGGACATCGTTAAATCGACTCAGAAAGTGATTCTGAGTTGAACGTTGTACTTAAAGGTGGGTCTAACACAATTTTTCTGCATGTTACAAAAATCATAAAATTATTTCGATTTGTATATCTCTGAAACTGTAAGAGATAACTAACACCTGTAAGCGTATTTTGTATAGGGATTTACAATTTCTCAAGTCATAAATGGATTTTTGGCGAATTGAATTAATAGCAACATTCAACGAGTTGGCGGGCTTGGGAAAGCCATCAAATGTGGCATTGTCATGACAGAGATCTGCTTTTTAGCAAATCAACTCGAAAGCATCTTAGCTCTTACCATATGAATTTTTTTAAAAAAGTCAATAGCAGTGAAACAGTTACAGAATGATTTCCAAAAGATCGAATTGGACACACTGTACATCATAAAAAATATATTCATAACTTTTAAGATGGTTTCCGAACTTGTGGATTATATGAAGACTTTTATAGAAAATCCCATTCAGGCAGGATGTTTTTATTGGAGCTTTAAAAAATTTAGAAACTGTTACCAATTTCAATAGATTTCATGGAACTCCTCTAAGCCGAATTTCATCTATATCTAAATTTACGACGTATAAACTCTCCACACCGTTAGATGGAGAGGCAGCTAAAGAGCTAAAATGGAATGATCCGAGTTACACCCATCCAAAATTTAGTGAAACGCACAACAGCTTTATCAAATATCAAGACCTGTTCATAGATCTTTCAAAAAAACCTTTGATCCAAGATCCAAGATCCAAGATATTTATCGGTTCCAAAATACGAATCTTTAGCTTGTAAAAGGTTTTTTATAATTTATAACTCAAAAAGAGTTAACTTCTTTTGAAAAAGATATCGGCGTAAAATTTCCGAAAATGTGTCACTTATTCCCAATAAAAGAAATAATATTTCTGAAAAATATGTTAAAATTTGGTTCTGATATAACACAAAACTTCGCCTACAGATTGGTTATCACTGTTTGAAATTTCAGATTAGCCTTTCGAAACTTACAGAAATATTTCCAATTCATTTTTCATATGAAACACAGTGCAATGCCATATTGCGTTACCCTCCTATATTCAGTTAAGTGAAAAACTGTGCCCCGATTAATTAGTTAAGATTTCTTGATGACTTCAGATCATTGAAGAAACTATGGAAAGACTCATCATCTTTAAAACCAAATCCTTGCTGTGAATGAAAACAACAGAATTAGTTTCATTAGTCGAAGAGACCTGCTTAAATGATCTTTTCGATAAGGTTGATTTTAACTAAGTATAATGCACAGTGGGTTGGAATTATTATTATTGTTTTTGGGAATAAATCTGTAACTTTTGATTGAATTATTATTTTCATATAAAATTTAACATACCGTTAGCAGAAAATTATGGTTTTATAATTTTGAAAGGTACTCCCTAGGGGATCTATAGGAAGACTCAAAAAGGATATTAGGAACATTGATATGGCTTAAATGTTTTCTTATTTCTTCGATTCCTTTAGCCACTGACAACACCTTCAAAAACATGTTTGTATGTGCTATTTATCTCCAAAAGTCTTTAAATTATTTGTATTTGAATTTTCAACTTTCCGAAAATTTTAAATTTATTCTTTATATTCTAAAATTCCAAGAACTGAATTTCAAAACCGTATGCAATTTAAAAACCATGAGGTTTTCTTTATCATAATCCAGACTTACAATAAATATGGACTCTATAGACCATTATTTTCAGATATCTTTAGTAATAAATATTTTCCCGGAAATTTTGAAATATTAATTTATCCAAAATTCTTAAGAAGGAAGAAAGATTTGGATAATTTTGAAATATTGGAATGAATTTAAAATATCTTTATACGAAATAAAGTTTTTTTTTTATTGTATCAGCAGTGTTGCCAATTCTTAAGAGCACAAGCGGCTAAATCTTTATAAAATAGTGGCTTAAAAAGTGGCAAAAATATATTGAGAACATGATACAAAATTTAAAGTAAAAACGATAGTAATTTTTTATTTGTAAAACATATTTTTTGAAAAATGATTCTTAATTGAAGTATTAAAACCAAAATACTATAATTTTTTCATAAATAATAAATTCATATTTTTAAATAAGTAAAAAATTAGTAAAAAATATTTGATGGTAAATTTAAATTTACGGCGACTAAACGAGTCTGAAAATGGCTAAATTGGCAACACTGCATAGCAGTAATAGTTTGAAGAATTGAGTCTAAAATCAGTTTCAATAATTGTTTAGATATTACGGATGTCCAGAACATTGATCATGTATGACATTCGATTAAAAGATCACTTTAAAGTTCACCCAGTTGAAATAACCGTGTGCTAAGTGTTCGACACTCATTACAATTATATCCTATTAAAAATTAAAAATATATATCTTTTTACATGTTAAATGTCGATAAAATCTTTAAAAAAAAAACTCCACAAGACTTCATTAAGTCTTTCTATAAAATTCATAATTGAAATAATTTTCAACAAAAAGTGAACAAAACTCATTTAAACGTTTGTGTTGTCATTACAAGATTGGCAACACCATACGATTTCCTTTTCTTGTATTTTGTCTTGTGTTTTGTTCATCAACATTTTGTTTTACAAAATGTAAATGTAATTTTTATGTATTCAATTCAATTCGATTTGATTCGATTCAATAACTAAAGGCGCGATCGTATTGTATCGGGATGACATTTACGGTTACACTACTAAATATTACAAATATAAACATAAATAACTATAAATATTGTATGGATATGTATGTGAGAGTGTGTGTGTGTGTGAATGAACATTTTTAAAAAAAGTTGAGCATTTTTAATCTAGACTAAAATGTTTAAAATGCAGCTGCCAGTTTGACACTTGTTATTTAAACAAACAACAAGAACACAAAAAAGATGTTACTCTAGAAAAAAATATTTATGTTGTACAGAAAATATATTAGAGGTGTGAGGAAATTGGATGTTACCCTATCAATTGGGAGAATTTGAAAAATAAACAGATCCCTATTCCGGCAAATGGACTTCTGCTATTTGTCTATGATTGATTTTGTTTTAAGATCGGTTATACTTTTAAACAAGGTTGTCAAAAAAAAAAAAAGGATCTAATTGTAAATGATCTATTTAAAACCAATTTACTACTAACTGGGGTAAAACGTCAAATTTCAGAAATAAATCTGGAATAAGTTTTATAAAAGAATTTCCAGTCTATTAATCCGATATACCCACAATTCCATATAGGGAAAGCTTGTTATTTTATTTATTTTTTTCGAGTAAATTGGTCATAAATCCTTTGGCCCATTAATTTTTATATATATCAGTTATATGTAGGTATCTAAACAAGATACTTTTAGCTTTAACATTATTCCCTCCTTCATTATAATAAAGAAGAATTTTTTTAATAAAAAATATATATTTTTCAATTTTTTTTTAAAAACTGTAAAAAAATCCGGGTTTTTTCCTTCTATTATCCCTACTTGGTTTCTACAAAACATCTCCATTTGGAGGATTTCACACAAGTGTAATTCTGGTTATTATTTCTGGATGTTTTCTGAACCATCTCCATTTTATTTCCTCGTGCTGTGCACTTCCGTATTGTGTGGGTATTTTTGAGCAACTCCATACTGATTATAAAGTCCAAATGCAGTTCCCGTTTTATAAAGCCTGTTGTTTATGTTTGCGCCACTACTTGTTGTTATTGTACTACCCAAACCTATGATCGTGATATCTGTGCTTACGTTGTTGATTCTCAATGTTTTTTTTTTTTCCTTGATATTTATGTCAAGCCCTCAAGTTTCTCCAAGTCTTCTGATTTTGCTTTCATGTCGGATTCCTTGTGTGAGAGTAGACAAATAACATCTACATAATTCAGATCCTTCAGTTGATGTAAATACCAGGATATTCGTTACATATTTTTTTACAGAGCTGAAGTTATCAGTTTCGTTTTTTTAGCTGCATCATCTATGATGAAAATATTGATTTCCTCGAAATCATAACCAGCTGCTTGCTATGCTGTCATTGTTTAGCCATTTTAGGAACATTCTGTTGTAAACTTCTTGCAGCTTTCTTCACTTGATTTGTCAGTTGTTGTAACAGTTCGTCTGTACCCGGAAGTTCTTTCTTCGGATATAAAGATTGACAATCTTTGGCCGAGTGTAAGATGGGTCATTTCAGAACAGAGATCCAATCGTCATATAAGAATATTTTTGTTGTTTAGCTGTAGTTTGATATATTTTCTTTGTTGCCAATTGTTCACGGATAACCGGTGGTAATGAGTTCTTTGTTTCATCATTCTGATCTTGATGTAAGAAAAGTTTTTCCACTTTATGTGCATAATTGATATTTTTTTGCATTTCAGTTTGATTTTGATTTCGCCTGTGATTTGGTCATATCACTTTCAATATCAGCGCCTCTGTACGCGTACGTGATCTACTTGATTTCGTGAGGAGATCTCCATGTTTCTTCTGAACTTTAAGTTCTATTATTATTATTATTATCAAATATCTCCAACAGTTCAAAAGTTGCATAATTCTTAGAAACGTATTTTCACCACTGTTGAACATCTCTTTTAGTGGAAAGTTCTTGTACTCTTGTTTCCAAATGAAGCGAGAAATGATTGAGTTAAGTATTTTTCTATATCGACTTAGACAAGTTAGTCGACCTTAAATCGAAGAGAATCTTATTTGGAATGAACCATCAAGAATCAATATGTCACTCACCTACCTTTTGTAGGGTGTCACGAGGATCAATGATATATTAATGTTATTCTTAAGTTTACGATTTTGCTCTTAACACTAACATTATTCCGTTTGTTGTTGTTGTTTTGTGATTATAAATGTATTTTTCTAGAAAATTGGTTAATAAAAAAAAACTATGGTAAGTGGATTTTAATGAATTATAGCCAGAAATGCGTGTATGGAATCTCAAGTGACACTTGTTTTTTGAGATGTAATTTATCAACAACTACAACTATGTATTTACTCCATAAACTCCTAAAAAACACATTCACTCACTCATTCACTCACTCACTAAAAACTTTCGCATCTTACACTCCACATTATTTTATTTAGATTGGATACAGATGAATGAATGAATCGATAGATGGATGGACAGAACGACAGCTACATACTGAAGATAGACAATCAAAAAAACAACAAACAACAAACATACAACTTGACTTCTACTACTAAATTATGTAGAGTTTAGTTCAAATGATGTTTTTCTTTTTTTTCAAATTCAAACTACAGCAACAACAACAATTGCATTTTACATAATTACTTTATTTACCACTTAAGGAAAAATAATAGAAACCGTTCTCTTTTCTTTTTTTGTATCTTTTTGTTATTTGTATCTGTTAGATTTACTCTACAGTGATTAATGAGGCATGTGAACAACTAAAGGAAGTTATGTCAAATTTATATAAACTATAGAAGATATTGAGGAACTTAAATGTCAGATGTTAATTGGAAAATCCTTTAATTAATCAAAATGGTAAGTGAAATTTAAATATTTTATTTTCATATTAAAGAAATTGTCCGGGAAATGCAATAAAGCGTCTATTGTGGTTCTAATTCATATAAATATTAAATTGATCGTTTGTCTTTATTATCGTTTATTAATGATCGTCACTGTATTAATTTCCGGCCACTATATTTATATGCTGTATGATAATAAAAAATAAAGTGTAATATATATTAAATAGGATGTGTGTATGCATATATGTATGTATGTATGTATGTATGTATGTATGTATGTATGTATGTATGTATGTATGTATGTATGTATCATATAGAATCTAAAAAGGCTGGGCCAATTTTAATGAAAATTTCACAGAATGATTCAAATATATATTCGAAAGTAACATAGGCCAAAATAGCTCCGATACACTGAACCAAAAAAGGTTGTAAATACAACGAAAAAGGGTGTAGAATTAAATAAAAGTAGGTTAAATATCAGGCAACGAAACCTTTATTCATTGTAACAAACATTTTCGTAAATTCTTCAAGTTTATGATTAATTTGAATAAATATTATTCAAATTGACAAACATTATTCAACTTTAATGCCATTTTTGAGTGAAATTTACGAAATTTTAATTGAATTAAGGAAAGAATTACGTTAAATTGTTGTAATAAATTAATACTTTAAATATTAAGTATTAAATATTTCATGAAAACTTCCGATAGCAGCAGGGGAAGCACAAAATATAAGACGGATAGGATGAGGGGGAGAAGTAGCCTCCATACAAAGCAAATATTGATTATCGAATATCCAAAAAGCTATAACAGCGAGAGTTCTCAAATTTGGTTCCAACTTCTTTCTCAAAAAGTAGGACGAATAGGATCAGGGGGAAGGGTACCCCCTTCTATAAAGCAAATTTAAATTACTAGTTTGATATTAGAGGCCTTTTTGTTCCCTGGTGCAGTATCTTCAATTCAAGTTAATATTTCCATAATGTAAGTGGTGGAGAGAAGACTTATTCAGACGATTAAAATCTGTGCCGTTATATTACCCAATAAATTGTTAATAATTTAGATGGATCATTCCAAACAAAGGATACATTAAAAAAACAGAATTAGTTTGCAAAGTAAATTTTAAATTAGGTCAGTGTCATCTATGTCATGGTCATATAAGAGGAATCGTATAGTTGTTATAATACACAAATATATGATATGATAATACAAATTATCATAATTTTTGAACGTTAATTTAAAAAAAGTTTCCTCAGTTGGCAAAAAATTATACTTCTTAAGGTGAGTGTATTGCAAGTGGTTAAAAATTCAGTTACAGAAAAAAATTGTACCGTTATTTAAGAATACCTCTATATAGATGAATCAACCGGGTATATAAGGACACTTAACAATTAGGTCGTGTTATAGCGTGATGTCTCTCTTCATTTGTAGTTACTATTTTGTATTTTTATCAATATGGAGATAAGGTCTTCTGGCAGTTCCAATTTATACATACTTGACTGTAAATTGTTTGTCACAAAATATTCGGACCATATTTTCGTATTATTTTGATGATTTTGTGAATGATTATTGTTAAATATTTTCATTTGTGATTTTAATACCTCTAATGATATTGATCTTAATGGTTTGAATAATAACTGTCCTGCGCAAATGGTTCGATCCATTTAAGTGCGAGTAAAGTCCATGCTCTATAATTTGTTGATGATTAGAATCTATCGTAGATTATATATTGGTTTTATGGTTTCAAAATCGAAACAAAGACTGGAGTCTTATATTTCAATCTTTGTGAAGCTACAAGTTCAAATTGTTTTTTTCGAGAAAAAGCGTTTCGAAAGACTAAACTTAATTGTTGATAATTTTTTTGTTATGTCAATGTTGTACCTATAGCGGTATATTATCCAGTCCCGTTACTTTTTATTAAAAAAAAAAGAAAAAGTTTTTGCAGGATATCGTTTGGTAATAATAAAATATCTTAGACATAAACCGAGTATGAAAAACGAAAAAATATTGACTTAAAGAATCAAAAATTCGACTACATTTCTTCCTCTGACAAGACGACACAATTCTCTAACATAATCTGGATATTAATCATTCCAATAGTGTCAAGTTTAGATTACTTGAAGAACCATAGTGACTTCATGACATGTTCCAAAATGTTAATAAGTTTTCGCAACATCCGTTGGTTTAAATTTTTATGCACTTAAATAGCCAGTTTGCATAGAGACCGAATGCATACTATCGAAAATGCTGGTATGTCCAAAGAAATTGACCTTTTCTTAACTTCCGATAATATTCACTCTCCTCATAAATATATTTTGAAAATCGGAAGGATATCAAATATAATTCTTTCGTACTCTCAGCTAAAGACACTTCGAAGTTATAGGCGCATATGGAAATCATTATGTTTACCTTAAGGGTCGATACGCCAAAATTGCTCTGCACGAGTTTGTAATATTTTATAGAAATCTCTGGAACTAAAAATTCATTATGAATTAACCCTTTCTCGATAGATCCTGCAATGAGACATGTAATCGACTTCAGACAACTGTGGAATTAAATCACAGTGACATCATGTCAAGATCCTGAATGTTAAAAAAATGTCCCTATCATTCCGTTTTCTAAAGAGCCCGACGGAATACTACTGCAAATAAGTAAGTCCACTTTTAACTTTTGATATTAACACTCTGCTCATAAATATATTTCGGGGAACTGGAAGATAGTTAAGTAATCATTATTTCTTGCATACCCTCAGCTAAAGACACTTCGAAGTTATAGGCGCATATGAATGTCATTATGTTTATCTTAAGTTTCAATACACAAAAATTGCTCCGCATGAGTTTGCGATCCCCTTCTCGATAGAACTTGCAAAAAGTATTTGACGACATGCCATCCTTTTTTGCCCTATGCAAAGAACAAACAAAAAGTGTATATCATATATCTAGCATTATTTTAGTCCTGGTTGTGGAGTACATGGACCAATTTGATAGCGAAGATTGATGAGGATGGTTGTGCATCCAATGTATCTAATGCACATGGTTATATTGTGAGTAGTAATTTAATGATTAAAGAAGGAAAAAATAATATTTAAACCGAAGTCTCTTAGATATATCGTCACTGTTCTCTAATAAGACACTGGGCAACTACATAATGAACTCTCTTTGTAAAGCAGTACAGGAAAGCTAAAATGCTCTACCAAGTTATCCCAAATTCACGGAATGAAGTACTATGATTATTTCGGTTACATTCTATATAATAAAAACTTGTTATCATTTCCAAAAAAAAATATATATTTTAATGATCCAATAGTTCATATTGTCAAAGTAAGTTTCTAAATTTTTAATTAAGTTTGTAATAAATCTTGCAAAAATATAAAAAATTGAACCACTTCTTTTTAGCAAATGCTACTAATCATTGTCATAGTAAAACTAATTTTTATTTCAATTCATATTTAAGTACAGCTGCACAACATTAAGCGTTTATGAAGTGTATTGCATAATTAAGCTCTAAAATGTAACAGCAGGGTGCCACTACATGCGACTCATCTAAATTGATTTTTAGCTTTAATTCAATTTCAAACATTTTATTAGGAAAACGCTTCATACTCAAGTAGTTTAAACTATTTTTTGCTTTTTCCAGCCAAAAACTAAGAAAAAAACTCCAACAAAATAAAAAAACATGACAAAAGAATGCGTAATGTTGTTTTAATGTAAAATGTTAGTTAAAACATACAACAAAACAACAAAAACTAAAAAGAGGTGAAGAGGAGAAGAAATAATCTTGACAAAACAAAGAAAATCGGTTTTGTCAAATGATAATTGTTTGTCTACAATAAAAATGTCTTTTGGAAAGATCACTTGTATTTTGTTATGTTACGTTATGTTCCTTGAGCCAAATGGATATTTTTTAATGCACTTAAATATTGTCAATGTGTGTGCATATGTGGAACATATGTATTAATGTTATTGATGCTTTAGTTGTTGTCATTTAATGTTTAAATCAACTTCAATCTATATATAATATTAAACATTTGAGTACATAAGAGTGTCATGTGCATGTGACCAACATTTCAAATGAACAATTCCTAAACACGCACATACTCACATATATACCTATACAAAGACATGAATACAATCAATTTGATTGATTACCGACAATTTGGACGGACATCGAAGAAAAAAAGTGAATAACATTAATACATTTAATATGAATGTGCATATTAGCTGAAAAAGTGAGGTTAATCGGTTGCAACGAATTTTGAATACCTCTTACATTAAAGACACAATTTAGATGCTTTTAAGGTTCAGAAGCCGAAATTCTATCAAATAATTTAAGCCTCAACCCTCTAAAGAAATACATTTATATTGTTTGCTCAAAATTATCTGAGGTTGTTTCAGATTTTGGTCTTTAACTTTTTTTCAATTGAACCGATTTTTCTGATCTGAAACATCAAGACGACATAAATATCAACAGATAGTTTTAATATAATTTCCTATTATTGGCTTTACCAGTTTCCTCACCTTTGTCACAGAAGGACAGACGGACTTTACTATATAAACACAGATTTCAATTTGGTGATAAATCCTTTCGTTACAATGCTACACCTGAAATGATTAACTTTATTTATTTCTCTAAGTGTAGGGTACAAAACAAAATAGAAATGCTAAAGAAAGAAATTGAGTCTATAGGAAAAAACCGCCGGACAGACATTTAAACATTTAGTTAACAACATTCATACATTAATTCATACCAAACATCCAGACTTTTTATATTTTTCTTCGTTCAATCATTCATTCATACATTTCATCTTCAACTATTTAACAAGTTGAAAGCTTTTGTAATAGTATTTGAAAAATTATTTAATACTATTGTTAGTTGTTACTTGTCGGTGTCATTTGTAATTGTGTTCTGTGTTTGAGATTGTTTTCTTTCATTTTTTTTGTAGTTTTTGAGTTGCAGTTGTCTTGCAGTTGTTAGAGAATTTGTAACAGATTAGATTTTTGTTTGCTAATGAGGTGATGATACTGAATGAAAAGAAAACTTTCAAATTTTGTAAGATAATATGAATATTTTAAATCTGAGATGACTGTTAGATAGATATCATAATAATAGAATTTTTAAGAAATTGTGTTTTATAATCCAAAGTAAAAAATATAGACCAGACTACAAAGGACTATCAAAAATAGACTATATAGTTATATAGACTATAGTATAGATTGTGATCTAGTCTATAGAGTATAGATTGTGATCTAGTCTATAGAGTATAGATTGTGATCTAGACTATAGAGTAATAGATTGTGATCTAGACTATAGAGTATAGATTGTGATCTAGACTATAGAGTATAGATTGTGATCTAGACTATAGAGTATAGATTGTGATCTAGACTATAGAGTATAGATTGTGATCTAGACTATAGAGTATAGATTGTGATCTAGACTATAGAGTATAGATTGTGATCTAGACTATAGAGTATAGATTGTGATCTAGACTATAGAGTATAGATTGTGATCTAGACTATAGAGTATAGATTGTGATCTAGACTATAGAGTATAGATTGTGATCTAGACTATAGAGTATAGATTGTGATCTAGACTATAGAGTATAGATTGTGATCTAGACTATAGAGTATAGATTGTGATCTAGACTATAGAGTATAGATTGTGATCTAGACTATAGAGTATAGATTGTGATCTAGACTATAGAGTATAGATTGTGATCTAGACTATAGAGTATAGATTGTGATCTAGACTATAGAGTATAGATTGTGATCTAGACTATAGAGTATAGATTGTGATCTAGACTATAGAGTAATAGATTGTGATCTAGACTATAGAGTATAGATTGTGATCTAGACTATAGAGTATAGATTGTGATCTAGACTATAGAGTATAGATTGTGATCTAGACTATAGAGTAATAGATTGTGATCTAGACTATAGAGTATAGATTGTGATCTAGACTATAGAGTATAGATTGTGATCTAGACTATAGAGTATAGATTGTGATCTAGACTATAGAGTATAGATTGTGATCTAGACTATAGAGTATAGATTGTGATCTAGACTATAGAGTATAGATTGTGAGCTAGACTATAGAGTATAGATTGTGATCTAGACTATAGAGTATAGATTGTGATCTAGACAACAGTATAGATTGTGATCTAGATTGTGATCTAGACTATAGTATAGATTGTGATCTAGACTATAGTATAGATTGTGATCTAGACTATAGTATAGATTGTGATCTAGACTATAGTATAGATTGTGATCTAGACTATAGTATAGATTGTGATCTAGACTATAGTATAGATTGTGATCTAGACTATACTATAGATTGTGATCTAGACTATACTATAGATTGTGATCTAGACTATACTATAGATTGTGATCTAGACTATAGTATAGATTGTGATCTAGACTATACTATAGATTGTGATCTAGACTATACTATAGATTGTGATCTAGACTATACTATAGATTGTGATCTAGACTATAGTATAGATTGTGATCTAGACCATAGTATAGATTGTGATCTAGACTATACTATAGATTGTGATCTAGACTATACTATAGATTGTGATCTAGACTATACTATAGATTGTGATATAGACTATAGTATAGATTGTGATCTAGACTATACTATAGATTGTGATCTGGACTATAGTATAGATTGTGATCTAGACTATACTATAGATTGTGATCTGGACTATAGTATAGATTGTGATATAGATAGATTGTGATCTAGATTACAAAATTGTTGTCATTTTGCTATAACAGGTAGTCTATTTTTGTCTTATAACAAGAATCCAATATCAACTTATATAAATACCACATTATTGTTCTTGTACAACTCATGGGCTTGTTTACCACAGCAAACATATGCCAAGACACGCCAAGAATAAGTGGGCACATTACGAAGTCCTATTATCCGAAGCAGCTATTTATGTAAACATTCCTTGATGTAAATTTCAGTATTTCAGCAAGTCAATATTACTTGCCATGGCAAGAACTTTTTGGGAACATTTGACTACTATTGGATCCTAATTCCCTCGGGCATCATCAACATTAAATTTTTGACCAGAAAGTTGCTAAAAATCTGCCAGTACATATGTTTCGTCATCTATTACACAGCAAGAAAAATTTGACTTCAATTTCCGTGCTCAGTTTTTTCCCATTCAATTTTAAGCAGCGTTCCTATTTTAAACTGATTTGGGCCTTGTATATTTTTAAACCAGCTGAGCTTTAACTTTCGTACCAGGTAGTCTGTTCAGTGAGCTAACCCAGCTGCTTTCGTACCGAAAGAATTGAGAGCTCTTGTTAAAATGCTTTATTTAGGACTTAGAAACACCATGTGGGCCAATCCTCAACCAGGTTTTCTATCAACGGACAATAAAATGTAATAAAGCAGACAATAAAAAAATCTATTTATAGTAAATTCGGGAAACCATGACATTTTTAGAAGTTACTTTACTTGTTATAAATTATTTTTTCATAAATTATTATAGTCTCTCTACAAAATCCGTAATAACAACCTAATTGACAATCTTGACACTTAAATAGATAAATTTAAGTATCTTTAATCTCACACAACTAAAATAAATAAATTTTAATTCTTTTATTTTTCCAAATTCCTATTGAGGAATTTTTTAAGTCTTTTGTTAAACTAAACTAAAATAAAATAAAATTAAACTAAAGAATATTTATATAGAGAAATAAATATTTATGTAAATAAGTTTTATTACTACAAAAGATATCAGCAGTTCTATAAATTTATTACAGCTGTTTTGGCTTAAGGCAAAATCGTCAGCTGTACACATTTACAGTCACCCGGTAATTGAATGTCTTCCTACGCAATTTCGATTATTACATACGACTTTAGAGGTTTTGTATTTTTTTTTTGTTTTTGTTACTCGGTCCAAGAGTTTAGGTGGATTATCAATCGTATTTTTACACTTACTTATTTTACATACATTTTTGTTGCTGTTGTTGTTTGTTTGATGTTGTTTGTATTGTTGTTATTTTTTATTTGTTTTAATATTTTATATCTAAATATCTCTACTGTATTACTGAATGCTGTAACCGTTACTGAGGTGATCAAAATACAATAAGAATTTACAATCGAAATAAATTTTAATACTTTTCATTGCACACACACACATGTCGACACACGAATATACGTCTAAGATTAAGTTAAATGTTAAATGCCAAATATTTTACCATAAAAATTTCATCATAAATTTTTGTTGGATTTTTTAGCAATATTTTTGTAAATTAAGTTATAAATAGTCTTTATTAAAAACTATAGTACAAACTAAAGTTCAGATCTTAACTTGCAGCCCAAACTCTGTTATAGTACACAGAACAGGCTAAAGTCAAATGGGTTAATAATTTTTACCAACTAAGAGTAGCTCCATTGTCAATACTCCATAGCACTGCCGTCAATTATTACTTGGGAGGCTACTTAACGTCTATGCTACCATCATTGTCCTTTTTCTTTCCTCCTTTCGCCATTTTCCATTGAACTTAAGGTTCGCTTGTGTTATGAACCTGTTAAACGATTCCATTTTGACTTGGAAGATATCATTACCATTATTATATTATCGGGTGTAATTCTTGTCTAAATTACACACGTGTCAGCCTCGAGACCCAAAGGAATCATATCGTCGAGAATACCGCAAATTATACGTGTATCCACACATAACATATTCTTGCATATCGACAGCAATCGTCTACTCTATCGGAGTCCATTAGGTATAAGCTTACCTATTGCTCTATTCTCCCCTGTTACCTTATAGAATGTGTATTCCACAGTTGTTAGACTCGACTTAATAATCCAAATTTTATATTCGATAACTCCCTTTTTAATCCGCTTCCTACCTAGCACAACCTTTCTTTTATGATCAACTAATCTACCTCGTCAACTTATCTTGCACGTACAATGACAGTTAGCAAATCCGATAATGAAGAATTCCGCAAGTATTGCCAATTCCTTGTGTATCACGTTCCACAGCCATGACCATTTACCAATCCCTAAGGAACTCCGCAGTGGTCTGGTACCATTTTGTACCGTCGTCTCTATCGTGCCACAGGGTTCTTAAAAATCTTGAATATCCAGAGCGTCATCATAATATTATTACACTGCTGAGTGCATTCATTATATCCAAAGTTAAAACTGTATGTCCATTACCGATCCTCAAGGAACTCTACGGATTCATAATAATAATCATCCACCCTGTACTGTTGAGTGCATTCATTATGTCCAAAGTTAATACTGGCTTCCCTTGTCATCCCAATCACTTTGCAATGGTGTCAATTATTGATCTGGCTTTTCGAAAACCATAATGTCTCTTAGAGATTTCATTCGATCTCTCCCCAGCTGGTAGTAATAATAGATTACTATCAATCTTTTCCCAATTGTATCCAAAAAGCAAATAGTTTTATAGGACAATTGTTCTCTAAGTATTTTCTCTGGATTTTGGTAGCAGGAGCAAATTCTTTCGAAACTTCGGCAAATATCCCTTGTTTTTACCCTTATCGCTATTTGAAGTGCCCCATTTGGCACGTTATCCATACCTGGAGCTTTTCGCTTGGCTTTTCTGAAACAAATTTTCAGTATTATATGTCCTAAGGAGTCTCGAACACTTAAGTTGGAGAATCCTTTGTTCCTTCAATCGTGATATCACTGCCTAACGCTCTTCCACTGCTTATCTTGACTGGTTTTTGAAGGTAAGATTATAGTCTATACTAAAGAGTAGGTTGAGTTTATGCTACAGAATGGATTATAGTCTCGACTACAAAATACATTTTAGTTTGTACTAAAGTACAGATTGTACAGGTTGTAGTCTACTGTATTAAATATATTACGGTTAACATTAGTTGGCAGCGTAAAGCTTATTCTAAAGTCCATGTTTTAGACGAGACTACAGTTTGTTTTCATTTTTATTATAGTCCAAATTCTAAATATTCTTTAGTTCAGACTATAGTTTACAATATTACTCAGACTATGTTTCATATTTTATTCCCGACTATAGTTTACACTGTACTCCAGATTATAGTTTATACTGTTGCTTTCACTATAGTCCAGACTAAGGTTATAATATAGTCTAGACTAATATTTATACCATAGCCCAGACTATCGACTTATAGTTTATAATATAGTCCACAATATTGTTTATATCATGGTACAGACTACAGTTTATACTATAGTACAGACTGTAGTTTTGTCTATAGCCTATGTTGTCCGTCCGATAGAGCATAGATCATAATCGATTACAGCGTCATTTTACAGGTGCTGTCGTTTTCCCCTTCCAAACATAGTTTTTTATTAAAGACTCATAATATTTATGTTAATATTGCTACAATCATAATATTTTTAAAACATCGTAAATTATAATGAAATTAAATTAACAAATAAAGAAAAAATAATTTATATTACACACTTCTCTCTTTCTCTTTCACGCTTCGTGTTCGCATGTTGACAGATAAATTTAATTGTTAATAAATTTAGCTTTTTAAAAAAAGTGAATGGAGTTTTCAAAATGTCTGTATTTATGATTATAAAAATATCTATTAAGATCGTAAATTTAATTGAACTATTAAAGTCTTTAGTGGAATTTAATCAGGAAATAAATATTTATTTTTAAGTTATGTTTTATAGAACTTTACGTAAGTTTTGAATTGTAATGTCTTATTTGAAGTTTTAAGTTAAAATATAAATCGCCTACAAAGATTTATTTGTACTTATTGACACACAGTGTTTGATATGTATAATTAAATGGAAATAAATCTGCAACTGTTGTGGTGTAGGCGAGTTTAAGTTTTAATTTGGACATTGTGGATATAACGGTTGTCGGTTTACAAAGCACCAAAGTTGGTCACTTCGTGTCATAAAAAAATTTATAACCATTCAGATTCCTTATATTTGAACCATGGATTCTGCTAGTGAACCTACAAAAAACCTGGTCGTATAGATAATTTATCTCTTACAGTTTAAGAGATAACTAGTTAAAAAAAACTTTTTGATCGATCTTGGCGAAGACTTATGCTACAGCTGGCATACATGAGATGTAGATATTTTAGCAGAATTCACTTTAAAATCTATTCATATATAAAGAATCTTGACCAACTTTGGGACCCTGTGTACCGTCCCCGTTAGGTCCACAAAGTCCAAACTCATAATTTAAACTCGCCTACTCTTCTACTATCATTATGTTTCATTCTGTTCCGTTCGGAAGTTGCAGATTTATTTCCATTTCATTACACCCTACATCAACAAGTGTGATTGGGGTATAATGCGTTTGTGCTTAAGTTCGTAACGCACAGAAAAAATATTGCTACCACCACTTTTAAATATACTGTTCGAATCAAAATCTCTTTCTGAGTCGATTTAACGATATCAGTTCGTCCGTCTGGCCGGCTGGTTGTCCATGTAAACCTTTTAAACAAAATGCAGGTCGCAATTTTAGAAATATCTTGATAAAACTTGTCAGGTATAATTATTTTGCCTCCAAGGTGAATGCCTGTTGAAATTTATGATGATGCGTTATTATTTCACCTCCCATATAAATATTCCTCCCGGAATAGAGTTTTAACCTTATAAAAGTTCTGAATATTAAGCGATTTTAAGCGAAATTCTAATAGTATTCTAAACTGATGTGCCAGTTCAGAATACTATTAGGATCGGGTTATTATTTCTAATAGGTCTCTCTTTAAAAAAGTAAGAATGTATAGTCGGTGAAGCCTAGTACTCCACGCCACATCGTCGGTTAAAAATGGTGGTTACGAAAAATTCACCAACGACCCTCGTATAATTTGATTTTCCATTTTATTTATAAGTGTGTAGTACATTATTGTGACACTAAGATTTATGTTAAATTTATGCGTTTTGAAATGATTTTTTTGTGGTGGGTGGAGGGGGGGGGTTTGTTATAAGCCAAATATCGTTTAAATCGATTTGTTTTCAAGACTAAAAACCCCATTCTGGGAATATTATTTGTATGGGAGGTACATGACTTAATAAACCGGGCAATGCATATTTCAACAGGCTTCGTCCTTAGGCCGAAAAAATAATATGTATCAAATTTCATTGCGATTTTTTAAAATTGCGACATATAGACTGTTCACAACGTTTACGTGGGCAGCTAGACAGACGGACGGACATCGTTAAATTGCCTCTGAAAGTGATTTTGAGTCGAATGGTATACTTAAAGGTGTGGATGTAACACCATTTTTCAGCACAAATGCATAATACCCCAACCACCTTCAGCATTACTTTGAAGGACTTTAATTTCACATATACGTTGGTATTGTGATAAGAATTGGTCAAATTAAGATAAGTATACATAAAAGTCTATGTAAAAAATTTTACGAGGGTCAGCCCATATTCACCTTTAGCTCTTGTATTATCTCCCCAGAAATTGTTTTACATATATAAAAGTATATAGTGCACTCTTAAGCACAAAGTAACCCATTATATGGACCGACTATAGTTTTAGCTATAGTTTAAGCTTATTTCTCATTTGAAACACTGTGTGACGTATTGAAAAGAAATAACAAAAATATGTGATTTCATTTAATAACAGATGCTTCTTCTTCTTGTGCAATCACATCTTTGATTTGTGTTACGTGATGTTTACTGAATTAAATGAAACACACTTTAATAACACAGTAGCCGCGGGTTAATTTCATACGATTGATTGATGAAATTTTAAAAATCCCATAATTCTAACTAAATTGGAAGAACAAAATTTAAACATAATAATTTTTGCTTTAAATTGCTAACGATATTTTTAAAATCTTGTTTTTTTTTGTATTTTGAGGTTATTTCACAATATCGATGATCAATAAAGGAAGTGATTCCAGATGATTATTGTAATTTTTACTCACATGTGTACATTCTTATGTAACGTCTTTTTGTATTTCAAATTGATATGTAATTTTTTTTTGAGCCGACACTTAAATCATTCATTGGTAATCAAAATTGATTGGCATGAAGAAGTTACCAATCAACTGACTAACCACATTTTGAAAGGTGAATTGTTGAAAATCATGTAAATAAAAATCACATTAAAAAAGATGAACATTTTTTTTCTTACAATAAACATAAAAATTAACCATATGAATGATAATCCATTAACAATTTATGGTTAGCAAAAATTTCTTTAGGCATTTTTAATATTAGATGAATGTTTTTTTATGTTCAAAGCAAAATTTTAATAGGATGAAACAAAATGTATTCAAATCGATTATTTGGAATTAATTCGGAAACTTTTGAACCTTTATATGTGTAAAATTAGTTAAATTTCACTAGAGGAAGTCTAGTTAAAATTGAGTTCTATCGATAAAAAGGTTAAAACTCGCATATTCATGATCGGAGTAAGTGAAATGTCATTTGATAACAGAACTTCAAATTTTGAATTTTCGCTTTTTTTGAAATAATTTTGTATTGTCGTGAAAATGCATGGAAAATATTTACAATTTTTCTAATAGAAGCCTGGTTAAGCATGTATTTTGAGTCAAGGCGTAAACTTCGCACACATATATTTGAAATATATGAAAACTTCAGAAAATAGAACGTCATATGATATCGAAAATTGACGAAAAACTTCAAAATTTTGATTTTTTTTAATGAAAATCATTTTAAAAGTTTAAACAAATTTAAACGAATAATGACTTATTTCAGGGAGTTACGAGTTTTTTACGAAAATGGTCAAAATCTCAGTCCGTATAGATCGTGTTTAAAAATTTTCACTTTTTTTTACTTAAATGAACGCCTCGTCATTGCAAGTTTCGTCCGACAGAAAATACTTTTTGTGTGTTTACTATACATATGTACACGCAGAGAAACGACATTTGGAAACATGTTCGTCGCAAACACTTATTTATTCGCAGCAAACATATATTGTTATTACCAACATGTTAATTGATGAATTCATTTTATTTTAATAACAATTTAATTGCTGTCAAAAATTATTTTTATTAAAAAAATATTCTGGTCGCAATATGTTTGACTGATTCGAATTTTATTGTTATTGAACAGTCCGTTATAAAAAAACTATTGTTATTAAAACAAAATATTATTTTCGGTTTACTGACAACTGAATATGAACAAATATTTTCTCTGCATTTTGTGTTAACATGAAAAATAATACATTTTTAATAAATATTCTCATTATTTATAAATAAAAAAATATTCAATTAAAATAAATAAAATTATACCATGAAAAACATTGTTGATTGTACTAATTATATTTTTTATTTAATTTTTTTAAAAGCGGTTACAATGATTTTAGTAGCGATAACAATATTTTTAGTGACGACAACAATATTTTTAGTGGTCATAATAATAATTTTAGTGGTGATAACAATGTTTTTAGTGACAATAACAATGTTTTAGTGGCGATAACAATAACTATTGTAATCAATTATTATTACAATAACAATGTTTTTATTGGAATAACAATATTTTTAGTGCTGATAACAAAAACTATTGTTATTAGTGCAAAATCAAAATGCGAATAAACAAAGTTTACAGTTACGATAACAATATCTAATAACAATAGTGTTTTGCTTCTAGTTTATAGTTACCGCAAACATATTTTTTCTTTGGGTATGTAAAGTATTATTAAAAATTGATTTCAGCTTATCGATTTGAGAACTTAACATTTTTTTTTAATTGACCAAGTTTGGACTGGGTTTATATGCATTCCCATTTAAAATTCTTTAACAAACAATAAACAAACTATAAAGTACATTGATTTTATAAGTGAATAAATCTTCCCACCATTTTGTAAAAAAATATTCTTTTTAAATTTCCAACTTCAGATTAGTGTAACAATTTAACGGATGAATATGTTTATATAGTTATGCATCTTTAGGTTCTACAGTAACGGGGCTAAAATGGGTTAAAAATTTATTTCGACTTGAATATCTTCGAAATTATAAGAGACAAACTAAATATGTAACGTATTTTAGACATTTATAAAATCTATCTAATTATAAAATTTCTTTTCTCTTAATTCATTAATGGATTTTTGGTGAATTTTTAAAAAAATCAAAATTTCTGAGGTCGACAACTTTAGAAGGTCAGTGTCTACTCTTCTGACCATGTTCCACCAAATCAACTGAAAAATACCTAAGCTCTCATTATGTTTCCTTAAGGTATCGTAAAAGTTTCAAAAGTAACAGATTTAGACATTCTATAGCTCCGGAAGTGTGTCTTCAAATGTGTTTACCATGGGTACGAACATTTTTTGTACTCTAAAAACAGATATGCGTGCATTATCTATCATAGTTTAAGAGATATTTATACCAAAGTAAAAATTTTACCTCGTTTTTTGGAGAGATTTTTATAGTCTTTTTTAATTGGTGCGCTCAATTTGGGTTCAAAAATATTGCCAGGATTCTCTCTAAAATTATTTTGAATGTACTTATGTGGATGAACTATACATTTTTGTACATAATTCTGGAAAAAAATTCTAACTTAAATTCCTGTTAAGCAAATCCAAGGGTATCAGGAGAAACGCTTTTCTCGCTAGCCCTATCGGAATTTCGCTATTAAAAAAATTCTATTGATATTTGAGGAAAAAAAATTTCAAATCTAGAATCGTCAAAAACGTTTATTATTATTAGAAAAATGTGTTAAATTTCATTTATTAAAAACAAATCGATTCTGCCCCACTTTGTTATTAAACTAAATTCCTTCCGAGTTTAAAGTATTTTAAATTTTTGAATTAAATTCATTTAATACGTTACTAAACTTTTAACCATCTTAATCTCCAATATTTTATCTAATCTAAACCAGAATAAAATAAAAAATTAATGTCTCTTTTACGCTTTCAAAAAAAAAGTGATTATGTTGTAACGTTTAAAAAATTTCATTTTTTCCTAATGTGTTTGATTATTTCAGAATTTTCTTTCTCTCAGTCACAGATAAAAATCTTCAATTTAATGTCCACCACGATAACAACAACAATAAATACTTCATCTTTATGCCAAAATAATAATTTTCAAATCAAAGATTTTTTTCTCAACTAATGTCAAAGATTAGTTGGAAATCAGATGGCAACAAAAGAGAGGTGATTGCTTTTTGATTTTTGGAAAGAAGTGAAAATTGATCTTAAGGTGACCATTTTTTAAATTTTAATTCAGAAATTTCTTAGAGTTACCGCACTGTTCGGGATATGAACGCAAAGTTTGTAGGGATAAAAAAACTTTAATTTATTAAAAATAAATTAAAATTTGATTTGTTTAAGAACGAAGTTGATTTTGACAATTGGTACTTTTTTAAAAATTGGAATATTGAAGTACCAAATACCTATATTTGGTACTTTTTTGTAAACTGTTTTCCACTGATTAATAAAAAGATTTGAATTTTTGGTTAAGAATTCTCTGAATCAACTAAATAATTTAATCAATAAACAATTTAATCAAATAACAAAAGGTACCAAATTTGAAGTCGGTACTTAAACATTCATAGTATTGGTACTATTTATTCAAACATATTTTAAATATGGAGAATATTTGTAGTTTTACATAGTGCGAAGTTTGACGGCAATTCAAGTTAAATAGGGGTATTCTGCATTAAAAATGGAATTTGGTACTAATGGTACTTTTTAAAAATGTTAATAAAAACACAAAAGAATTTCTTAAAAGCTGTGAGAACAGAATTAGTTTTTAGTTATGTAATTATGTATCCACTTGTACCATTTTTGGCACAGTGATAGGGATCCATTTTAAAATTCCGCTAGATGGGACCTAGTTCAGACAATGAACTAGCCTAGTTCTCATTAATGAAAATTTTCTAGGAATTCAGGCATTTACACTGGAAATGTTTAAAATCGGTAGAAAAGTCTGTTAATATAGGAAGTGCTTTTGTACTAGCTCCTACAAATAAATCAATAAGCTGAAATTGTCACATCACTTCAGCCTAAACTAGATATTATAGCAAGAAATTCCTTATTAAGATGGAATCCTTTTTTCGATTTAGACACACGATCAAAATAAGCGAAGAGGGCCACTGAGAAGGAACATCATCAAAAATAAAGTTCTTTCTATTAACTCCAATGAATTAAATTTCAGTGAATTCTATAGAAAAAATTAATTCTATTCGCAAGGGGCTTTAGTGTTTATGGTTATTATTTAACAAATGTTGAAAAGCGAGGTTAGGTTAGGTCATAAGGATGACAGCAATTATACTGACTGGCATCTGTAGAGACCTTGTGGTCCACTATGATTCCCTTTTTCCCTCTCCTTTCTTGTTTATCTTCTTATGCTCTTTCTTCCACATAAGTTAATTACGCTACCCAGTTAGCCGTCTTAATGAAGTCTAATAATAACCAAGGATTAACTCTCTGTTGGTCTAAAAGGAAGAAAATTCAAGTATTTTAAATCTCTAAGAAAAATGCTCTCAACAGCTTCCCTCCACCATCTATAAATGTAATCTTCCAAGTTACGCAATTTTCGCATATCGTTCGAAAACGAGGCTAAAGGTTAAAAATTTACTCCGATTAAATCTACATATTGATTTACAAGGACTATATATATGCAAAATTTTTTTGCCATAAATGTTATTATGAAAATTTTTTAACTTGTGATTTTTCAAGGTGATTTCGATCAAATAGGGGCCTGTGCTTCTCCAATTTAATAAGAAGGCACTTCAGCAGAAACCATGTGAGATTTGGTTAATATATCTCTAACGTTTTAAAAGTTATAGAATTATTTCTTAAAAATGATTTCGGAATACTGTGCAACTATTAAATGATTTAACATTGTCCGTCGGTCTGGCTGGTTGATTGGCTGGCTGTCCATGTAGACCTTGTGAACAAAATGCAGGCCTTAGTTTTAAAGATATCTTAATGAAATTTTGGTATATGTCATGATTTTGGCCCAATGACGATTTCTATTTAAATTGGTGATGATGGGTCCAATAATTCACCTAACCCTCATACAAATGTTACTCTCATTATGGCGATTTAGTGTCACAAAAGTTCTAAATATTTCTAAATAATTTTCAAATTTGAAGAGTGTAAAACTCACACATACGTTGGTAATATAATAAATATTGGTCAAATAATGACAATTATACAAATGAAATGTGTGAAATTTTACTAGGATTGACCCATAATTTATTCAAGTCCCCCTATAGTACGTACTAATCCCACATGAATGTCACTTCCATTATTATATACTGTACCCTTAAGCAAAAATTAAAAAAATACCTTCAAACGAGGGTGGTTCATTAACTTGCCAAAGCTAAAGCTTATAACTAACAATGTGGCCACTTTATCTTATTACCGTTATAATATATTTTATATACTTATTCCTTTCAATAGTTCACAACTAAAGTTAACTATAATTGAAAATTTACTATATTAAATTTGTTGAATTATAGTCTTTTTCACTTGCCATTTAAATCGTTTGTTGGTTACTCCGTTAGCTAAATCGAAAAAGATACATATTTTGGTGTTGTTGAATTTTTGAGTGGTCATTATTGACCAAAATCTGTGAACAATAGAAGAAGGAGGAGTTAAATAAAAATCAAACCATTACTAACTGTTGAACGGTATTCAATTTAAGCGCATCAAATAATTTTTATTGTTTTTCTCAATTTACCAGCCCCAACACCCCCCTTCCCAACAAATGTGCTGATCTTAAGTTTTCGTTATGTATTAGAATTTTTTTCATACTCTGATCATCGTTAGTTGATAATGGGTTCATCCTGAAGCCATATTTGGTGTTTATTGTGTTCGATAGACAGACAAACGGACACTCAGCCAATCGTATATATATATATTTTGTTTTTGAACTCTATGAATTGGTGATTGTTGTTGGTGTATTTGGTTAACTTGAGTCCATGTTTTTGGTTTACTTGTTTATAAGGAATGTGAATGTTATTGTTGTTGTTATTGCATTTAAGTGTACATTCGCATAAAAAACAATGGAAAATTTGTTTAAAAGAATGATGCGATTTATTACTTTAAGATTATTTATTTTTATTTTTTTATTTATTTCTATAAAATATTTATCATTTGACTATCGATCTTTTAAATAAAAACAACAGCCGCAGAAAATTGAAGTAAAAGAGAAAAAAACTAAAGTCTGTTAACATTTTGACAGTTCATGTTTGACCCAGACAACAGAAAAGTTAGAAAAAATTTGAAAAAAGGCGGCATTTTTTTATTTAAGCCATTAGTGATGAAAACATGAGGTTAATAGAAAAACTATTGACCTTTTCAATATTTTCATTTTAAGTTTAAATAGATTTTGAAATTTTTCATAGATTCTTTGGTTGTTGTTTTTTTTTACGTTATTTTGATTAATGGCACATGGTGTAATTGTAATTGATTTAAACAAGAAAAAAAAAATAATAATAAAAAGTGATTTATTGATGATTTTAAATAGTGAATGCTAATCATGATTTAAGAAACATAAATTTGAAGTGATTAGAGATTTTATTTTATGCGAATTAACAAATTATGATTTGCATTAGTGAAGGCTGCAGGAAAATATAAAAATGGATGTGAATATTCCTGCCCTGTCTTCCCCCAGACATACACATACGTTTAACATTTATTTCAATATCGCTTCTGAGTCAATGGTATATAATAGAGTGTGTCGTCACCCCATAGAATGAGATCTAAGGATATTTGTGGACCGAACTCCTTAAATTTTTTCATGTGAACTAATGTAAAATTTTTTTTTGTTAAATAATTATTTTATTTAAATTAGTATAACATCTTCATATCTGTGAGTCATATGATTTTAAAACTCAATTCCGGGAAAACATTTGTATAAAAGAACAATTACGACTTGTCGTGTGATCATATCGTTTACATAGACTGCAAGACGGATATACAAATGAACGGATGGACTGTTACAAATATTAAAATTTATTTAGATTGTCATGGATTGGTATCTTCCAATTTGGAGATATCAACCTTAAAAAATAAAAAATGTGCTTTTTGATTAATCTTCGTAAGATTTTTATGCTTTTGTGGTACCAAAATTGACTTTTTTTAATGCATGATACGGATCAATTTGGATTAAAATTTCCAAAATATCAATTATTGCTATATTTTGCTGAACACTATGGTCCCTTGTTAGCCACTACTTTTATCCATCTGCCTTTATATGGATTTATTACCAGTTGTCAGGAAAAGACTGAATCAATTCAATTTCTGTTAGCATGATTTAAAATGTATTCCACTTAGAGCGTTCTCCGTCGATCGCAACAAATGATCAAACGGGACAAGGTCTTAAGGGAGGATGAGTAAAAATTTTTATTCAATATTTTCGATAAAGATTTTGACAGGTTTTATAACATGTGATCAAGTGTTGTCATGATGATTATAAATTCGTGTCTGATCAAAAAGTCTGGTCAGCTGAACATATAAATTATTTTCGGCATACATCGGCTTTGTTCGTCTCATTCTGCATTGGACGTAATGAGCACATTTATAAAGACGAATTGTTTGAGATTATGTACATTAAGAAATTATTTTGAGACCTTTTAGAATTTAGATTATTGAAATTTAAGTCCAAAAAGAAAAGATTTATGAGTAACATTTATCTTTATTGATTTAACCATAAGAGTAGCACTTATTGAAGTGACCAGCAGCATCCATGGAGACGTCGTGGTCCATGGTGTTGCTTTGTCTGCCACATATAGTGGAGTCTGAAGTAGAGTCCAACAATATATCTCTGATATCAGTAAAGATCGGGAAGAAATAATATCCATTCATTTTAAATCTTCTATTTGACAAGGCGAGATATTCACACAAAAAACTTAAAACTATGAAAACCTTGAAATTATGTACAAAATCTTCCCATATCTCAAAATTTCAAATGATTTAGTGCCCGTCGAGACCAATTTCCTTAAAGAAATCGCCAGATATTTCATCGTATAAAATACTGAAATGAAGTATGAGTCTTTTGTATTTCTATAGCGATACAACTCATATATGAATGCAAATGTTCTACAAATGTACCTTAATTGTTATTGCAAATTCGGACTCAAACGATAAATTCCAATGTTTTGTTTTTTAATTATGTAAAATTATCATATTTTGTTTATGAGTCCTTTTCGTTACTATTTTACAACTCATGATGATCTTTTTAACGTCATGCACAGTGGAAAAAAATAGTTCTTTTTAAGTAAATATGTAACATTTTATCGTCTAATTGGATTTGCATGAAATTAAACATAATGCTAGCAGTGACATTGGCCACCATGGGCGGATGTTGAGAAAAATACCGAAAATAAGATTTTTTGTTTTTGACATAGAGAGTCCATATTTATTGAAAAGAAAAGAAAAACCAATACCAAACAAATAAAAACTCTTTGAAGTTCCTTAAACTACATTCCGTTTTTGAAAGTTGAAAATAAAAAAACACACTTGGAGATAAATATCACATGTTGTCTCATCAAGGGTTTCAAGGCACTAAACTGAATGAGAAACAAAAGTTTAATATGCATTGAAGGAAATTTAATTGAAACCCCATCTTTCGCCACAAACAACTTCGCCTATGGAGACTCAATTGGCTCCTGTTATTTTTGTTATGTAACTAACCAAACAAAAGCTACAGATTTATTTAAAATAATGATTTTGTCCCAGTATACTGCAACTATTTGGTCCTATATCTCCTTAACTCTAACGTTACAATTTTCTATCGAACTCTTCATAACTTATTTTTTTTTTGTTTAACAATCTTGACTCCCTTAAATTTAAACTACTGAATATAGCGTGTCATGGAAACGTAACTCTTTTTTGTTGTTATAAAATATTTATTTATTTATTTCTATTTCATTGATTTTAACAAATAAATAAAGTTATAAATCTTATTGGCAATAATTTATAACATTTTCATACAATCAACAATTTTACCTCACACATAGTTTTAGCCAATAATGAATGCAACAACAACAACAATAACAACAAATGTATTACGAACTTTTTCTTAACGTATCTGGTAAATTGTTTTGGTCAAAACACTTAACAATTATCATACATCTTAAAATATCTATTTTTTGTTATTGCTGCTGTTGTTGTTGTTTTTGTTTCGCAAAACTATTTTAACCTTACAAATACAAAAGAGAGGAAAAAAAACAACTAAAAGATCTTTTATTTATGATTGTTAAACACTCATATTTTCAATGAATAATTCCTGTTGTAAACCGAAATATATACGACGGACTCATTCACATTCATTGTTGGAGGTCTATCGGTGTTTATAGTATCGTGGTGGCATAATAATCAATATTTTTGTAAATAGGAAAAAAAAACAAACGAACGGACGGACTGATAGTTAGTTTTTTTTTATACCCACCACCACAAGTGGTAAAGTGGGTATATTAACTTTGTCATTTCGTGTGTAACGCTAAGAAGGAAGCGTTTTAGACGCCATAATTTAAATATATTTTTGATTCAAATCAAAATCTGAGTCAATTTGGTTATGTCCGTCTGTCTATCATGCTCACATCCACAATAATTGACAGAGCTCAATGTAATTTGGCCTGAGTATTTGTAATAATTCTAAGAAGATTCCCACTTAAAAGCAGCATTAAAAGATAATGGCCGATATCTGTAGCAATCTCTAAGTTCAACTTAAAAATGTTTGCTATATTGTCAATTATAAATTAACAAATTAGAATGTAATTTCTCCATTTGTACCTCAGTACATTTCCAAAAAATCGGTTTAATAGAAAAATAGCTAAAGCCGAAAATATAGCTAATTTGATGACTCATCCTGTGTTTCTGTCTTATATATAAATTGTATACATTTGCGAGTGTGTATGTACGAAACATAACGTATTTTCTTCACGTGCATTTCTGATGGAGGTTAGTAAAGATTCGGCATTGCCGAATATAGCATTCTCACTTGTTTTAAGTACATGTTTTTTTGATAAAGTTATGAACATTTAGTAAATTGATTTTTATGCTTTTCGTGTTTTTTCTTTTTAGATTTTTTATTTAATATTTCTTTTCTTTATTTTTTATTATCTCTTTTTTTCTGTACTCGTTTAGACAATTGTCCCTGGAGGATATTTAAAAAAAAGAAAAAAAAAAAAATGTTTAAGTGTTGCAAAATATGTTGAGGAAATCACTTAATATGAATGAAGGAGAGTGTTTGAATTGAAATGCATTTGAAATTAATGCTGATAACTCAAAGATAAATATATATTAGATCATAATTTATTTGCTATAATAAGTTTTCATTTTTAGAGATTTTTGAAATTTAACTGTCTTAATAATCAAAAATTTTGATGAAATAAATTATATGCGGATGTAAATTATTTGAGTCTTTTTTGGTTAAAAAATTTTTTTATAAAATAAATTTTTACAAAAAAAAAAAAAAAATCAGTCTCTGCATCATTATTAATAAGTAAAAATATTATAATCGGTCAAGCCCGACTATGTACAATATTGGTTATAAATAGCAGTTACGAAAAATTAATGAACGACCCTCGTATAATGTTATTTTTTGATTCTTAAGTGCGCAATTTATTATGGTGAAACTTACATTTATGTGAAATTTAGGAGTTTTAAAATGAATTTTTCTGGGTTTGGTTGGTGGTGTTTGTGAAGTGTTTATATGGAACCTAGAGGAAATTGTGGACCAACCATCGCATAATTTTCAACATCGATTTTGCTTTTATTTATTTTATTTTGACCAATTATTTTTGCAATACCAACATATTTGACAGATTTATGCCCTTCAAATAGATATTTGGAAGGGAGCTTATATGGGACCTATGAGAAGTATGGAATGGTTTTAGAATATCATAGCACTTATTTTTTTGAATTTCCTTAAAATTTCCTTACATTTAGGACTTATATGAGCTTAAAACCTCATTGCGGGGAAAAATTTTAATGGGAGGTAACCGAAATATTAGACCGAATATGACCAATTTCAATAGATTTGGACCAAAATAATAACATGTAACATCGAGATATCTCAAAAATTGCGACCTGTAGAGTGTTCACGACGTTAACATGGACAGACAGAAGGACGTACGATATATTTAAAGGTGGGTGTAACACCATTTTTTTTGGTTGTTACAAACATTAGCAAAAACTTATCAAACCCCAATCACCTATCTTTGTGTAGGGTATGAAAATGGATCATTCGTTGTGGATTGCTCTTTGGAAATATTTCTCTTTTGAAACTTGGTCATGAAAAAAATAAAAATAATTTTAATCTATTTTGATCTCGGAATCTTTTAAACGTTATGAATTTATCAATCAAATTTTTATGAAACATTTATAATAAGTTTTCACGTCTGCATTTATAGAAATCTTCCTCAAAGACACAACAAAAAAAGACTAAGAAAAAAATCTTGTTTTCTCTTAAAAGTACCATTAAGTTGTCTCTCATTAAAAAACTTCAATTTTACTTTTGGTTGAGAACAAAAATAAAAATAAAGTAAAAATAGAGAAAAAAATTTAATACGTTTATAGGAATATGCATCACTGTAGTTTATATTTCTGCCGATTCGTTTTCAATGATGATGTGGTACATATATCTGTATGCTTTTATTATTGTGAGTTCTAGAAGAGATTTTCATTTGATTTTTGAGGTTGGATATCGGCTATAATAAATGGAAAACAAAAAAGGCTGTATTTTGGGGGTGGCAAACAATATTTTTTTTGCACTTAGGAATTCATACCAATTATTTGTTAATTCTAGGAAGTAACTTAACAATTTTTTCAAACCAAGCTATTTCTTAGTACTTAGTAATATTTTAATGATATTACTCATATGTATAATTTCCTAATTGAATGTATAATAATCATACGTAAAATTTTATATTTTATGAAATTCATAAATAAGATATAAGTCACACTAATTTCAATGTTTAAAATATAAAATGAGAAAATCTTGCTGATTTTGAAAATAAAAAATAACAAAGACGAAAATCGTCTAAAATTCGCATGCAAATATGTGACATAAGAAGAGGTGTGGAAAAAGCTAATTTTCTCTGACAAAAAAAATGTAATTTAGATCTCATACATATGTTATTCACACGATTTAAGATCACACGATGTTTGAATGTCAAAACATTATTTCGGCCGTAGTAGTTTTATGGTTTGGGTATCATTTTCTGCATTTTTAAAACCTAAATTTTGTTTTGGCTCATCAAAAATGGAAAGAACAATTTATAACGAATTGCTGGAAGATGATCTGCTCTCTTCTATGGATGAAAAAATTTATAAAGATTATTCCATAAACATAATGATGCGATACATATTTCAAAGCAATCTAACACAAAGCTAGCTTGTTGTCCGGACTTAAACCCAATGGATAAATTGTTTGTTTACGTGGCCGTAAAGTTTATTCTACTTATGCCCAACACAAGAGCATAAGACTAAAAGTAAAACGATTTTGGGAGAATTCCGATTGTCTTAAGGAATTGGTGGAATCAATGCCTCAAATGCAAATGCTCGTTAATTAAATTCATTGTCTTTTTAACGCCAGCTTCCATGTAACTGGCCAGAAATTAATATTTAAAATTTGATTGGTGAAGGCATAATATTCGTACAAAATCACAAAATTTTTACTTTTAGCCTTAGTTGGTGATATATCCGATTTTTTAATACCGTTTTTATAAGAAAACTTACTATGTGTCCAAAATCGTCCAATATTGGCAGGTAAAATATTCTAATCAAATGGTCAAATATTCTAATAATCAGATGGGCAAGCGGATAAGATTTTGATTTGGTTCTCCAATATATGTTCTGAACGGGGTCTTATGTAAATCCTCTTACGGCGGTGAATTAATTTTTAACATTTATTTTTTTTCTAATATTAAAATTATTCTTGTAATATAAAAAATACGTATGACGAATGATTAATTTCATTTAATTAAGGAGCTATACGTATGAGTAATATTTAATGAATTATATTTACAATATTAATCATACGTTACATCACAGTGATTTATTACAAAGTTACAAAAAGAACAAAATTTATGAGAAATTTAGACAAAATTTCATTAAAATGAAATTGTTGTATAATTTACAATCTAACAAATTAATTAACATTTGTTTGACAGCATCATGATTTTTCTTTGCAATTCAATTTTTTTTATCTTACAAAAAGTTACTTAATAAACAATTCTTAACAAACAGAAACTGGTCTATTACAGTCAAGGTTGCATAAATTATTACCTTCATTAGAGTAATAAAAACCGGCTACTTCCCTCATTTGTGATCTACAAAATAAATTATAATTTTTTTTCGAAATAAATTAATAATGAAATAATAAATTTAATAACAGTCAAGGGCCAAACAAAAATGTACTCTTATCTAATTGAATTAGAGAAAACGGGAATTAAAAAAAGTTAAATAAATTTATAACAAATTGTTTGCTAATAAAATAAATTTCAAAGAAAAAATAAAATAATTAAATAATTGTTGAACATGTATTGTAAATAACCTGATATTAGACGATTTGCATAAATTTATTACATAAAACAGAAAAAATTAAAAACTTATAAAAAATTAAAAATATGCAATAATTTTATTAAAACACACACATATATTTGAACGAATTTGTAAAAAACAAATAAAAACGGAATAGTCTGTTGAAACTTACTCTATGAAACCCTACACCATTCGATTTTATGATTTCAGTAAATTTTTATTATGACTTTTTAAAACGTTTTAAATGACGTTTTAAAATGATTTTTGGAGGTTATATGGGAGTTGGGAGACTCTTGTTAAAATTTAAACATCAATATCGGTTAATAATTATCTTAATTCAAGTAAACCTCATCTGTACTAACGTATTTAAGATTTTAGAAGTAGGATTAAATGAAAGCTATAAAAATTAGGACCAAATCTTCTTAAATCTGAAGCAGAATTTAGGCATATATAAGTCTTATATGCCATATTTCGTGCACTTCCCATTACCGGGTAATATTTATCTGGGAACTGTGAGAAATAATGGACACATTCATTGACATCAGATTTAGTGCAAAATAATAAATGTTGCCATTTGAGATGACTTTCGAAAGTTTATGAGAGCTTTTCTTTAGATTTTTTAGCACGCGAAATTTTATCTCAATAATAAAATTCTTTTTTCGAGATTTATGTACTCTAAAGTATCTTTGGAAATGTATTTGAATAAGAGCTGTGTTTATGGTTTGGATTAATTGGAACTTCTTGTAACATTCAACTTTTGTGAGTTATTGTGTTTTAATGTTTTCACAGATAACAAATACTTGTGTAGAAAGTTTTCCCTACAGTTTTACAACATAAAATAACTAAATTAAATGGATAAAAATCATCGGGGGAAAAAACTTGAGAATCTCTGAAACTAAACGATACTGGTGCATATATATATAGAAAATATGAAGTTTGTATATACCTATGTAGCGTACAGACTCCAAAACTGAGAGGTAATTGTGATGTAGTGTTTACAAAATGATCCTAAAATACCCAAAAGTAACATGGGCTTTAAAAAATTCCAATAATACCAGAGGGAGGGGTGCCCTCCATATAAAGAAAATATTGGTTATCAAATATCTAAAGAACTACAACAGCGAGAGCTATCAAATTTGGTACCAAAAACTTCCCCAACGTCCAAAAAATTTGTTTTCGCGAAACGAAGTTTGTCGGGTCGGCAAATGAGAAGAAAATAACTCGGAAAAAATTAAACCAGAAAATATTTAGTGGGCAAATAATATTTTTATTAAGTCTATATAGACTTCATTTAAATTATTGTTAACGAAAAAAATCACTTTCAGTTCGTTTTATATTTTTAACTTTATTATCGTCATTTTTAGTGGTATTTTTCTATAAACGCACTTAACTTTACAAGTTTCTATAACAATATTTATAATGGATAGAAAATGCTTTTTTTATATCTCAAAAACACTGTGTGACATTGTTTCCACTAATTCTTAAGAAGATCAGAATCAATCTGCTCCTAAACTTGCTTTATTTTTAGTTTTAGCTCTGAGAAATTTATTATCAGACATTTCATTTTGGGCACTAGTTGAATAGATTTTGCAGGCCATATATCCCAACAAGTTCTTTATAGTGGCAAGGAGTTAATTATGATATGACTTAGACTGCTTTGTAACATGCCCCACAACACTGTTTTGCTGGAGTGTACAATCTACATTCATTCTTTCATCCATGAAAGGTAAAAAAGCATTTTCAGCAATTCGCTACAAATTGCGATATTTATTTTTGTTGGAACAAATCAAAAAACACTAACAGCGCCG
>PYHX02000413.1:42997845-43058537 GCA_004302925.2 Cochliomyia hominivorax | reverse complement strand
AATTTCATTTTTAGTGAAAATTTCATTTTTTGGTGAAAATTTCATTTTTAGTGAAAATTTCATTTTTAGTGAAAATTTCATTTTTGGTAAAAATTTCATTTTTAGTGAAAATTTCATTTTTAGTGAAAATTTCATTTTTAGTGAAAATTTCATTTTAGTGAAAATTTAATTTTTAGTGAAAATTTAATTTTTAGTGAAAATTTAATTTTTAGTGAAATTTAATTTTGGTGAAAATTTCATTTTTAATGAAATATAAAGTTTTAATAAAAAATGTATTTTAGATGAAAAGTGCACTTTTAGCGTAATTTAATCTTTATTTTTTAGTAGAAATTGTATTTTTAGTGAAATTTTTGTTTTTGGTAAAAATTTTAGTTTTTGGTGAAAATTTTAATTTCTGGTGAAAATTTTAATTTTTGGTGAAAATTTTAATTTTTGGTGAAAATTTTAATTTTTGGTGAAAATTTTAATTTTGGTGAAAATTTTAATTTTTGGTCATTTTTTTTTTTGAATTTTTAGTTAAAATTTTAATTTTTGTAAATGTGTATATGTTAAGTAAAAATTTGATTTTTTTTTTGGAAAAGTAATACTTTTTTAAGTCAAAATTTGTTCTTTTAGCGAAAATTACATTTTTTTTGAAAATTTCATTTTGAGTGAAATACAAAATTTTAGTAAAAATTGTATGTTTAGTGAAAAGTGTAGTTATAGTGAAATTTATTTTTTTTTTTGTGAAAATTTCATGTTATAGTGAATGTTTAATTTTAAAAGAAATGAACTACATTTTTATTAAAAATTGTAATTTTATTGAAAAATTGCATTTTTAGTAAAAGTGTAAATTTTACTTACAATAAAAACTGCATTTTTTCGTGAACAGAAATAAAGTTTTAAGTTAAAAATGCATTTTTAGTAAAAAAATATTTTTTGTAAATGTAATTTTAAATAAAAATTTAATTTAAAAATACATTTTTAATGAAGATGGCATTTGCAGTGGAAATTGCATTTTTACAAAAAAACTGAGTTTTAGCAATAAAAATTGTTTCTGGAAAATTGTATATTTTGTGAAACTTTTTTCAATGATGAAATTGATATTTTACGTTAAAAAATTTCACATTTTTATGTTTGTAAAAATTTAATTTTTTAATTAAAAGTTGCATTTTAAGTAAAATATTTTGAGAAAATTTGCATTTTCAGTTGAAATTGAATTTTTAGAAAAAATAAATTTTTAGCGGAAATTTTGACTTTGGAAAATGTGCATTTTTGGATGAAATTGAAATTTGTGTTAAAAAAATTCACATTTTTAGTTTCTTCTTCAATTTTCCTATTTCTTTACTAAACTTCTTCTTATTATTATTTTCTTCTTCATAAATTCTTCTATAAAGTTAACTCTTTTTTTCTTGTCGAAGATAATGAATCTTTTAATTGACTTTGGTTTTGAAATTTGTTGTCAATTGTTTGTTGTCGATGTCGGCAATTGTTGTTTTAAGTAGCAAACCACATCAATTGTTGTCGCTTTCTTTGTGCGCATTTGTATCTGCATCTTTCTGTGAGTGTATGTGTATGTGTGTGTGAGTGTGTTTGTGTATATTTGATTGTATATTTATATGCTCAAGTCAAAGACATCTAATTTATGACTGACATTAATGTTTAAGCAACAAAGTAGAAAATCTATTCAATTAAATGTTTAAATAGCAAAAAATGCAAAAAAGCAAAAAAAAAAAAATAAGAGAAAAATATAATAAAAATAAAAATTGAGTAAAAAAAAGTTACAGTGGCAAATTTTTGTATAGACAATTAGATAAGACTTTAGTTTATGAAGCCGCAAATCATTTAAATGCATTTTTATGGGAATTTAACAAAGACATTTTTTCCTCTATTTTAATGCAAATTTTATAAAGAAAAAAGAGTTATGAATTGAATTGTTGGATTTTGATTTTGTAAAGAGTTTATAGCGAAATAGACGTATGAGGATTAAAGTTGGTTAAGAGAGAATACAACAAATTGTAGGGTTTCTATAAGAGAGATAACAAGCGATAGTTTAGTTAAATAATAAATACAATATTCCCTTTAATGCACCTTCTTATTCCAAATGAGCTCATGTAACTGTATCTCTCACGAATCTTTTGGGTGACGAGTTTTGTTTTAATAAGAAGCTGAAAGCTGTCTTCTTGGGATCTCAATTTATAGGAAAATCTGGAGTATATTCAAATATTTCACTAGACAATAATGCTAGAATTCAGTAGAACGTATATCGCACTCTGGCACCAAAACAGACAAATTCCCACGACAGCCGCAGTGAGCCAAAATTCATTAGCTAAAGACTGTCGCTCCAGCAACTACAACATGTGTAATTTTAACTTTAGGGCAGCATTCCAGTGCTAATATTCAGCATTTTCTTGCTATGTACCAGCATTGATCGAACCCCTGTATCATTACTACGTGTCAGAATCGATTACACCACAGTTCATGTGTGGACTAGTATCATTTTAATGGAGGCATTGCCTTAATAATAAACAATTCGGTGCAGTATAGAACTCTCTCCAACAATTTGACTTCCAGAGATCAGTATTATGAAATAAAAGCTTGGAACTCAAAAGCTCTATAGTGTCAATGTTCCGTCAGTTTTCCAACAGTCCACCATTCTAAAATTACAAATATTTGTTAGATGGTAACATTGAAGATTCCAACGCACCATTAACATTAGCATTGTACAACTTGGCGTGCAGTAGTTTCTCAGAGATCAGACTACGTACCCATAACCTTTTCACTGAGTCCTAAATAAATATGAACCAAAAGAAAATGTCAAAAAGAAGTTTCGCGAAATTAACAATGCATCAGTCCCTCCCTTTATGCAAGCTGAGGACATATCCGCAGAGCGTCCGCTTTTACTTACCAGCCGAAACAGCGAGACTAGCAGACGAGTGTGATGACATCTGCAGAATCAGAGCAGAATAGTCAAATAATCAGGATTATAAATAGCAGAAGCCATCAGCAACAGTATACACTACCAGGAAAAAAACTTAAATCCATGTTTTGTTAATGCAGTTGGTGGTTCTAGTTCTAATTCTGACCGTCAAACGCCCGGTTACCTTATTAATCATATTGGATAGTAATTTATCCCTTCAGTTTGTGCATTGTAAACAGGTACAAACTGCGAAGTAGAAATAAGGTTATTATATCACTAGCAGACAAGTAAACCTCGATCAAAATTAGTATTTAGTATATGGCTGCTTTGGTTTTTAGCTTCCATACGGATGTCTTACATGGAGGGCTCCCACCGCTCATTGCACGCAATGAACAGAATTTTCCTCGGTTCACAAGAGATCAGAGCAATAGACTCAGTGCCTAGTGGTTTATACATGAAGCAATGACCATATGATTCTACCATATGATTCAGCCCTGAAGATCGATGGAGTCATCCATCGATCTTCAGATTGCCAAAATTTTTTGCTTGGAGAAAAACCAAACCTAAATCAAGCCAATTTATGATATATTGCTTTGAAGTGAAGCGTGTAATAGTATGAGGTAGTGTATGTTTTTTCTAGCTTTTGCCGGTCTCAATGATCTGGCCAATGATGGAAGATTGTGTTTTTCATTGATTGCTGTATTCAGGTCAAATAATTGTCCACCGTGATAATCTTATCTGATTTTAAAAGCTCATGATGAAAAATACTCCCAAGATTCCACCGAATACTTCGACATTATGAATATTTGGTATCGATGCAGATGTACCTAATTGGTTGAGCTTTACACACGAATTTTTTGCTTTCTAGGTTATGGCGTTGCAAAATGGCTTGTCACTTGTCACCCTATGGACACTTCCAATCATAAGGGGTTTTCTATTATTCAGTGTCGCAGCTTTTGAATCTCACAAACCTTCATTCGGCAGAACTGCTATGACAACTTAAGATAAGACAGCTTCTGGAGTCTTATTCATAGTTACACTTCACTCAGGGATCAGCTACGATCTATTATATTAAAGTAAGTTTTATAACAATATTTAAAAGTTCCAATTCAAAGAGTCTTTGTCAGGAACTTTTTCGAATTTTAGGATGATAATTTCCAACTTCTGCATAATTTCTGAGATCAATGGCAAAATATTATGTCTGTTATTCAGAAGTGTCTTGTCCGTCTTATATTGAATCCATGCCACATCTCTGAATAAACCTGGGTTCGATCATATATTCTGAGCCTGATTTATAAAGTGCTTGAACATACTGCTTCAAATATGTGCTCATGAAATTAGTCCTTATTTGGATGCAGAAACATCAGATTCTAATGCGCAGGAATCTACAGTTAGGTAAAATCGGATATCCGAGGTAGCCAATGTTAACTCATTCCTGCAAATATAGAGAAATAAAATTATAATTAAATTAAGATGTTTTCATTAATAACTTCTCATTATGGAGAACTTGTTGAGTTCTATTTGAAATTATTTCCTCTGACTTAAACTTTATCATTTGAAAATTAAATTTCTTATGTTTCCAAATAATCATGAAAACAATAAGAGTTTTGAGTTGCACCTCAAAAATAACATTTATTAGTTATTCATGACTTAATATCCTTTACCAGCACCAAACCAAATTAACACTATGATACCCACTTGTGGCACTAACCATAAATATTCCCCATTAACCTTTTACATTTCACGGTATCTAATCATAAAAAAAAAAATTATTTATCCACTTAATATTCAACATTTCATGAACAGATAGATGCTTTTTACGAATATAATTTTATTTCATTTTGCAGTTTTCTTTTATTAAAACCTACACCAAGGGAAGAGTTAGGGTATAATAGGTTCGATAGAGATAGCGGTAGTTGTAAAACATTCTGAATTGCAGTCGTGGTTACATTTTTAATAGCTCTTTTCACATATCATGATGTATTGTTTATATTCTCGAGATCATTTTATTACTCTCACCACCACTTCATGTAGTGCAGTTTCGGTAGATCCACCCGTTCTCATGACTTCTGCTAATTTTTGGAATAAAGATGACTTTAACCTTTATCCAGTTCTCTTAAATGTAGCCGTGATAAAGGTAAAGCATAATGATCCTTTGAAGCCATGGGATGGTCGATCGTTCCTACCCCATATCAGATTCTCGTCTGTAACATTTTTTAAACCTTGAAATTAAGTTTACATTAGAATATCAATGGTGAAACCATTGAGGATTTCGACCAGGAGTCATCCGACCTCTTGTCTTAGGTTAGATTTATGTGTTTGTCTTAGCAAAAATTCTACCCAGTGTCACCAAGTTCTTCATATTATCTATAGATTCGCAAAAGGTTCTCAATTAGCTTCCTTTTGCGACTGCTATAGATTTATTGTAGGCTCTTTGTTTTTTGCAGAATGGATGTCTTAATTTGTTCCTAAAGCTTTCCTTGAAGAAGCTTTTCTCTGGAGCTTAGTTAATTCTGAATTCCATAATAGAGGGAACCATCCTCTAACGCTTGTCATAGGACAGAAAATTTATGATGCTTTAGCCATTAGATTACTAATACTTTTCACCAAATGTTCAATCCCAACATTCGGAGAATTGTAATATCCAATTCTCCTTCCATCCATAATAGTTTTCCGTACCAGGAAAAATTTATGTTGGTGTATTTGCGGAATTACATAATATCTTGTCTGTTAGAATTCAGGAAATCTAACGTACATTCACCACGCTCTTTGATTTCACTACTGCCCCGAATTGCGTGTCTTGCATTTCTATAGTTGGCTAGGAAGACGTTTGTGGATGCCTCTATTTACTGCATGAGAGTGCTGACTTCGACTTTTGGAGGTGTCTTTTCATGTGTCAAGTAACTGGAGGCTATCATGAAGCTCCTGTTGTTCAGTAGCTTAATCTAAGCTGCAGTAGATTCACTTGAGCTAAACTGCGAGCAAAGAAAAATGTTTATATATTTTTCTTGGCAATAAAATACGATCTTGAATTAGTATTATAACGTTTTGTATGTCGCTGTAGGAAAATATTTTATTTTTAAATTAACCCAGAGTTCTTGCACCAGCGCTATGTTCAGGTTCTCCTCGCACATTTTGAATGCTGCAGATTAATTTGGATGACTGTTAACTTTATGTTTGTTTTATGTTGGACCATTGGTAATGTCAAAGTCATCCGCTTACCCGCTCCCTTGACCCGAAGTTCGAACCGCATGAAACCTATTTTCTCTACTTCAGCTGAATCAAATTTTGTGATTACAAGTACCAAGCACCAAAATAGAAGCATGTGTATATGCCAGTGGGCATGAGGCCTTTGAAGGTCTCCTCTTCTCAGCCCGTCAAACTAGGGGGGAACGATTTTAAGCTTAAGTTTTTTCAATAGAGTTTTTAATATTCGGCCCTGCCGTATAAAGTATTCCTATTTATCTCCCTCTCATATAAAAACGAAAATTTAAATATTTAATGCCTTAGTGAAAATAACAACAACAACATCATCATCAACAACAACTAATGATGGCAGTAACAACAACAACAACAGGCAGCAGCAGCAAATATTAACCTGCAATTTTCAACAATTGTTTCGGGGTGTCATAAATGTATGTTGTTGTGGTTTTTATTTAATGCTATTTACCGCTTGAGGTGTGAATTGTGGTTCACAAAAAATATCTTGTAAACCCAACAACAACAACAAAATATAATGAAAAATTTCAAATTAACAGAAATAAGAAAAGAGCGAAAAGTAAGCAAAAAAAGGAAAAAAAACTATAAATTGAAATTGTAAGCGCTCGTTTAAGTAGAAAAAAATGTAAATTATTTAAATGATTGAACAAGAAATTGACGAGAGAGAGAGAGGGAGAGAGAGAGAACATGTTGAACAATGAAAACTATTTTTATGAAAGTTAAACTGACAAACAAACAGACGGAATGTGCCATTTTTATGTTCAAAATATTTGTGTTTTAAGCAATTTTGTTGTTAATGTTGGTGTTGTTGTTGTTGTTGTGGGCAAATATGAATTTGTGTTATGTTGCATTTGATTGTTTGCAACATTTGCATTAAATCGTCATTTTTGTAAAAAATGTTACGCTCAAATTGGTAAAAAAAAGAAAAAAAATTTAAATGGAAGTGCAAATGAAATTCTCCCTCATTTTCCGAAATACGATGAAATTTTCAAATTTGGTTATGCCTGGATGATTGACAGAACCTTAAAGGACTGAAAACTTGTATAAAAAATTATGGTTGTAAAATTCATTATCTCTAATACGATGTGGAAAAGTCATGGTTCTGTGTGTTAGAAATGCATATGGTATTTGGAAGGGTAAAAGTCTGTCATAATGGTCTATTGTCTAAAACAAGATAGAAGACTGATAACCTTCTTTCATATGAACGTCTTCCGGAAATTTACGATTGTTGGCAGAAACTTACGTTATGATATATTCTGCTGTGCCGAATCTTATATAATCTTCACAAATTACATGTTAAAACGTGTTCCCAAATTATTATTAAATTTAATTAATAATTAAGTACGTCACAGCCTAAAAAAATTATAGTTACAGTTTATTGTAATCGATCTAATTATGGATTTTTACTCGCTCCTATATAAAATCGGTCGAGAATCTACCAAGTTATTATCATTTAAATAATTTTATCTTAAGTTAATGATCGGATTCTGAAAAATGGCATATAATTGCAAATAGTTTTTATAAAAATTTGAGATTATCTCTGATATTGGTCTATATCTATTTTGGAATTGGACCGATATGGCTGGTTTTAAGTAGGTTACTGCTTAGATCAATGATAAATTATTTTGCCAAATTTCATTGAATTTGGATAATTAATATAAGCGTAAGGATGTTTCTAACAGAAAGTCTGACGGACAAAATGAGATATCTGAATAGAATCAGAAATTTGATATGATGTCGAAATATAAATACTTTAAAGGATTTTTACATGATTCCTTCTTAATGTTGCTTACGGAGAGACAATGTTATTAAACCCTCGTCACCATATATTTTGATGGAGGGTGAAATAATTGAATTATAAGTCGATTTGAAATCGAAAGATGTTGCATGGTGATTCTGCTTCGGAAATGATATGGTAATTTTACCAAAAGAAGTTAATATTTCATCACTTTATAAATTACACGTAAAGACTAACCAACCTACCAAATCAACCACGGAGCTTAATGATCATTACACCAAAGTAATTCTCTCTATTAGGTAGAATCTTGTATTATGGTTTATTGAAATTGGGTCGAACAACTGCATTGGGACTTAATTATAGTTTAAAGGGAACAATCTATAAAAAGTGAATAGAACATTTGATCATGACAACGCCCGACTATAAGTCAAAACCCAGACCTTGTTCATCTAACCGTGGAGTGTATATGACACCTGGAATTGTTCATTATCCAATGGCGTACAGGCTTCAAACTATATTAACCAGACACATAAATTGTGTCTGTATGTTAGATAAATAATTTATGTGTCCGAAGAATATAATATCATATGTGGTAGGGGTTATGGGAATAGCTCATACTGACATGAGTCGTCAGTCCAGCGTTTGAGAACAATCGTACTTCTAAGGAAATGGGCATTTTATGCGTGCGGTTTTTTATAGGCTTATTGCAATTAGCAGTGTAGTAAGCGTCAAGCTGCCTTTGACTGTTTCAAAAATATACCGCATACTGACGGCTATGACGGTTTTTAGTACTGTCCCAATTTCTAACGGTCCTTAGTTGATAATTTTGGTGACTTTTCCTTTCGTTGTTTTGTTGTTTTGACATACTTTGTGATGCTTACTGCTAACAATATGTATCACCATTTAGTAAGCCCGTGAAGAATGTACCCAGTGAATCCCCCAATAATAATAATAATTTCTTGTGTACGTTCTGTTGTTCTTTGTGTTTATATGTTATTGTATGTACTTAAATCTGGTTCCACGGGAGTCAGAAGCCCCTAGAATTTCTGATCAAACCTGTTGGTGTGACCTTTTGGAGTGATTGTGTTTTGAACTCAAATTGCAAGGGAGTCATTAGAATATTTACTCTGTCTGAGTAGTACCCTGCTACTAGCCAAGGTGGAAAATCATGTTCAAATATATGGTTTCGAATAGGTGCCATATATTTGGACATAATAATCACCAACGTAAGGTATAGCCATCGTGACAAGTACTCAGTTCTTTATGCAACATATCTGTAAGTGATAGGGCGGGAGTTTAAATATGACTCTGCCTGCCAATCAGCGTACTCTTGTTCAAGCGGACTTAGTTGTTGGAAAAGAGTGTTGGAAATTCCTGTTAAATCATTCGCAACCTGGAAACGATATTTATATCTGCTATAGATTGCCACAAACGATAGGGAACCCCTATATTTCCTATATTTGATTTACTATAGCTTTATGTAGGTCGTATGTTTGATTTGAAGTGATCAAGTATAATCTACTCATTACACAACCTTGATCATAAGCTGTGAAATATTTTTAAGAAGTATAAGTGTTGATTTCTGCGTTAACTTTCCAAATATAGATAAGTCCATTTAGACTCGAAGTAAATATACACTGCAGGTGTCCTTTTGGAAATTTACATTATTAATAAATGATGTCATAACAGAAGAGTTCATTATTTTCTCCGTCAAGCAAATTCCTTTAAAACTCTGCATTCTATTGATCAATCGTATAAAAAATTGGTCAAAAATATATTTTTTCCTGCTGTTCTCTTTTCATTTTTGGCTTTTGCCACTCAACCCAAAATGCATTAATTAACACCAATCGACGCCATGTTAATTTTAACAAAATACCGCCACTGTCTTTTACGGAATCTGTACTATGCAACGGCCACTGCTATACACTTAACTTAAAGAATAAGATTCCGATAAAAAGCTATAAAATGCAAAGTATATACATATAGACAACATGTTCAATAACGATACGTTGCGATATGTTTCGATTGCCGAATAAGCGAACTCTATTTTATGGTTATGGCTGATGTTATATGACAGTTGATCTATCAACAATGTATAACGTCAAAGTTGAATTAATGTTTATTTTCTTTTTTGCTGCTGAGATTGCAAGAAGGTGGTAGAGGTACTGCAGCAGAAATTATTGGTGTTGCAGCAGATAAGCTTAACTCAATTGAGTTGGATATTAATTCTTTTGGTATGTTGTTGGTGTTGGTAGTTATAGTAACGGCAGTATTTAAGCCAAAAACAGCAAAGAGAATAAATGGAGGAAAAAAAGTAGAAGCAATCAATTGGCAGTAAGTAGAAGTGGCAGAGTGTTATTGGTCGTTTTATTTATTAACGTTTACTACTTGAATTGAATTTGTAAGTTGCTGTATAAGAAGTTACCGATAAAGGAGTGAGTTGGGAAAAGTTGAAACATATTGTTTGGCTTTCAACTCTTAAAGGGAGGATGGCGGAAAATTTATGTTGAGCTGTTTAAATATGATCTCTGAATTCGTTCATTAAATGGCCCGAAGTGATTAGGGAAATTAATTGTCTACCAAATAAATTTAGGGATCTGTCATATATGAGTACTCAAAACTTCCATGCCTTTAAGCTCACTAAAAACCAGGATACCAGAATATCACTCTCCAATAATGATATTGTGTTAAAAATTAGATGATTGAACTCATTTGTATTAGACTCATATCGTAGAGATTGAAGCGATGGAATATTTCCTATGTCACTTCGTACTATGAACATCCCAAATTCATAAGGGGATTGGCTATACTAAATAACTATACTATAACTTTAGCTTCATCTTTACTGAGTAAAGTCACTGATCAAAGTGAATGCTGGGAACTTAGGAGAGATATTGAGAAAATAGAATATTTTTTTTGGAAAATAGAAGTGCAGAAAGTCCAGATTTAATAAGAAAACGAGTTTATCCATCTCAGTAGCATTCGAGGGTTCGATATTCTAAATTGTTCCGAGAGATATTTTTATATTTAAAGAACTTAAAAAGAAATTGCGAAATATATTTAAATAGAAGAACTAAAAAAATATCTAATGGAAGGGTTAACCAATAAGGTCCTTGACTTCCTCATTAGTCACTACATTTTTACGTCTTTCTGTAAAATTTCTGTAAGATTTTGATCCCAAAGAACTGCCCGGTTTTGAGGCAAATAGAAAATTAAGCTAATTTCGGGTACCCTGTTTTAATGCGAGGCGTATTCTATAGGGAATAATGAGATAGCATATCGATTCCTCCTGAAGGAACTGTTCCGTTTTTGTGTTGAAAAATAAATTATGCCAATGTCTGAAGTCGAATTAGAAATGATAGATGAGGAGTTCATGTTCAGCAATCAGTATAACAGAAGCGTGTGAGAAGCCTATGGACTAAAACGGAACCATCCGCAATTTAAAAAAAAAAACACAAATATCCCTTAAATAAGCAGTCGCCAATGCTGTCAGGGCTGCAGTCAAAGCAACGCGAATAAAGGTTACCGAAGGCAGGACATTGGAAAAAAGTAAGGTATCGCCTCCTTCTCTTCCTTGTTTTGGCAAAAAAATGCAATAATGTGCAGATACTGTAACAACTTTGTATTAAAAGAGAGTTTTAGAGATTTTTTGTCACATCAACCAAGTAAGTAGATACATTCATTATTCTGTTTGTCTTGCGCTAAAGGATAGAGCTCATCCACTGCAGGGGGGGTGCTAGCTGGTGCTACTCCTGGCGATTCTCCATTCGCCAAGATACCAGCCTCTAACTTATCTTAATTAGTACATCGTTTTTAATTATGTCGTGTTGACACCTTTTAGGTCTTGCGGTCTTATTATCTGTAAAATTGACGATATCGCGAATAGCTGCAATTCAGCTTGCAATATATTGTATTCTTTTGGAAGGTAGAAAAATATTCTAATGAAAATTCTTGAAAGAAGACACCAATTTTTAGAGTCACTATGAAAGGGATGCAGTTATTCAAAATTTCTGGAATAGCATTAGTTAGACACCAGCGTGATCATACATCCTAAATATATGATGCTCATTTAATCATCAAAAATTTTAAAATATGGTCCTTATTGACATGGACTTAAGTGCTCCAGTTATCAACAGCATCGAAGGATTGAGAACAATTTTGAATAGTTCGAGGAGATTTCGAGTGATTTTTACCAGAACGCCACAGCGTAGAATAGAATTAGTCTTACCAACCGATTCGTGAATCCAATTTACATTTTTGGGATTAAGTTCCAATCTGCCCCTATGGCCTTGCTACAGATGTGGATATCCGTCATTGGCTTGGATATCCCAGCATGTGATAGCGCAAACCTAGAATCGTAGTTCACAAGTTTATCGAATAGTTTGTTGACATCAAAATTATTAACTTGTATACCCAATAGAAAATCCAAACTCTACATATATTAAGATTTTTTCATTCTCACTCATAATTTCTTCACTGGTGTTTCACACTATGGAACAGTATAGTGTTTACAGTGTACTGTATATATAGTTGTTGTTATTGTTGTTGATATGATACTTCATAGCAAATGTCAATGGGTTGTCAATAACACAAATTTATTCTCTAAATACTCGCACAAATAGAGAAGCAAAAATAAGAAACAAAAACAAAAACAAAAAAGAAATCAACAAATGTGATGAAAAGATAAATATTGCATTGAGTGTTAATAAAAATATAAACTTTTCAAAATGATTACAATAAAAACAACAATGACACACACAAACACATTTACACATACGCATTTGTTATGTATTGATGTATTTGTTTGACAAGATAAATGTAATTATCTTCAATTTATTTTCTATTTTGTTTTTCGTTTCGTTTTTATGACATAAAACTTTGTTTATGGTAAATGTCAGAATTACAATTGACAGCTGCATTAAAAAATCAAACATTTATACTTTAACCATTTTACCAACACATTTACAATTACTCTTGCTGATCATGTGTTTTGGATTTAAGATGATTTTTTTTAGAAAGTCCTTCAATAAATTATAAATGATTTTTGTTGTGAATATGAACATCAATATTTATTATTTTATTTGTATAATCACGATATAATAATCATAATCATTATTATAAAATACTAGCTTTAACCCGTTGCGCTTTGCTGCACAAACATTATTCTCAGTCCAAGATCTCGAAGGAAATTTCACAAATCACAACGTTTATTAAAAAAAAAAATTATGCGAAGGACATTTTGCTAAATGCCCCAGGCTTTGCCCGTTCTAAAATTTTCTTGAATATTTGCAGTGCATGAGAGCTACCCCTTCCCACGATTTTGTCCAGTAAAACTGTTTTGAACCAAATTTCTCTGTTATAGTTGTTTAGATATTCGTTACTCATTATTTCCTTTTGTATGGGGGTATCCCTCCCCCAGGTCCTAACGATTCTTCATTTTGTGCACTAAAATAGTTCCTTGAGAAAGTGAGAGAGAACTCTCGCCGTTATTGTTCTTTAGATATTTGATAATTATTATTTGCGCTTTATGGGAGATATTTCCCTCTAGTCCTATTCACCCTATATTTTGGTCAGTAAAAAATATCCTTGAAAAAGTATTCGGAACTAATTTGAATACTCGATAATTAATATTTACTTTGTATGGGTGTACCTTTCCCCTTGATCCTACCTGTCCTATATATTGAATAGTATAACAAATTCTTGAGTTTGGAGTCGAATCTTTTGCTGTTATAGTTCTTATATGGGGGCTACCTCTCCACCTGATTCTAACTGCCCCGCATTTTGTAAATAAACAAACAGACAAGCAAACACAGATTCATTTCTATTTATATAGATTTATTATTATTTAATTGTTGTTGCTGTTGTTGTTTGTTGTTACTTAAATGTCATAATCATATTGTGTATGATTGAGTTTTGATCAAAAATAACAAAAATATTGTCAAGGTTATATTGAAAGTTAAGTATGAAGAGATTTAAAACTGATGTTAAGAATAAAATAAGTCAGAGTGTAATATACGATTGAGGCAAACTGATGACGCAGTAGGATATTATCCTACAACACATCGCCTGTTACGAAAAATTTATGAATTACCCTCGTATAATTTGATTTTCTGATTTATTCTTAAGTGTTGTAGTACATTGTTGTAACAGTAATATTTATGTAAAAATTATGAGTTTTAAAATTAAGTCTTATGGGGGGCTACAAGAAATTGTGAACCGACCCTCTTAAAAGCGATATTAGACTGTTGACAAAGTTTAAATGGACAGTAAGACGGACATACATGCAGACAGACAGACGGACTAACGGACGGACATCGTTAAATCGACTCAGAAAGTGATTCTGAGTTGAACGTTGTACTTAAAGGTGGGTCTAACACAATTTTTCTGCATGTTACAAAAATCATAAAATTATTTCGATTTGTATATCTCTGAAACTGTAAGAGATAACTAACACCTGTAAGCGTATTTTGTATAGGGATTTACAATTTCTCAAGTCATAAATGGATTTTTGGCGAATTGAATTAATAGCAACATTCAACGAGTTGGCGGGCTTGGGAAAGCCATCAAATGTGGCATTGTCATGACAGAGATCTGCTTTTTAGCAAATCAACTCGAAAGCATCTTAGCTCTTACCATATGAATTTTTTTTAAAAATGTCAATAGCAGTGAAACAGTTACAGAATGATTTCCAAAAGATCGAATTGGACACACTGTACATCATAAAAAATATATTTATAACCTTTAAGATGGTTTCCGAACTTGTGGATTATATGAAGACTTTTATAGAAAATCCCATTCAGGCAGGATGTTTTTATTGGAGCTTTCATAAATTTAGAAACGGTTACCAATTTCAATAGGTTTCGCCCATGGAACTCCTCTGTGCCGAATTTCATCTAAATCTCTAAAATTATGACATATAAACTGTCTACTGGAGAGACAGTTAAAGAGATAAAACGAAATGATCCGAGTTACACCCGGCCAAAATTTAGTGAAACGCAGAACAGCTTTATCAAATATCAAGACCTGTTCATAGGTATTTCAAAAAAACCTTTGATCCAAGATCCAAGATATTTATCGGTTCCAAAATACGAATCTTTAGTTTGTAAAAGGTTTTTTATAATTTATAACTCAAAAAGAGGTAACTTCTTTTGAAAAAGATATCGGCGTACAATTTCCGAAAATGTGTCACTTATTCCCAATAAAAGAAAAGACATTTTAGAAAAATTTGTTTCTGATATAACACAAAACTTTGCCTACAGATTGGTTATCACTGTGTGAAATTTCAGATTAGCCTTTCGAAACTTACAGAAATATTTCCAATTCATTTTTCATATGAAACACAGTGCAATACCATATTGCGTTACCCTCCTATATTCAGTTAAATGAAAAACTGTGACCAGATTAATTAGTTAGGATTTCTTGATGACTTCATACCATTGAAGAAAATATGGTAAGACTTATCATTTTTAAAACAAATCCTTGCTTTAGTCGAAGAGACCTGCTCAATTGATCTTTTCGATAAGGTTGATTTTTAACTCAGTATAATGCACAGTGGGTTGGAATTATTATTGTTTTGGGAATAAATCTGTAACTTTTGATCGATTTATTATATTCATATAAAATTTAACATACCGTTAGCAGAGAAGTATGGTTTTATAACATTGAAAGGTACTCCGGGGGGAAGACTCAAAAAGGATATTAGGAACATCAATATGGCTTTAACCCGCCAATGTTTTGTTACTTCTTCAATTCCAAAAATTTCCCTGACTCTAGCCACTGACAACACCTTCAAAAACATGTTTGTATGTGCTATTTATCTCCAAAAGTCTTTAAATTATTTGTATTTGAATTTTCAACTTTCCGAAAATTTTAAATTTACCCTTTAGATTTTAAAATTCCAAGAACTGAATTTCAAAACCGTATGCAATTTTGAAAACCATGAGGTGTACTTTATCATAATCCAGACTTATAATTAATATGGACTCTATAGACCATTATCTTCAGATATCTTTAGTATAAATATTTTCCCGGAAATTTTGAAATATTAATTTATCCAAAATTCATAAGAAAGAGGAAAAATTTGAATAATTTTGAAATGTTGGAATGAATTTAAAATATCTTTATACGAAATAAAGTTTTTTATCGTATCAGCAGTGTTGCCAATTCTTGAGGAGCGTAAGCGGCTAAATCTTTATAAAATAGTGGCTTAAAAAGTGGCAAAAATATATTGAGAACATGATACAAAATTTAAAGTAAAAACAGCAGTAATTCATTTATTTATTTGTTTGTTTATTTATTTATTTTATTTTATTATTTTTTTTTTTTTTGTAAAACATATTTTCTGAAAAGTGATTCTTAATTGAAGTATTAAAACCAAAATACTATAATTTTTTTCATAAATAATAAATTCATATTTTTAAATAAGAAAGAATGCTAAATTAGGTTATGCCGAATCTTCAAATCCCTTCACTACAATGCGTATGAAGTAAATACGTTTTCTTTCGTACATACGGTTTACGTACATACACACTAACAAACGCTTACAATATTTGATAGTTTTTCTTTAAAATAACAAAAAAAAAAACATAATTTACGATAAAATGTTTAATATTTTTGGCTATAACTTTTTCTATACAGAAGCGATATTTATCACTCTTGCAATAGAAATGGGTAAATGCTAAATTTCATTCCAATTTATCAGTTTATAATTGAAAATTCTATAGATGATTTGCTCTTGAATTTAATATACTAAACCAATTTTACTGGATATGAATAAGGAACTGCTCAGGACAATAACAAATGCTCGGGCCAAATTTCATTGAACTCTGTTAATTATTGTGGATGTGACAATGCCTCCAATAGACATAAGCTCAGATTTGTAATTAATGCAAGAATATATAAATATTTTGGAGCAAAGATGATGAGATGATTCCTTCTTTTCGTTACACGCGGTATGGCACCCCTCTGCTTGTGGTGGTGGAGGGTATAAAAATGAAGTCAACAGTGAAAACAGATTCGAAAAATATTGTCGAATATATAAGTCTTTATGCATTTCCTGAAAAATATAAGCTTGTTTTCTAAATATTTTTAATTAAATAAATTTCCCTGATTTATCGCTAGTTACACATATACACATTTAACCAACATTTAGTGAAATTTTTTATTTTTAAGTATTTTATGGATACTATCTGTGTGTCCATTTAGCCATTGTAGAAGTGGCTTAGTGTTAATTAAAAATGTCTAAGAAAATTGGTAAAAAATATTTGATGGTAAATTTAAATTTGCGGCGACTAAACGAGTCTGAAAATGGCTAAAATTATCTACTAAATGGCTAAATTGGCAACACTGCATAGCAGTAATAGTTTGAAGAATTAAGTCTAAAATCAGTTTCAATAATTGTTTTGATATAACGGATGTCCAGAACATTGATCATGTATGACATTCGATTAAAAGATCACTTTAAAGTTCACCCAGTTGAAATAACCTTGTGCTAAGTGTTCGACACTCATTCAAATTATATCCTATTAAAAATTAAAAATATATATCTTTTTACATGTTAAATGTCGATAAAATCTTTAAAAAAAACTCCACAAGACTTCATTAATTCTTTCTATAAAATTCATAATCTAAATAATTTTCAACAAAAAGTGAACAAAACACATTTAAACGTTTGTGTTGTCATTACAAGATTGGCAACACCATACGATTTCCTTTTCTTGTATTTTGTCTTGTGTTTTGTTCATCAACATTTTGTTTTACAAAATGTAAATGTAATTTTTATGTATTCAGTTCAATTCGATTTGATTCGATTCAATAACTAAAGGCGCGATTGTATTATATCGGGATGACATTTACGGTTACACTACTAAATATTACAAATATAAACATAAACAACTATAAATATTGTATGGGTATGTATGTGAGTGTGTGTGAATGAACATTTTTAAAAGAAGTTGAGAGTTTTTAATCTGGACTAAAATGTTTAAAATGCAGCTGCCAGTTTGACACTTGTTATTTAAACAAACAACAAGAACACAAAAAAGATGTTACTCTAGAAAAAAATATTTATGTTGTACAGAAAATATATTAGAGGTGTGAGGAAATTGGATGTTACCCTATAAATTGGGAGAATTTGAAAAATAAATAGATCACTATTTCAGAAAATGGACTATAATTGATTTTGTTTTAAGATCGCTTGTCCTTTTAAACAAGGTTGTCCAAAAAAAGGATCTAATTGTAAATGATCTATTTAAAACCAATTTACTACTAACTGGGGTAAAACGTCAAATTTCAGAAATAAATCTGGAATAAGTTTTGCAAAAGAATTCCCAGTCTATTAATCTGACATACCCACAATTCTGACAATACCACAATAGGAAAGGCTTGTTTAAAAAAGTTATTTTTTTCCAGTAAATTGGTCATGAATCCTTTGACCTATTCCAATTTTTTGGGTATATAGCAGTTATATGTAGGTATCTAAACAAGATACTTTTAGCTTTAACATTATTCCCTCCTTCATTATAATAAAGAAGAATTTTGTTTTAATAAAAAATATATTTTTTCAAAATTTTTTTTTCAAAAAACTGTAAAAAATCCGGGTTTTCCTTCTATTATCCCTACTTGGTTTCTATAAAACATCTCCATTTTGAGGATTTCGCACAAGTGTAGTTCTGGATGTTTTCTGAACCATCTCCATTTTATTTCCTCGTGCTGTGCACTTCCGTATTGTGTGGGTATTTGTGAGCAACTCCATACTGATTATAAAGTCCAAATGCAGTTCCCGATTTATAAAGCCTGTTGTTTATGTTTGCGCCACTACTTGTTGTTATTGTACTACCGAAACCCATCTACGTATTCGACTGTTTGGCCTTGCAGCATCATGTTATCTGTGTTTACGTTGTTGATTTTCAGTGTTTTTTATTTGTTTCCTTGATATTTATGTCAAGTCCTCAAGTTTCTCCAAGTCTTCTGATTTTGCTTTCATGTCGGATATCTTATGTGAGAGTAGACAAATATCAGATTCAGATCCTTTAGTTGATATCAATGCCATGATATTCGTTACATATGATATATGTAACGTTGTCTTCATTTGCATCATCTATGATGACAATACTGATTTCCTCGAAATCTTAACCAGCTGTTTCCTCTGCTGTCATTGTTAGCCGTTTTAGGAATATTCTGTTGTAAACTTCTTGCAGCTTTCTTCATTTGATTTGTCAGTTGTTGTAACAGTTCGGCTGTACCCGGAAGTTCTTTCTTGGGACATAAAGATTGACAATCTTTAGCTGAGTGTAAGATGGGTCATTTCAGAACAGAGATCCAATCGTCATATAAGAATATTTTTGTTGTTTAGCTGCAGTTTGATTTCTCTTCTTTGTTGCTAATTGTTCACCGGTGGTAATGAGTTCTTTGTTTCGTCATTTTGCACTTGTTGTAGGAAGAGTTTTTCCGTTTTATGTGCATAATTGATATTTTTTTGCATTTCAGTTTGATTTTGATTTCGCCTGTGATTTGGTCATATCACTTTGAATATCAGCGCCTCTGTACGCGTACGTGATCTACTTGATTTCGTGAGGAGATCTCCATGTTTCTTCTGAACTTTAAGTTCTATTATTATTATTATTATCAAATATCTCCAACAGTTCAAAAGTTGCATAATTCTTAGAAACGTATTTTCACCACTGTTGAACATCTTTTTTTTCCAAATGAAGCGAGAAATGATTGAGTTAAGTATTTTTCTATATCGACTTAGACCGACCTTAAATCGAAGAGAATCTTATTTGGAATGGACCATCAAGAATCAATATGTCACTCACCTACCTTTTGTAGGGTGTCACGAGGATCAATGATATATTAATGTTATTCTTAAGTTTACGATTTTGCTCTTAACACTAACATTATTCCGTTTTGTTGTTGTTGTTGTTTTGTGATTATAAATGTATTTTTCTAGAAAATTGGTTAATAAAAAAAACTATGGTAAGTGGATTTTAATGAATTATAGCCAGAAATGCGTGTATGGAATCTCAAGTGACACTTGTTTTTTGAGATGTAATTTATCAACAACTACAACTATGTATTTACTCCATAAACTCCTAAAAAAACACACTCACTCACTCATTCACTCACTCACTAAAAACTTTCGCATCTTACACTCCACATTATTTTATTTAGATTGGATACAGATGAATGAATGAATCGATAGATGGATGGACAGAACGACAGCTACATACTGAAGATAGACAATCAAAAAAACAACAACAAACATACAACTTGACTTCTACTACTAAATTATGTAGAGTTTAGTTCAAATGATATTTTTCTTTTTTTTTTTAATTCAAACAACAGCAACAACAACAATTGCATTTTACATAATTACTTTATTTACCACTTAAGGAAAAATAATAGAAACCGTTCTCTTTTCTTTTTGTATCTTTTTGTTATTTGTATCTCTTAGATTTACTCTACAGTGATTAATGAGGCATGTGAACAACTAAAGGAAGTTATGTCAAATTTATATAAACTATAGAAGATATTGAGGAACTTAAATGTCAGATGGTAATTGGAAAATCCTTTAATTAATCAAAGTGGTAAGTGAAATTTAAATATTTTATATTCATATTAAAGAAATTGTCCGGGAAATGCAATAAAATGTCTATTGTGGTTCTAATTCATATAAATATTAAATTAATCGTTTGTCTTTATTATCGTTTATTAATGATCGTCACTGTATTAATTTCCGGCCAATATATTTATATGCTGTATGATAATAAAAAATAAAGTTTAATATATATTAAATAGGATGTGTGTATGCATATATGTATGAATGTATGTATGTATCATATAGAATCTAAAAAGGCTGGGCCAATTTTAATGAAAATTTCACAGAATGATTCAAATATATATTCGAAAGTAACATAGGCCAAAACAGCTCCGATACACGGAACCAAAAAAGGTTGTAAATACAACGGAAAAGGGTGTAGAATTAAAGAAAAGTAGGTTAAATATCAGGCAACGAAACCTTTATTCATCGTAACAAACATTTTCGTAAATTCTTCAAGTTTATGATTAATTTGAATAAATATTATTCAAATTGACAAAATTAAATTCTTTCTATTGATGAACATTATTCAACTTTAATGCCATTTTTGAGTGAAATTTACGAAATTTTAATTGAATTAAGGAAAGAATTACGTTAAATTGTTGTAATAAATTAATACTTTAAATATTAAGTATTAAATATTTCATGAAAACTTCCGATAGGAGCAGGGGAAGGACAAAATGTAAGACGGATAGGATGAGGGGGAGAAGTAGCCCCCATACAAAGCAAATATTGATTATCGAATATCCAAAAAGCTATAATAGCGAGAGTTCTCAAAATTTGGTCCCAACTTCTTTCTCAAAAAGTAGGACGAATAGGACCAGGGGGAAGGGTACCCCCTTCTATAAAGCAAGTTTAAATTAGTAGTTCGATATTAGAGGCCTTTTTGTTCCCTGGTGCGGTATCTTAAATTCAAATTAATTTTCCCATAATGTAAGTGGTGAAGGGTGTTCGAGATTTATTCAGACGATTAAAATCTGTGTCGTTATATTACCCAATAAATTGTTAATAATTTAGATGGATCATTCAGTCAGTGTCATCTATGTCATGGTCATATAAGAGGAATCGTATAGTTGTTACAGTACACAAATATATGATATGATAATACAAATTATCATAATTATTGAACGTTAATTTAAAAAAAAGTTCGCTCAGTTGGCAAAAAATTATTCTTCTTAAGGTGAGTGCAATTGCAAGTGGTTAAAAATTCAGTTACAGAAAAAAATTGTACCGTTATTTAAGAATACCTCTATGTAGATGAATCTACCGGGTATATAAAGCCACTTTCAATTAGGTCGTGTTATAGCGTGATGTCTCTCTTCATTTGTAGTTATTATTTTGTATTTTTACCAATATGGAAATAAAGTCTTTTGGCAGTTCCAATTTATACATACTTGACTGTAAATTGTTTGTCACAAAATATTCGGACCATATTTTCGTATTATTTTGATGATTTTGTGAATGGTTATTGTTAAATATTTTCATTTGTGAAGGTATTAAAATCTCTAATGACATTGATCCTAATGTTTTGAATAATAACTGTCCTGCGCAAATGGTTCGATCCATTTTAGTGCGAGTAAAGTCCATGCTCTATAATTTTTTGATGTTTAGAATCTATCGGAGATTATTTATTGGTTTTATGGTTTCAAAATCGAAACAAAGACTGGAGTCTTATATTTCAATCTTTGTGAATCTACAAGTTCAAATTGGTTTTTTCGAGAAAAAGCGTTTCGAAAGACTAAAGTTAATTGTTGATGATTTTTTGTTATGTTTATGTTGTACCTATAGCGGTATATTATCCAGTCCAGTTACTTTTTATTAAAAAAAACATAAAAAGTTTTTGCAGGATATCGTTTGGTAATAATAAAATATCTTAAACATAAACCGAGTATGAAAAACGAAAAAATATTGACTTAGAATCAAAAATTCGACTACATTTCTTCCTCTGACAAGACAACACACATTCTCTAACATAATCTGGGTATTAATCTTTTCACTAGAGTCAATTTTAGACTACTTGAAAAACCATATTGACTTCATATCATAGTCCAAAATGTTAATAAGTTTTCGCAACATCCGTTGGTTTTAATTTTTATGCACTTAAATAGCCAGTTTGCGTAGAGACCGAATGCATACTATCGAAAATGCTGGTATGTCCAAAGAAATTGACCTTTCCTTAACTTCCGATAATATTCACTCTCCTTATAAATATATTTTGAAAATCGGAAAGATATCAAATATAATTCTTTCGTACTCTCAGCTAAAGACATTTCGAAGTTATAGGCGCATATGGAAATCATTATGTTTACCTTAAGGGTCGATACGCCAAAATTGCTCCGCATGAGTTTGTAATATTTTATAGAAATCTCTGGAACTAAAGATTCATTATGAATTAACCCTTTCTCGATAGATCCTGCAATGAGACATGTAATCGACTTCAGACAACTGGGGAATTAAATCACAGTGACATCATGTCAAGATCCTGAATGTTAAAAAAATGTCCCTATCATTCCGTTTTCTAAAGAGCCCGACGGAATACTACCGAAAATGTTGGTTAGTCCAAAGGAATCTACGACTTTTTTTACTTATGAGATTAACACTCTCCTCATAAATATATTTCGGGGTACTGGAGGATAGTTAACTCATCATTATTATAAGATCGGCAAATATGTCATAATTCTTCAAACTTCCAAGATATAGGCGCATATGAATGTCATTATGTTTATCTTAAGTTTCAATACACAAAAATTGCTCCGCATGAGTTTGCGATCCCCTTCTCGATAGAACTTGCAAAAAGTATTTGACGACATGCCATCCTTTTTTGGCCTATGCAAAGAGCAAACAAAAAGGGTATATCATATATCTAGCATTATTTTAGTCCTGGTTGTGGAGTACATGGACCAATTTGATAGATTGATGAGGATGGTTGTGCATCCAATGTATCTAATGCACATGGTTATATTGTGAGTAGTAATTTAATGATTAAAGAAGGAAAAAATAATATTTAAACCGAAGTCTCTTAGATATATCGTCACTGTTCTCTAATAAGACACTGGGCAACTACATAATGAACTCTCTTTGTAAAGCAGTACAGGAAAGCTAAAATGCTCTACCAAGTTATCCCAAATTCACTGAATGAAGTACTAAAATAATTTCGGTTACATTCTTTATAATTACAACTTGTTATCGTTTCCCCAAAAAATGTCATATATATTTTAAATGATCCAATAGTTCATATTGTCAAAGTAAGTTTCTAAATTTTTAATTAAGTTTGTAATAAATCTTGGAAAAATATAAAAAATTGAACCACTTCTTTTTAGCAAATGCTGCTAATCATTGTCATAGTAAAACTAATTTTTATTTCAATTCATATTTAAGTACAGCTGCACAACATTAAGCGTTTATGAAGTGTATTGCATAATTAAGCTCTAAAATGTAACAGCAGGGTGCCACTACATGCGACTCATCTAAATTGATTTTTAGCTTTAATTCAATTTCAAACATTTTGTTAGGAAAACGCTTCATACTCATACAAGTAGTTTAAACTATTTTTTGCTTTTTCCAGCCAAAAACTAAGAAAAAAAAACTCCAACAAAATAAAAAAAACATGACAAAAGAATGCGTAATGTTGTTTTAATGTAAAATGTTAGTTAAAACATACAACAAAACAACAAAACTAAAAAGAGGTGAAGAGGAGAAGAAAAAATCTTGACAAAACAAAGAAAATCGGTTTTGTCAAATGATAATTGTTTGTCTACAATAAAAATGTCTTTTGGAAAGATCACTTGTATTTTGTTATGTTACGTTATGTTCCTTGAGCCAAATGGATATTTTTTAATGCACTTAAATATTGTCAATGTGTGTGCATATGTGGAACATATGTATTAATGTTATTGATGCTTTAGTTGTTGTCATTTAATGTTTAAATCAACTTCAATCTATATATAATATTAAACATTTGAGTACATAAGAGTGTCATGTGCATGTGACCAACATTTCAAATGAACAATTCCTAAACACGCACATACTCACATATATACCTATACAAAGACATGAATACAATCAAATTGATTGATTACCGACAATTTGGACGGACATCGAAAAAAAAAAACGAATAACATTAATACATTTAATATGAATGTGCATATTAGCTGAAAAAGTGAGGTTAATCGGGTGCAACGAATTTTGAATACCCTCAGGATAGCAATTTTAAATTTAGATGCTTTTAAGGTTCAGAAGCCGAAATTCTGGCAAATAATTTAAGCCTCAACCCTTTAAAGAAATATATTTTATAGTTTGCTCAAAATTATCTGAGGTTGTTTCAGATTTTGGTCTTTAACTTTTTTCAATTGAACCGATTTTCTTGATCTTAAACATCAAGACGACATAAAAATCAACAGATAGTTTTAATATAATTTTCTATTATTGGCTTTACCAGTTTCCACACCTTTGTCACAGAAGCACAGACGGACTTTACTATATCAACACAGATTTAAATTTGGTGATAAATCCTTTCGTTACAATGCTACACCTGAAATGATTAACTTTATTTATTTCTCTAAGTGTAGGGTACAAAACAAAATAGAAATGCTAAAGAAAGCAATTGAGTCTATAGGAAAAAAACCGCCGGACAGACATTTAAACATTTAGTTAACAACATTCATACATTAATTCATACCAAACATCCAGACTTTTTTATATTTTTCTTCGTTCAATCATTCATTCATACATTTCATCTTCAACTATTCAACAAGTTGAAAGCTTTTGTAATAGTATTTGAAAAATTATTTAATATTATTGTTAGTTGTTACTTGTCGGTGTCATTTGTAATTGTGTTCTGTGTTTGAGATTGTTTTCTTTCATTTTTTTTGTAGTTTTTGAGTTGCAGTTGTCTTGCAGTTGTTAGAGAATTTGTAACAGATTAGATTTTTGTTTGCTAATGAGGTGATGATACTGAATGGAAAGAAAACTTTCAAATTTTGTAAGATAATATGAATATTTTAAATCTGAGATGACTGTTAGATAGATATCAATAAATAGAATTTTTAAGAAATTGTGTTTTATAATCCAAAGTAAAAAATATAGACCAGACTACAAAGGACTATCAAAAATAGACTATATAGTTATCTAGACTATAGTATAGATTGTGATCTAGACTATAGTATAGATTGTGATCTACACTATAGTATAGATTGTGATCTACACTATAGTATAGATTGTGATCTACACTATAGTATAGATTGTGATCTACACTATAGTATAGATTGTGATCTACACTATAGAGTATAGATTGTGATCTACACTATAGAGTATAGATTGTGATCTAGACTATAGAGTATAGATTGTGATCTAGACTATAGAGTATAGATTGTGATCTAGACTATAGAGTATAGATTGTGATCTAGACTTTAGTATAGATTGTGATCTAGACTATAGAGTATAGATTGTGATCTAGACTTTAGTATAGATTGTGATCTAGACTATAGAGTATAGATTGTGATCTAGACTATAGAGTATAGATTGTGATCTAGACTATAGAGTATAGATTGTGATCTAGACTATAGAGTATAGATTGTGATCTAGACTATAGTATAGATTGTGATATAGATAGATTGTGATCTAGACTACAGAATTATTGTCATTTTGCTATAAGAGGTAGTCTATTTTCGTCTTATAACAAGAATCCAATATTACCTTATATAAATACCACATTATTGTTCTTGTACAACTCAAGGGCTTGTCTACCACAGTGAACATATGCCAAGACATACGAAGTCCTACGAATCGAAGCAGCTATTTTGGTAAACATTCCTTAACGTATTTCAGCAACTCAATATTACTTGCCATGGCAAGAACTTTTTGGAACATTTGACTACTATTGGGTCCTAATTCCCTCGGGCATCAGCAACATTAAAATTTTGACCAGGAAGTTGCTAAAAATCTGTCAGTACATATGTTTCATCATCAAAAATTTGACTTCAATTTCCGTACTCCATTTTTTCCCATTCAATTTTAAGCAGCGTTCCTATTTTAAACTGATTTGGGCCTTGTATATTTTTAAACCAGCTGTGCTTTAACTTTTCGTATCAGATATTCTGTTCACTGAGCTAACTCAGCTGCTTTCGTACCTACAAAATCCGTAATAACAACCTAATTGACAATCTTGACACTTAAATAGATAAATTTAAGTATCTTTAATCTCACACACTAAAATAAATAAATTTTAATTCTTTTATTTTTCCAAATTCCTATTGAGGAATTTTTTTAAGTCTTTTGTTAAACTAAAATAATATAAAATAAAATTAAACTACAGAATATTTATATAGAGAAATAAATATTTATGTAAATAAGTTTTATTACTACAAAAGATATCAGCAGTTCTATAAATTTATTACAGCTGTTTTGGCTTAAGGCAAAATCGTCAGCTGTACACATTTACAGTCACCCGGTAATTGAATGTCTTCCTACGCAATTTCGATTATTACATACGACTTTAGAGGTTTTGTATTTTTTTTTGTTTTTTTTTGTTTTTGTTACTCGGTCCAAGAGTTTAGGTGGATTATCAATCGTATTTTTACACTTACTTATTTTACATACATTTTTGTTGCTGTTTGATGTTGTTTGTATTGTTGTTATTTTTTATTTGTTTTAATATTTTATATCTAAATATCTCTACTGTATTACTAAATGCTGTAACCGTTACTGAGGTGATAAAAATACAATAAGAATTTACAATCGAAATAAATTTGAATACTTTTCATTACACACACACACACATGTCGACACACGAATATACGTCTAAGATTAAGTTAAATGTTAAATGCCAAATATTTTACCATAAAATTTCATCATAAATTTTTGTTGGATTTTTTAGCAAAATTTTTGTAAATTAAGTTATAAATAGTCTTTATTAAAAACTATAGTACAAACTAAAGTTCAGATCTTAACTTGCAGCCCAAACTCTGTTATAGTACACAGAACAGACTAAAGTCAAATGGGTAAATAATTTTTAACAACTTAGAGTAGCTCCATCGCCAATACTCCATAGCACTGCCGTCAATTATTACTTGGGAGGCTACTTAACGTCTATGCTACCATCCTTGTCCTTTTTCTTTCCTCCTTTCGCCTTTTTTCCATTGAACTTAAGGTTCGCTTGTGTTATGAACCTGTTAAACGATTCCATTTTGACTTGGAAGATACCATTACCATTATTATATTATCGGGTGTAATTCTTGTCTAAATTACACACGTGTCAGCCTCGAGACTCAAAGGTGTATCCACAGTTAATTCGTTGACAGCTCTGCCGGAAATGTGTTAACGCATTCTTGCATATCGACAGCAATCGTCCACTCTATCGGAGTCCATTAGGCATAAGCTTACCTATTGCTCTATTCTTCCCTGTTGCCTTATTGAATGGGTATTCCATATGGGTCTTGACCAGTTGTTAGACTCGACTTAATAATCCGCTTGCCAAATTTTATATTCAATAACTCCCTTTTTCCTCTTCTTCGTAACTAGCATAACCTCTCTTTTATCATCGCCTAATTCCTACTTAATGATTCCTATTGTATCACATGCACACAGTTCTACCTCGTCAACTTATTTTGCACGTACAATGACTGTTAGCAAATCCGATAATGATGAATTCCGTAAGTATTGTCAATTCCAGTATGCCCTTGTGTATCACGTTCCACAGTATTGGCCATTTACCAATCCCTAAGGAACCCCATTTTCTAGCATCGTCTCTATCGTGCCACAGGGTTCTTAATAATCTTGAATATCCAGAGCGTCATCATAATATTATTACATTGCTGAGTGCATTCATTATATCCAAAGTTAATACTGTACACATTATGTCCCTATGCATCACGTTCCACAACAATGACCATTTACCGATCCTCAAGGAACTCTACGGATTCTTGATAATCATCCACCCTGTACTGTTCAGTGCATTAATTATGTCCAAAGTTAATACTGGCTTCCCTTGTCATCCCAAAAACCTTGTTAATGGCGTCAATTGTTGATTTGGCTTCTGGAAGTCCATACTGTCCCTTTGAGATTTCATTTGATCTCCCCCAGCTGGTAGTAATCAATTATATCTATTTTTTTCCAATTGTATCCAATGAACAAATAGTTTTAAATAACAGTGGTTCTCCAAATGTTTTTCCTGGTTTAGGTAGCAGAAGCAAATTCTTTCCAAACTTCGGCAAATACCCTTTGTTTTTACCCTTTTCGCTATTTGAAGTGCCCCATTTGGCACGTCGTCCATACCTGGAGCTTTACCATGGCCTTTTCTGAAACAAATTTTCAGTCCATCGTTCTCCCAAGGATTCTCGAACACTTAAGTTGGAGAATCCTTTGTTCCTTCAATCGTGATATCACAATGTGATAAGATTTTCCCCATAGGTTTAAGTTCATTCTTTGCTTAACTGCCTAAAGCTCTTCCACTGCTTATCTTGACTGGTTTTTGAAGGTTAGTTCAAGCCTGATGATATTTTTTCTGATATGTGTTTGATAAGATTGTAGTCTATACTACAGAATAGGTTGTAGTTTATGCTGCTGGATTATAGTCTCGACTACAGAATACATTTTAGTTTGTACTAAAGTACAGATTGTGGATTATACAGGTTGTAGTCTACTGTATTAAATATATTACGGTTAACATTAGTTGGCAGCGTAATGTTTATTCTATAGTCCATGTTTTAGACCAGACTACAGTTTGTTTTTATTTTTATTTTAGTCCAAATTCTAAATATTCTTAAGTCCAGACTATAGTTTACAATATTATTCAGACTATGTTTCATATTTTATTCCCGACTATAGTTTACACTGTACTCCAGATTATAGTTTATACTGTTGTTTTCACTATAGTCCAGACTAAGGTTATAATATAGTCTAGAGTAATATTTATACCATAGCCCAGACTATAGACTTATAGTTTATAAAATTGTACAGATTATGGATTATAATATAGTCCACACTATGGTTTATACTAAAGTACAGACTATAGTTTTGTCTATAGCCTATGTTGTCCGTCCGATAGACCATAGATCATGATTGATTACAGCGTCATTTTACAGGTGTTGTCGTTTTCCCCTTCCAAACATAGTTTTTTATTAAAGACTCATAATATTTATGTTAATATTGCTACAATCATAATATTTTTAAAACATCGTAAATTATAATGAAATTAAATTAACAAATAAAGAAAAAATAATTTATATTACACACTTCTCTCTTTCTCTTTCACGCTTCATGTTCGCATGTTGATAGATAAATTTAATTGTTAATAAATTTAGCTTTTTAAAAAAAGTGAATGGAGTTTTCAAAATGTCTGTATTTATGATTATAAAAATATCTATTAAGATCATAAAATTTAATTGAACTATTAAAGTCTTTAGTGGAATTTAATCAGGAAATAAATATTTATTTTTAAGTTATGTTTTATAGAACTTTACGTAAGTTTTGAATTGTAATGTCTTATTTGAAGTTTTAAGTTAAAATATAAATCGCCTACAAAGAGTTATTTGTACTTATTGACGCACAGTGTTTGAAATGAATAATTAAATGGAAATAAATCTGCAACTGTTGTGGTGTAGGCGAGTTTTAGTTTTTAATTTGGACATTGTGGATCTAACGGGGGTCGGTTCACAGAGTCCCTAAGTTGGTTAATATTTATAACCATTCAGATTCTTTATATTTAAACCATGGATTCTGCTAGTGAACCTGGTAATATGGGTAATTTGTCTTTATAGTTTAAGAGATAACTACTTAAAAAAATACTTTTTGATCGATCTTATCGAAGACTTATGCTACAGTTGGCTGACATTTTATCACTTTCACTTTTGCAAAGAAAATCTATTCATATATAAAGAATCTTGACCAACTTTGGGACCCTGTGTACCGTCCCCGTTAGGTCCACAAAGTCCAAACTCACAATTTAAACTCGCCTACTCTTCTACTATCATTATGTTTCATTCTTTTCCGTTCGGAAGTTGCAGATTTATTTCCATTTCATTACACCCTACATCAACAAGTGTGATTGGGGTATAATGCGTTTGTGCTTAAGTTCGTAACGCACAGAAAAAATATATGGCTCCACCACTTTTAAATATACCGTTCGAATCAGAATCTTTTTCTGAGTCGATTTAACGATATCAGTTCGTCCGTCTGGCCGGCTGGTTGTCCGTGTAAACCTTTTTAGCAAAATTCAGGTCACAATTTTAGAAATATTTTAATGAAACTTGTCACGTATAATTATTTTGCCTCCAAGGACAATGCCTGTTGAAATTGATGATGTTGATGCGTTTTTATTTCACCTAGCTCCCATATAAATATTCCTCCCGGAATAGAGTTCTAACCTTATAAAACCTTATAAAAGTTATAAAAGTTCTGAATATTAAGCGATTTTAACGAAATTTAGCACAAACAAGTCTAAAAGTACTCTAAACTGATGTGCCAAATTATATGAGGGTCATACAAGACCTCTTTAAATAAGAAAGAATGTATAGTCGGTCAAGCCTGACTATCTAGTACTCCACGCGACATCGTCGGTTAAGAATAGTGGTTACGAAAAATTAACCAACGACCCTCGTATAATTTGATTTTCTATTTTATTCATAGTATGTTAAATTTATGCGTTTTGAAATGAATTTTTCTGGGTTGTTATATGCCAAATTTCGTTTAAATTGTTTTGTTTTCAGAACTAAAACCCCATTCCGGGAATATTATTTGTACCTGAACTAATAAACCGGACAATTCGTATTTCAACAGGCTTCGTCCTTAGGCCGAAATAATAATATGTATCAAATTTCATTGCGATATTTTAAAATTGCGACCTATAGACTGTTCACAACGTTTACGTGGGCAGCTAGACAGACGGATGGACATCGTTAAATTGCCTCTGAAAGTGATTTTGAGTCGAATGGTATACTTAAAGGTGTGGGTGTAACACCATTTTTTCATCAGTAATACATAATACCCAAACACCTTCGGTGGTGTAGGGTATAAATATTACTTTGAAGGACTTTAATTTCACATATACGTTGGTATTGTGATAGGAATTGGTTAAATTAAGATAAGTATACATAAAAATCGATGTACGACATTTTACGAGGGTCGGTCCATAATTTTCTCTAGCTCCCGTAAAATCCCCCAGAAATTGTTTTACATATATAAAAGTATATAGTGCACTCTTAAGCACAAAATAGATATCATTTATAACCAATTATATGGACCGACTATAGTTTTAACTTATTTCTCATTTGAAACACTGTGTGACGTATTGAAAAGAAATAACAAAAATATGTGATTTCATTTAATAGCAGATGCTTCTTCTTCTTCTTCTTGAGCAATCACATCTTTGATTTGTGTTACGTGATGTTTACTGAATTAAATGAAACACACTTTAATAACACAGTAGCCGCGGGTTAATTTCATACGATTGATTGATGAAATTTTAAAAATCCCATAATTCTAACTAAATTGGAAGAACAAAATTTAAACATAATAATTTTTGCTTTAAATTGCTAACGATATTTTTAAAATCTTGTTTTTTTTTGTATTTTGAGGTTATTTCACAATATCGATGATCAATAAAGGAAGTGATTCCAGATGATTATTGTAATTTTTACTCACATGTGTACATTCTTATGTAACGTCTTTTTGTATTTCAAATTGATATGTAATTTTTTTTTGAGCCGACACTTAAATCATTCATTGGTAATCAAAATTGATTGGCATGAAGAAGTTACCAATCAACTGACTAACCACATTTTGAAAGGTGAATTGTTGAAAATCATGTAAATAAAAATCACATTAAAAAAGATGAACATTTTTTTTCTTACAATAAACATAAAAATTAACCATATGAATGATAATCCATTAACAATTTATGGTTAGCAAAAATTTCTTTAGGCATTTTTAATATTAGATGAATGTTTTTTTATGTTCAAAGCAAAATTTTAATAGGATGAAACAAAATGTATTCAAATCGATTATTTGGAATTAATTCGGAAACTTTTGAACCTTTATATGTGTAAAATTAGTTAAATTTCACTAGAGGAAGTCTAGTTTAAATTGAATTCTATCGATAAAAAGGTTAAAACTCGCATATTCATGATCGGAGTAAGTGAAATGTCATTTGATAACAGAACTTCAAATTTTGAATTTTCGATTTTTAAATTCACATTTAAAATTTAATCAAATCGAAATGAATAACGGTAATTTCTTGTATCAGGAAATAAAAAGTTTCTCACTTTTCATACAGAAATGTCCAAAATCCAAAAACGCTTTTTTTAATAATTTTGTATTGTCGTGAAAATGTATAGAAAATAGTTAAATTTTTCTAATAGAAGCCTGGTTAAGCATGTATTTTGAGTCAAGGCGTAAACTTCGCACACATATATTTGAAATATATGAAAACTTCAGAAAATAGAACGTCATATGATATCGAAAATTGACGAAAAACTTCAAAATTTTGATTTTTTTTAATGAAAATCATTTTAAAAGTTTAAACAAATTTAAACGAATAATGACTTATTTCAGGGAGTTACGAGTTTTTTACGAAAATGGTCAAAATCTCAGTCCGTATAGATCGTGTTTAAAAATTTTCACTTTTTTTTACTTAAATGAACGCCTCGTCATTGCAAGTTTCGTCCGACAGAAAATACTTTTTGTGTGTTTACCATCTACATTTACATGCAGAGAAACGACATTTCGCAATATATTCGTCGCAAACACTTATTTATTCGCGGCAAACATATATTGTTATTATCAACATGTTATTTGATGAATTCATTTTATTTTTAGAACAATTTAATTGCTGTAATAAAATTATTTTTATTAAAAAAATATTCTGGTCGCAATATGATTGACTGATCTGAATTTTATTGTTATTGAACAGTCCGTTATAAAAAACTATTGTTATTAATACAAAATATTATTTTCGGTTTACTGACAACTGAATATGAACAAATATTTTGTGTTAACATGAAGAATAATAAATTTTTAATAAATATTCTCATTATTTATAAATAAAAAAATATTCAATTATATTAATTAAATTTTATCTTAAAAAAATAGTTGATTGTACTAACTATATTTTTATTTAATATTTTTAAAAGCGGTTACAATGATTTTAGTGGCGATAACAATATTTTTAGTGACGACAACAATGTTTTAGTGGCGATAACAATAACTATTGAAATCAATACAAAGTGACAATGCAATTACAACAACAATATTTTTTATTGGAATAACAATATTTTAGTGCTGATAACAAAAACTATTTTTATAAGTGCAAAATCAAAATGCGAATAAACAAATTTAACAGTTACGGTAACAATATCTAATAACAATAGTGTTTTGCTTCTCGTTTATAGTTACCGCAAACATATTTTTCTCTGCGTATGTTATAGATTATTAAAACTTGATTCCAGCTTATCGATTTGAGAACTTAACAAAAGGATTTTTTCAAAATTGACCAAGTTTGGATTGGGTTTATATGCATTCCCATCAAAAATTCTTTAACAAACAATAAACAAACTATAAAGTACATTGATTTTATAAGTGAATAAATCTTCCCACCATTTTGTAAAAAAATATTCTTTTTAAAGTTCCAACTTCAGATTAGTATAACATATTAACGGATGAATATGTTTATATAGTTACGCATCTTTAGGTTCTACAGTAACGGGACTAAAATGGGTTAAAAATTTATTTCGACTTGAATATCTCCGAAACTATAAGAGACAAACTAAATATGTGATGTATTTTAGACATTTATAAAATCTATCTAATTATAAAATTTCTTGAGGCCGACAACTTTAGAAGGTCAGTGTCTACTCTTCTGACCATGTTTCACCAAATCAACTGAAAAATACCTCAGCTCTGATTGTGTTTCATTAAGGTATCTCAAAAGTTTCAAAAGTAACAGATTTAGACATTCTATAGTTCCGGAAGTGTGTCTTCAAATGTGTTTACCATGGGTACAAACATTTTTGTACTCTAAAAAAAAATATGCGTGCATTATCTATCATAGTTTAAGAGATATTTAGACAAAAGTAAAATTTTTATCTCTTTTTTTTTTGGAGAGATTTTTATATTTTCTTTTTTTTTAAATTGGTGTTCAAAAATATTGCCAGGATTCACTCTAAAATTATTTTGAATTTACTTATGTGGATGAACTATACATTTTTGTACATAATTCTGAAAAAGATTTCTAACTTAAATCCATGTTAAGCAAATCCAAGGGTATCAGGAGAAACGCTTTTCCCGCTAGCCCTATCGGAATTTCGCTATTTAAAAATTCTATTGATATTTGAGGGGAAAAATGTCAAATCTAGAACGTTTATTATTATTAGAAAAATGTGTTAAATTTCATTTATTAAAAACAAATCGATTCTGCCCCACTGTGTTATTAAACTAAATTCCTGCCGAGTTTAAAGTATGTTAAATTTTTAAATTAAATTCCTTTCATACGTTGCTAAACTTTTAACCATCTTAATCTCCAATATTTTATCTAATTTAAACCAGAATAAAATAAAAAATTAATGTCTCTTTTACGCTTTCAAATAAAAGTGATTATGTCGTAGCGTTTAAAAAATTTCATTTTTTCCTAATGTGTTTGATTATTTTAGACTTATCTTTCTCTCAGTCACAGATAAAAATCGTCCACCACGATAACAACAACAATAAATACTTCATCTTTATGCCAAAATAATAATTTTCAAATCAAAGATTTTTTTCTGAACTAATGTCAAAGATTAGTTGGAAATCAGATGGCAACAAAAGAGAGGTGATTGCTTTTTGATTTTTGGAAAGAAGTGAAAATTGATCTTAAGGTGACCATTTTTTAAATTTTAATTCGGAAATTTCTTAAAGTTACTGTTTGGGATATGAACGCAAAGTTTGTAGGGATAAAGAAAATTTAATTTATAAAAATAAATTAAAATTTGATTTGTTTAAGAACGAAGTTGATTTGGACAATTGGTACTTTTTAAAAATTGGAATAGTGAAGTACCAAATACCTATATTTGGTACTTTTTTGTAAACTGTTTTCCACTGATTAATAAAATGATTTGAAGTTTTGGTTAAGAATTCTCTAAATCAACTAAATAATTTAATCAATAAATTATTTAATCAAATAACAAAAGGTACCAAATTCGGTACTTAAACATTCATAGTATTGGTACTATTTATTCAAACATATTTTAAATTTGGAGAATATTTGTAGTTTTACATAGTGCGAAGTTTGACTGATTAAAAATGGAATTTGGTACTAATGGTACTTTTTAAAAATGTTAATAAAAACACAAAAGAATTTCTTAAGAGCTTTGAGAACAGAATTAGTTTTTAGTTATGTAATTATGTATCCACTTGTACCATTTTTGGCACAGTGATAAGGATCCAGTTTTAAATTCCGCTAGATGTGACCTAGTTCAGACAATGAACTAGCCTAGTTCTCATTAATGAAACTTTTCTAGGAATTCAGGCATTTACACTGGAGACCAACTTGCATCGTCCTGATTTGCGTCACTTTTTAAGAACTAAATAAATTCGATTTGCGTCGTTGTAATTTTTAATTGCTTCGGTCCGATTACGTCGTTTTGATCTCTATTTGCGTCGGTTCGATTTGGGTCGTAAGAAACGGTTGGATTACCATTTTTAGCATAACTGATAACACTTATCGCCATCTGTAAGTGTGTGTGATGCGCCAAAGTACATTAAGGACATCAAAGTCAAAGAAAAATAATAAGTTTAGAATTAAAATTAGACGTAATAAAATGTTTAAAATCGGTAGAAAAGTCTGTTAATATAGGAAGTGCTTTTGTACTAGCTCCTACAAATAAATCAATTAGCTGAAATTGTCACATCACTGTAATTTAAACTAGATATTATAGCAAGAAAGCCCTTATGGGTATAAGATGGGATCCCTTCATTTAATTTGGACAAATAATCAAAATAAGCAAAGAGTGCTACTGAGAAAGAACATCATCAAAAATAAAGCTCTTTCTATTTACTCCAATGAATTAAATTTCAGTGAATTCTATGGAAAAAGTTGATTCTATTCGCAAGTCGGGGCTCTAGTGTTTGTGGTTATTATTTAAAAAATGTTGAAAAGCGAGGTTAGGTTAGGTCATAAGGATGAGAGCAATTATACTGACTGGCATCTGTAGAGACCTTGTGGTCCACTATGATTCCCTTTTTCCCTCTCCTTTCTTGTTTCTCTTCTTACGCTCCTTCTTCCACATAGGTAATTACGCTACCCAGTTAGCCGTCTTAATGAAGTCTAATAATAACCAAGGATTAACTCTCTGTTGGTCTAAAAGGAATAAAATTCAAGTATTTTAAATCTCTAAAAAAATGCCCTCAACAACTTCCCTCCACACAATTTTAACATATCGTTCGAAAACGAGGCTAAAGGTTAAAAATTTACTCCGATTAAATGCACAATTTGTTTGTCATAAATGTTTTTTTGAAAATTTTTTAACTTATCAATTTCCAAGGTGATTCCGATCAAATAGAGGCCTGTGCTTCTCCAATTTAATAAGAAGGCACTTCAGCAGAAACCATGTGACATTTGGTTAATATATCTCTTACGTTTTAAAAGTTATAGAATTATTTCTTAAAAACGATTTTAGAATACTGTGCAACTATTATATGATTTAGGGTTGTCCGTCCGTCTGGCCGCTTGATTGGCTGGCTGTCCATGTAGACCTTGTGAACAAAATGCAGGCCTTAGTGTAAAACTCACACATACGTTGGTAATCTAATAAATATTGGTCAAATAAAGACAATTATACAAATGAAATGTGTGAAATTTTACGAGGATTGACCCATAATTTATTCTACCCCCCCCCCCCTATAACGTCCGCAGAAAACTTCCTCTTATCCCACATGAATGTTACTTCCATTATTATAAACTGTACTCTTAAGTAAAAATTAAAAAAATACCTTCAAACGAGGGTGGTTCATTAACTTGCCAAAGCTAAAGCTTATAACTAACAATGTGGCCACTTTATCTTATTACCGTTATAATATATTTTATATACTTATTCCTTTCAATAGTTCACAACTAAAGTTAACAATAATTGAAAATTTACTATATTAAATTTGTTGAATTATAGTCTTTTTCACTTGCCATTTAAATCGTTTGTTGGTTACTCCGTTAGCTAAATCGAAAAAGATACATATTTTGGTGTTGTTGAATTTTTGAGTGGTCATCATTGACCAAAATCTGTGAACAATAGAAGAAGGAGGAGTTAAATAAAAATCAAACCATTACTAACTGTTGAACGGTATTCAATTTAAGCGCATCAAATAATTTTTATTGTTTTTCTCAATTTACCAATATCACCACACCACCATCCCCCCCTTCCCAACAAATGTGCTGATCTTAAGTTTTCGTTATGTATTAGAATTTTTTTCATACTCTGATCATCGTTAGTTGATAATGGGTTCATCCTGAAGCCATATTTGGTGTTTATTGTGTTCGATAGACAGACAGACGGACACTCAGCCAATCGTATATATATATATTTTGTTTTTGAACTCTATGAATTGGTGGTTGTTGTTGGTGTATTTGGTTAACTTGAGTCCATGTTTTTGGTTTACTTGTTTATAAGGAATGTGAATGTTATTGTTGTTGTTGTTATTGCATTTAAGTGTACATTCGCATAAAAAACAATGGAAAATTTGTTTAAAAGAATGATGCGATTTATTACTTTAAGATTATTTATTTTTATTTATTTATTTATTTCTATAAAATATTTATCGTTTGACTATCGATCTTTTAAATAAAAACAACAGCCGCAGAAAATTGAAGTAAAAGAGAAAAAAAAACTAAAATCTGTTAACATTTTGACAGTTCATGTTTGACCCAGACAACAGAAAAGTTAGAAAAAATTGAAAAAAGGCGGCATTTTTTTATTTAAGCCATTAGTGATGAAAACATGAGGTTAATAGAAAAACTATTGACCTTTTCAATATTTTCATTTTAAGTTTAAATAGATTTTGAAATTTTTCATAGATTCTTTGGTTGTTGTTTTTTTTACGTTATTTTGATTAATGGCACATGGTGTAATTGTAATTGATTTAAATAAGAAAAAAAAAATTATAATAAAAAGTGATTTATTGATGATGTTAAATAGTGAATGCTAATCATGATTTAAGAAACATAAATTTGAAGTGATTAGAGATTTTATTTTATGCGAATTAACAAATTATGATTTACATTAGTGAAGGCTGCAGAATAATATAAAAATGGACATGAATATTCCTGTCTTGTCTTCCCCCAGACATACACATACGTTTAACATTTATTTAAATTTTATTTCAATATCGCTTCTGAGTCAATGGTATATAATAGAGTGTGTCGTCACCCCATAGAATGAGATCTAAGGATATTTGTGGACCGAACTCCTTAAATTTTTTCATGTGAACTAATGTAAATTTTTTTTGTTAAATAATTATTTTATTTTAATTAGTATAACATCTTCATATCTGTGAGTTATATAATCTTAAAACTCAATTCCGTGTCAACATTTGTATAAAAGGACAATTACGACTTGTCGTGTGATCATATCGATTACATAGACTGCAAGTCGGATAAACAAATGAATGGATGGACTGTTACAAATATTAAAATTTATCTAGATGGTCATGGATTGGTATCTTCCAATTTGGTATCTTCCAATTTGATATCAACCTTAAAAATAAAAAATGTGCTTTTTGATTAATCTTCGTAAGATTTTTATGCTTTTGTGGTCCCAAAACTGACTTTTTTTAATGCATGATACGGATCAATTTGGATTAAAATTTCCAAAATATCAATTTTTGCTATATTTTGCTGAACACTATGGTCCTTATTACCAGTTGTCAGGAAAAGACTGAATCAATTCAATTTCTGTTAGCATGATTTAAAATGTATTCCACTTAGAGCGTTCTCCGTCGATCGCAACAAATGATCAAACGGGACAAGGTCTTAAGGGAGGATGAGTAAAATTTTTATTCAATATTTTCGATAAAGATTTTGACAGGTTTTATAACATGTGATCAAGTGTTGTCATGGTGATTATAAATTCGTGTCTGATCAAAAAGTCTGGTCAGCTGAACGTATAAATTATTTTCGGCATACGTCACTTTTGTTCGTCTCATTCTGCATTGGACGTAATGAGCACATTTATAAAGACGAATTGTTTGAGATTATGTACATTAAGACATTATTTTGAGACCTTTTAGAATTTAGATTATTGAAATATAAGTCCAAAGAGAAAAGATTTAAGAGTATCATTTATCTTTATAGATTGAACCATAAGGGTAGCACTCATTGAAATGACCAGCAGCATCCATAGAGATGTCGTGGTGCATGGTATTGCTTTGTCTGCCACATATGTTTACTACGCTTCTCAGCCTTAGTGGAGTTTTAAGTAGAGTCCAACAATATGTCTCCGATATCAGTAAAGATCGGGAAGAAATAATATCCATTTATTTTAAATCTTCTATTTGACAGGGGGAGATATTCACACAAAAAAATTAAAACTATGAAAACCTTGAAATTATGTACAAATTCTTCTAATATCTTAAAATTTTCAAATCATTCAAAATCTTAAAATTTTCAAATATTTCATCGTATAAAATACTGAAATGAAGAATGAGTCTTTTGTATTCCTATAGCGATACAACTGATATATGAATGCAAATGTTCTACAACTGTACCTCAATTATTGTTGCAAATTCGTACTCAAACGATAAATTCCAAAGTTTTTTTTTTTTTTAATATTTAAAATTATCATATTATGTTTATGAATCCTTTTCGCTACTATTTTGCAACTCATGATGATCTTTTTAAGTCATGCAAAAAATAGTTCTTTTTAAGTATATATTTAACATTTTATCGTCTAATTGGATTTGCATGAAATTAAACATAATGCTAGACATTGGCCACCTTGGGCGGATGTTAAGAAAAATACCGAAAATAAGATTTGTTTGTTTTTGACCTGGAGAGTCCATTTTTATTGGAGGTCTGAGAAAAGCCAATACCAAACAATTAAAAATTCCTTAAAGTTCCTTAAACTATATTCCGTTTAAATTCAGACTTTAGGATTTGAGAACATGAGGTATTCGCGAGTATCTGTAGTTAGCGCTTTATTCGATATAAACGACATTATTCTGAGTAATAAAGACTTTCAGAAAAAATATTATTCCTTATCTTTTGAAATTTTAAATTAAAACTTGTAACTAAGGTATGATAGATTGACCTCAATATTTTTTATTAGATAAATAATTTTGCTTTTTGACCAAAAAAAGAAAACTTTGAAAGTTTAAAATAAAAAAAAAAAAACACTTGGAGATAAATATCACATGTTGTCTCATCATTTCGCCTATGGAGACTCAATTGGCTCCTGTTATTATGTCGTATTCCTATCTGCATACATATGTAACTAACCGATCAAAAGCTATAGATTTAGAAAAAAAAACAATGATTTTGTCCCAGTATAGTGTAACTATTTGGTCTTATATCTCCTTAACTCTAACTTTAAAATTTTCTAACGAACTCTTCATAATTTATTTATTTGTTGAACAATCTTGACTCCCTTAAATTTAAACTACTGAATATAGCGTGTCATGGAAACGTAACTCTTTTTTGTTGTTATAAAATATTTATTTATTTCTATTTCTTTGATTTTAACAAATAAATAAAGTTATAAATCTTATTGGCAATAATTTATAACATTTTCATACAATCAACAATTTTACCTCACACATAGTTTTAGCCAATAATGAATGCAACAACAACAACAACAATAACAACAAATGTATTACGAACTTTTTCTTAACGTATCTGGTAAATTGTTTTGGTCAAAACACTTAACAATTATCATACATCTTAAAATATCTATTTTTTGTTATTGCTGCTGTTGTTGTTGTTTTTGTTTCGCAAAACTATTTTAACCTTACAAATACAAAAGAGAGGAAAAAAAACCTAAAAGATCTTTTATTTATGATTGTTAAACACTCATATTTTCAATGAATAATTCCTGTTGTAAACCGAAATATATACGACGGACTCATTCACATTCATTGTTGGAGGTCTATCGGTGTTTATAGTATCGTGGTGGCATTATAATCAATATTGTGGCAAATAGGAAAAAAAACAAACGGATGGACAGACTGATAGTTAGTTATTTTTATACCCTCCACCACAAAAGGTAAAAAGGGGTATATTAACTTTGTCATTCCGTGTGTAACGCTAAGAAGGAAACGTTTTAGACTCCATAATTTAAATATATTTTTGATTCAAATCAAAATCTGAGTCAATTTGGCTATGTCCGTCTGTCTATCATGCCTGAGTATTTGTAATAATTCTAAGAAGATTCCCACTTAAAAGCAGCATTAAAAGATAATGGCCGATATCTGTAGCAATCTCTAAGTTCAACTTAAAAATGTTTGCTAAATTGTCAATTATAAATTAACAAATTAGAATGTAATTTCTCCATTAAATAAAGCTATTTGTACTTCAGTACATTTCCAAAAAATCGTTTTAGTAGAAAAATAGCTAAAGCCGAAAATATAGCTAATTTGATGACTCATCCTGTGCTCCTGTGTTATATATAAATTGTATACATTTGTGAGTGTGTATGTACGAAACATAACGTATTTTCTTCACATGCATTTCTGATGGAGGTTTGTAAAGATTCGGCATTGCCGAATATAGCATTCTCACTTGTTTTAAGTACATGTTTTTTGATAAAGTTATGAACATTTAGTAAATTGATTTTTATGCTTTTCGTGTTTTTTCTTTTTAGATTTTTTATTTAATATTTATTTTCTTCATTTTTATTATCTCTTTTTTCTGTACTCGTTTAGACAATTGTCCCTGGAGGATATTTTTCAAAAAAAAAATTGTTTAAGTGTTGCAAAATATGTTGCCACAACTTGAGGAAATCACTAAATATGAATGAAGGAGAGTGTTTGAATTGAAATGCATTTGAAATTAATGCTGATAACTCAAAGATAAATATATATTAGAGTATAATTTATTTGCTATAATAAGTTTTCATTTTTAGAGATTTTTGAAATTTAACTGTCTTAATAATCAAAAATTTTGATGAAATAAATTATATGCGGATGTAAATTAGTTGAGACTTTTTTGGTTTAAAAATTTTTTATAAAATAAATTTTTACAAAAAAAATCAGTCTCTGCATCATTATTATTAAGTAAAAATATTATAATCGGTCAAGCCCGACTATGTATCCCTACACCACAATGTTGGTTATAAATAGCAGTTACGAAAAATTAATGAACGACCCTCGTATAATTTTATTTTTTTGATTAATTCTTAAGTGCGCAGTTTATTATGGTGAAACTAACATTAATGTGAAATTTAGAAGTTTTCTTTTTGTTTATATGGGCCCTAGAAGAAATTGTGGACCAACCATCGTATAATTTTCAACATCGATTTTGCTTTTATTTATTTTATGTTAACCAGTTATTATTGCAATACCAATATATTTGAGAGATTTATGCCCTTCAAATAGATATTTGGAAGGGAGCTTATATGGGACCTATGAGAAGTAATGGATCGACCCATGTATAATGGTTTTAGAGTAACATAGCACTTATTTTTTCAAATTTCCTTAAAATTGCCTTACATGCAGGACTTTTATGAGCTTAAAGCCTCATTCCGGTGAAACATTTTAATGGGAGGTACCCCAAATATTAGACCGAATATGGCCAAGTTCAAAAGACTTGGACCATAATAATAACATGTAACATCGAGATATCTCACAAATTGCGACCTGTAGAGTGTTCACGACGTTAACATGGATAGACAGAAGGACGGACATCGTTAAATCGACTCAGAAAAATGATTCTGAGTCGAACGATATATTTACAGGTGGGTGTAACAGCATTTTTTGTATAATACAAACATCAGCAAGTACCTAACGTCGTGTAGAATATGAAAATGGATCATTCGTTGTGGATTTCCCTTTGGAAGTATTTCTCTATTGAAACTTGGTCATGAAAAAAAAAAAAAAAAACTAAAAATAATTTTAATTTTTTTTATCTCGGAATCTATTAAATGTTATGAATTTATCAATCAAATTAAAAAATTCTACAGTAATAATAAATAAATATAATAAATTTTCACGACTGCATTTATAAAAATATTCCACATAAAGAAAACAACAAGACTAAGAAAAAAATCATGTTTTCTCTAAAAAGTACCATTTAGTTGTCTCTCATTAAAAAAATTCAATTTTACTTTTGGTTGAGAACAAAAACAAAAATAAAGTAAAAATAGAAAAAAAATTTAATACGTTTATAGGAATATGCATCACTGTAGTTTATATTTCTGCCGATTCGTTTTCAATGATGATGTTGTACATATATCTGTATGCTTATATTATTGTAAGTTCTAGAAGAGATTTTCATTTGATTTTTGAGGTTGGATATCGGCTATAATAAATGGAAAACAAAAAAGGCTGTAAGGCGTTGCAAACAACATTTTTTTGCATTTAAGAATTCATACCAATTATTTGTTAATTCTAGGAAGTAACTCAAAAATTTTCTTAAACCAAGCTATTTCTTAGTACCGCAACGTATGATTAATATTTTAATGATTCATCGATAATATTACTCATACGTATAATTTTCTAATTGAATGTATAATAATCATACGTTAAATTTTATATTTTATGAAATTCATAAATAAGATATAAGTCACACTAATTTCAATGTTTAAAATATAAAATGAGAAAATCTTGCTGATTTTGAAAATAAAAAAATATCAAATAAGAAAATCGTCTAAAATTCGCATGCAAATATGTGACAGCTAATTTTCTCTGACAAAAAAAATTAATTTAGATCTCATACATATCTTATTCACACGATTTAAGACAACATGATGTTCGAATGTCAAAACATTATTTCGGCCGTAGTAGTTTTATGGTTTGGGTATCATTTTCTGCATTTTTTTTAAATCTAAATTTTGTTTTGGTTCATCAAAAATGAAAAGAACAATTTATAACGAATTGCTGGAAGATGATCTTCTCTCTTTTATGGATGAAAAAATTTATAAAGATTATTCTGTAAACATAATGATGAGTTACATGTTTCAAAGCAATCTAACACATAGCAAGCTTGTTGTCCGGACTTAAACCCAATGGAGAATTTGTTTGTTTATGTGGCCGTAAAGTTTATTCTACTAATGCCTAAAACGGGAGCATAAGACTAAAAGTAAAACAATTTTGGGGGAATTCCGATCGTCTTAAGGAATTGGTGGAATCAATGCCACAAATATACAACTCTTAAGTATCGGGAAAAGGCTCGTTAATTCAATTCTTTGTCTTTTTAACGCCAGCTTCCATGTAACTGGCCAGAAATTAACATTTAAAATTTGATTGGTGGAGGTATAATTTTCTTACAAAATCACAAAATTTTTACTTTTAGCCTTAGTTGGTGATATATCCGATTTTTAAATACCTTTTTTATCAGAAAACTTACTAAGTGTCCAAAATCGTCCAATATTGGTTAAAAGACATATACGTATGAACAATATAATATGAATGACATTGAAAATATTAATCATACGTATGCGAGGAATATTATAAAAATTTCGGAAATGCATATTATGCATTAGAGGAGATTTTGATCCGATCCTCATCAAATTTGTTACAAAAAAATTGTGATTACAAAACAATTTTTTTGTCGCCAAGTGAAGTAATGAATCCATATAAATTTTCATCAAGATATCTATTGCGACGACCATTTTATTGACTTTTCATGGATAACTTTCTAGAGGAATATCGTTAAATCTTTTCAATAAATGAATCAGAGCCGACACTTTTACTTGAAAGTATATGAAGTTTAAAAAAATTGATATATTTTTTGAATTATGATGTTGCCTCTGATATTGCCCTATTAAAGCGGTTTTTCTGATTTGTCTTTCCAACAGGCCGTCTGGCAGGTCAAATATCCTAATCTGATAATCAGATGGGCAAGCGGATAAGATTTTGATTTGGTCCTCAAATAAATGTTCTGAACGGGGTCTTATGTAATTCCTCTTACGGCGGTGAATTTATTTAAAACATATATTTTTTCTAATATTAAAATTATTCTTTTAATATAAAAAAATTTGACGTATGATAAATTTCATTTAATTAAGGAGCTATACGTATGAGTAATATTTAATGAATTATAATTTCAATATTAATCATACGTTACATCACAGTGATTTATTACAAAGTTACAAAAAGAACAAAATTTATGAGAAATTTAGACAAAATTTCATTAAAATGAAATTGTTGTATAATTTACAATCTAACAAATTAATTAACATTTGTTTGACAGCATCATGATTTTTCTTTGCAATTCAATTTTTTATCTTACAAAAAGTTACTTAATAAACAATTCTTAACAAACAGAAACTGGTCTATTACAGTCAAGGTTGCATAAATTATTACCTTCATTAGAGTAATAAAAACCGGCTACTTCCCTCATTTGTGCTCTATAAAATAAATTATAAATTTATTTTAAAATAAATTAATAATGAAATAATAAATTTTACAACAGTCAAGGGCCAAACAAAAATGTACTCTTATCTAATTGAATTAGACAAAACGGGAATTAAAAAAAGTTAAATAAATTTATAACAAATTGTTTGCTAATAAAATAAATTTCAAAGAAAAAATAAAATAATTAAATAATTGTTGAACATGTATTGTAAATAACCTGATATTAGACGATTTGCATAAATTTATTATTACATAAAACAGAAAAAATTATAAAAACTTATAAAAAATTAAAAATATGCAATAATTTTATTAAAACACATTTGAACGAATTAGTAAAAAACAAATAAAAAGGAAATAGTCTGTTAAAACTTACTCTATGAAACCCTACACCATTCGATTTTATGATTTTAGTAAATTTTTATTATGATTTATTTAAATTTATGAGTTTTAAAATGATTTTTTGTGGGTTATATGGGATCTGGGAGGCTCTTGTTAAAATTCAAACACCATTTTCGGTTAATAATTATCATAATTCAAGTAAACCTCATCTGTACTAACGTATTTAAGATTTTGGAAGTAGGATTAAATAAAAGCTATAAAAACTAGGACCAAATCTTCCTAAATCTGAAGCAGAATTTTGACATATATAAATCTTATATGCCATATTTCGTGCACTTCCCATTACCGGGTAATATTTATCTGGGAAATAATGGACTCATTCATAGACATCAGTTTAAGTGCAAAATAATAAATTCCATTTGAGATGACTTTCAAAAGTTTATGAGAGGTTTTCTTTAAATTTTTTTTAGCACGCGAAATTTTATCTCAATAATAAAATTCTTTTTTCGAGATTTATGTACTCTAAAGTATTTTTGGAAATGTATTTAAATAAGAGCTGTGGTTATGGTTTGGATTGATTGGAACTTCTTGTATGTTTTCATAGATAACAAATACTTGTGTAGAAAGTTTTTCCTACATTCCTACAACATAAAATAACTAAATTAAATGGAATAAAAATCATCGGAAAAAATGCATTAAAATATATTCAACTTGAGAATCTCTGAAACTAAACGATACTGGTGCATATATATATATAGAAAATAGGATGTTTGTATATATCTATGTAGCGTACAGACTCCAAAACTGAGAGGCAATTGTGATGTAGTGTTTATAAAATGATCCTTATATACCCAAAAGTAACATGGTCAGAAATAGGGGTGCCCTCCATACAAAGCAAATATTACTTATCAAATATCTAAAGAACTACAACAGCGAGAGCTATCAAATTTGGTACCAACGACTTCTTCAAGGAACTGTTTTACTGGACAAAACGTTTCACAGGTTGGATCAGGGGGAGGGGTATCCCTATATATAAAGAACTATAATAGCGAGAGTCTTAAAATTTGGCAGCAATTATGCTACTGTGAGACACCATCACTGGACAAAATGTAATATTTATAGGATCTACTTAAATGATAATAGAACACGAATATTTGCTAAGAGTTAGCAAATTTGTTTCCATAAAACGAAGTTTGCTGGGGCTGCTAGTATTTCTATAAGAGAGCAAGTAACTTTTTTGTAAAGAATTAGAAAAAATTAAACTGGAAAATATTTAGTGGGCAAATAATATTTTAATTAAATCTACTAAGACTTCATTTAAAATATTGTTAACGAAAAGCTTTATTTTCATTTCATTTTATAACTTTATTATCACCATTATAAATGCTTTTATAACTTTGTAAGGCTCTATAACAGTTATAATGGCAGATATTGCTTTGTTGCATTATCTAACAAATACTGTGTGACATTGTTTCCACTAATTCTTAAGAAGATCAGAATCAATCTGCTCCTAAACTTGCTTTATTTTTAGTTTTAGCTCTGAAAAATTTATTATCAGACATTTCATTTTGGGCACTAGTTGACTTTGCGGGCCATATATCCCAACAAGTTCTTTATAGTGGCAAGGAGTTAATTATGATATGACTTAGACTGCTTTGTAACATGCCCCACAACACTGTTTTGCTGGAGTGTACAATCTACATTCATTCTTTCATCCATGAAAGGTAAAAAAGCATTTCCAACAATTCGCTACAAATTGCGATATTTATTTTTGTTGGAACAAATCAAAAAACACTAATAGCGCCGAAATTACATTTTGACATCCAAATATCGTTTGATCTCAAATCGTGCCAACAACATGAGTAAAAGGCTCAGAATCTTTCAAATTAAATTGTTTTTGATCTTTTTTCACTTCTCTTTCCATTTCATACATTTTCGTGCAAATTTCAGATGGTTTTATTTATGTTGGCTAACACTTTGTCTTCTTCCATATTATGTTGGGCTTCCAAAATGGAAGTAACGTGTTTAGAAGCCTCAGGAAGATTTTATTTGTCCTTGATTTATGTTACATTCAATTTGTAACGTGTTGCATGTTTTATAAGATTAATCTGCCTTTTTGTAATTCTCTTTGGTATTTTTCCTAATACCATATATTCGGCTGTGCCAAGTCTTAATACCCTCCACCACTATCATATTCTAGAAATTACTTACAAATATTGATACCGAGATATAGATTTTATATGGGAGCCATAGTTAAATATGGGCCCAAATTAATAAAATTTATAAAATATATTCAAGACCGTTTAGAAATTAATTATATCGGTTCATATTTAGAAATTTTATGATTTATTGGTGACTGGGTGAAATATTAACTCCATTACAATTCAGTTTCTTTGCGTTTATTATTGTATTAAGATGAATGCACTTGACAAATTTCAGAAAATTATCTTAAAAATTGCGATAGATCATACAGATTTTGGGAAGGATCAAAATTTTGCATATTTCAGACTATAACTTTTTTCCATTGATCCCATATTGATGTTTATTTGTGCGATAATGAAAACTATATAATATATATTTAGAAAGTCCTTTTCAAAATTTTGAGGTTATCTCAGATATCTGTCTATATCTATTTTATCAATAAACCGATACAGCTGGTTTTGAATAGGAAACTTTTTAGGAAACAATATGACCAAATTTCATGGAATTCGGATAATTATTCTAGGAGTAAGAATGTTTCCAACAGACAGACAGACAGACAGACAGACAGACAAAGGGACACACAAACGGACAGCTGTCAGACTCAGATTTTAATTTGATATAAGAATATATCTTTTGATTTGATTTCTTTTTGGCTTTACACACGGAATGACAAAGTGAATATACCATCATCACCACCTGTGGTGGTGGAGAGTATAAAAATTAACTGCATTTATAGGAATATGCGAAAGTGTATACAAAAATGGTCGTTAGAGTACATAAAAAATTTCTCTCAATTCACAAATAAATTTTTTGAGAATTGTTAAAGTTGTGTAAGTTACCCGAGGTAGTCAACATTAAAAGATTACTGACCATGTTCTAGACCAGATAGGAGCCTACTAAATCGGCTCTAATCGCAGGACATTTTATTGAGATCTGTTTCTGTGCTATGGTGGTGTAGGGTATACACACTCTTATACTCACAAAATTATTTAAAGTTTTTTTTAAGTACAAGACATAAATACTTAAGAAGGTTGTCTAAGATTCTGTTCTGTATTTTCTAATTTACTGCACCGATTTTGCTGGTGTTAAGTAGGAAGCTTCTCAAAATATAAACTAATAATCATGCAAAAGTTTTGCTGAGCTCGGGCTATTAATTGGGTCAGCTTGAACAGGCGATGGGTTAACAGATAGTCGGATATTCTTTAAACGGCTCAGATTTATTAGGTGGAAGAATAAATATAACAAGCAACTTCTTGATTGTACATACAGAATAAAAAATCTAAAATATTCTTTTTCTCTACGTAAGATGGTGGAGAGTATAATAAAACCAACAAGAAATCAGTCTTAGGCGACCGATTGAAAATTAAAAGAATTTAAAAAAATTGAATAGAAAAATAAAATAAAACGAGTCAAATTGAATTTAACGATCGACGTGTGATAAATTATTTTATATAATTTACATAAATGTGATTTTATTTATTTATTTATTTCTGTTTAGTATTTTTCTTCCTTCTCTGGTTGCAGTTGCTGCTCTGTGATGAATGCATTAATTAAAGTCAAATTGTGGTTTTACCGCATATAAATATTGAAAAAGAAAACAATTCATTTCAAAAAAAAAAAAAAATGTTTTGTATTCTCCACTTGATTCGCAGATTCGCTGATGAGTGAAATCAAACAATCAAACGTATTTGTTTAAATTAGAAATATGGAACCGTAAAGAGTTTAGAAAAAAGCAAACAAAAAAATCAAACGTGTTGGGGTTTTGTTGTTTATATTAGTGGTGGTGGCGGTAGGTGGTGGAACAATTGATTTGATCTCAATCAATCAGTTACAAAATGTTCATTGTTACAATTTATTATTTTTTAAATGGATTAGATTGGATTTATTATGCATTGGCTATGAGATGGCTATGGAATTTTGCACTCTACTTAAAGGACGTTTAGAATATTAATTAATACTTTAATTTTGGGCATCTTTAAAGGTTGTAACATTTATCTATTAAGTTAGAAAAATGTATATATTGTTATTAAAAATATACGTCTGCGTTTATAGAAATATTCCACGTAAAATAATACCTTGAATAAGGCAAACAACACTTAGAAACAAATTTGAATTACTTTTTTAAAGTACTATAAAGTTGCCGCTCATTAAAAAACTTTAACTTTTCCTTTGGATGAGAACAACGAAGATAAAACAAAAAATTTCGAAAAATATTGAATGCGTTTATAGAAATATGCATCAATGTGTATGTAGGAATTTAAAACATCTTATTAATCATTGTTACCCGATAAAGTTACAAATTGCTTTCTCATGACCTCATATAAATTGACTATGGCAAATACATTGATTAACTTAAATCAAAACAAGTAAGAATGTTGTATTCGGCTATGTCGAATCTTCAATACCCTCCACCACAAATGCCTAAGAAATAATGTTTCGTTCATGTAAATTGTACGCACAAACAAACATTTCTTATATACATTAGGAAACCCTTTATAAGTAGTAAAATTGGTTATTTTTTTGACTATAACTTTTATCTACTGAACCGATTTTGATGATTTTTAGAAAAGTAACGAGGTAAACGGACATAATACATTATGGGGTCTTAGATGATTCCTTCTAAGCGTAACAGACGGAATAACAAAATTAATGTACCCTCTTTACCACTTGCGGTGGTGGAGGGTATAGGAACACACATTTTTCTCAAAACAAATTCAAATTACTCGTTACATGAATAATTAAATTTTTACAACAAACAACATCACATCACTGATGTCGATTCATTTATCTGAATTAAATACAAAAACAAGAAATAAAAGATCTCAAGATAAAGATCAGTTTTGTTTTTGCGTTCATTAAAAACAGTGTGAAGATTTTGTCCGACATACGCGACCGAATAAGTTTGAAATCATTTTAATTACTTCAGTTGTCTCTCAATTTAAAAGTGATTTTATTTTTATTGACGATTTATTTTCGATTTTAGTTTTTTAGTTTAAAAATTTTTATCTCTACTTTTTTTTCAATACCAAGTTTAATTACAGCATTTAAACTTTAAGCTGAAAAAATAATAATAAAATAGTTATAAATTAAAATAAACTTAAAACTGAGTAGGGTGGGATACTTTTTATACCGTCCTCTTATGATCGGAACAAACGGGGTGCGGTAGAATTCAAAGTGTGCTCGTGTATAATGAATTGAATAGTTTACAAGAGCAGTAACAACAAAAAACAAGTAAAAATGTTAGAGTCGGTCAAGCCCGCCTATATAATACCCTACACCACATTGTTGATTGTAAACGACAGCTACGAAAATTTTATGAACGACCCTCGTTAAATGTTATTTTCTGATTAATGATTGAGTGTGAAGCAAATTAGTTTGACATTAACATTTATGTAAAATGTATGTGTTTAAAAGTTTTTTTTTTTTCTAAGGGGTTATATTGGACCTTGAAGAAATGATGAACCGACCCCCGTATAATTTCGAACATTGATGAGTAGTTATTTTGAAAATACCAAGGTATATGCGAGATTTATGTCTATTTTGTGATATTTGGAAGGGGGCATGTACGGGACTTATGAGAAGTAATGTATCGACCCTCGCATAATTTAGCACATTGATTAAGAATAATATACCAAGTTTAATAACAATATTTATTGTTGATTAATTTCGTTGTTTGTGTTTGGTTTCGTTTAAATCATTTTATATTTAGCATTTTTTGATCGTAAACTCCCATTTCGAGAGGACATTTGTATGGGAGTTACCTGAAATGACCAATTATGACCAATTTCAATAGGCTTCGTCTTGAGCAAAAAAGAACATGTACAAAATTTAATCATGATAGTCCAAATATTGCGATCTGTAGAGTGTTCATAATGTTTATATATAGACAGCCAGCAGGACAGAGAGACAGAAGAACGGACATCGTTATATCGACTCAGAAAAAGATTCTGTGTCGAACGATGTACTTAAAAGAGTATGTTACATAATTTTTTCTCTATGTAACATACAAAAGCATAAACGCCTGTTACTCCAATAACTTACGGTGGTGTAGGGTATAAAAAACTAAAACTTTAAAATTATTTTTATTATTCTGGGTTTTAGTGCATTTCCGATTAAATCAATTGAGTTTTATTGTTATTTTAAATATATTTTTATTACTCATAGAAGTTCGAGTATTTTATGTTCAAATGTATGTCGGGTCTTTATTTTTCGTTTCATTTGACTTTTGGTTGGACAATTGTTTGCTTGATTGGGTGGTTGAACAGTTTGGTTTTGTTTGTTTGTTTGTTTGTTTGTTGGTCAGTGGTTTAAATGTTTATTTGTTTGTTTGGTTTATATGGTTGATTTGTTATTAATGGTAGTGTTTATGGTAAATTTTCAATTAATGTATATGGAAGTACTTTTGTATACCCTACACCATAACAAAGGGGGAATTGTTCATTCTAGGTGTAATATAAAATTTGGATCTCATCAAAGTTTTTCAGCATATAAAATGTTGAAGTGAACTTGTTGAGTTCATCAGTCCTTACAGTAAATCAGAATCACTCCCATGTTCATAACAAAAACAAAAATACATCGGCTTTGTAGACCATTATATGACTTGCATCTCACACATTTCTTGAAAAGGTTTCCTTATTTTCTCCCATTTCTAAAGAGTCACACATGAGTTGAAAAACTATATATATTTCTCACTCTCATGGCGACTACTTCCACAGTTGTAGTAGAAGATGAGACCCATACTTATTGTATGGGATTTTTAAACAAAGTCTTCCAAAATAACTGTAACCAAAAGAACATGCTCACATAATTAGTTTACGAGAAACATTAAAGTGGTCCGAGACAGTTTAACAAAAGATTCGTCGACATCGGCACACGAACGAGCCTAATATTTGTACTTCACACAAAAATCGCTGTGGTGAATTTTTAACAAAGATTTAAAGATTAAAGTGACTCAAGAGCTGAAATGTACACACCATTTCAAGCAATGCCTCTATATGTTTTGATTGGAAAACCTTTTCCGGTTTCAGTTAAGTGGTAAATTTTTTCTATAACGTGTTAATAATGTTGAGAACAAGAAACTGCCCCGATATGAAAAAGAAATAATAATAAAAAAATTTTAACAATGTATTAAATTGTTGACCTTTTTGACAAGATTATATCGACTCAAGAGCTGAATAATACAAACCTTTTCAAATACGCACTTTTGTTGGAAGACCTCTTACTATATTTGTTTTTGTTTATTAAAGCTTAAAGTTATGGTCGATTTAAGTCTCTAATTGCATTTGTATATATATTTTTTTTTAATTTTCTTCAGTCTCAACAACTCATTTTCTCTTAATCCAATTTTATAAAAAATTTTGTCCAAACTCTTTATACTCTGTACCACCATAGGTAATCGGGGTATTATGAGTTTGTTCTAACGTTTGTAATATATAGAAGAACCTAAAAGTATACCGATCCTAAAAGAATAACTTTCTGAGTCAATAATACGATGTCTTTTCATCCGTCCGTCCTTTCATTTTTCAATTATAAACATTTTACAGGTGACAATTTTATGGGACGAGGAATATTGAAATTGGTCATATTCGAACCGATATAAAATATACCGCCGGAATGAGAAGATTCACAAAAATTAAGTTATTTAAATTAAATTTGGAACAAATAAATTTTGTTCTTATCCAAATCTTCATTCCAAATTTCCGTAACATCGGTCATTTTAAGCTACATAAATTTCAATAAAAATTTGTGCTCTTATACTATTTTCACTTCCGAAATTTTTAGTGTGTTTTTAGAAGCACAAATCATTAAATCAAATTCTATAAGGGTCATTTCATAATTTGTCATAACTGCGTCATAGTTTATGGTATTATATAGTGGGTATAAACCGACTATTGATAAACTTTTGTAAAATTATTTAATTTTAATTTTAAGATTGTTTCAGATATCGGTCTATATATATTTTCTAAAGAACTGAATATGTCAGTTATCAAGTTAAATCTCAATTTATTTTTAATCTGATTAAACTGAGTGACCAAAAAAAAATTGTTTAAATATTTTCAACAAAACCTAATTTGGTGCCACAAAATTGGGCCGTCAAACTTGCAAAACATCCGAAAGAAAAGTAGCTCGTTTAGGTCAGTGTTCGGAGCTAATATATGCTTTAAACCATATTAGGCTCAAAAAGGTCGTGAAATTGAAGTCTAGTTATCTAAAAAATATTCTTGCTGCATAGTAGATAACGAAACATGATCCATTCGCAACTTGATGAAATTATATAAAAAAAATTTTCTGAAAATGTTGAAAATTTGTGAACATTTAAGCCTTTGAAAAGCGCTCAATTTGATATTTTCAAAATTAAAACTCATCCGATTTATTAAGAATATAGAATAGTAAAAATTAAAGTCATAAAAATGGGTGTTAAACTTTAGCTTAAGATCTCAGTATTCTTAATATAAAATAAAGCTTTAAGTTAAATTAAAATCTTTTAAAAAAGTTACTAAAGTATATCATTAGAATGTTTCCTTGTCAGCTCTTAGATTTTAAACTTTTTTTTTTTTTATAAATTATCTAAAGTTAAGGGTATTCAATATTCGTCATGGCCTTACATTAACTACTTATTCTTTTAATACTCATATTAACTTGATGTGATTTTAAACTTATTTGCTTATGACAACAAAAAAAAAAACTTTATAAATATTTATATAAAAATCTCGTAAGTATTTTAAATCAAATGTCATTTTAATTTACAAATTATTTTTTTTTCTATAGTTTTTTTTTCTAATATCTGACCAAACAATGATTCGCTTTAAATTATGGCCCTTTACGTTGATCTCAAAGTGGGTGCAGCTAATTAAAATTATTAGAATTTATTTAATAAATAGAAAAATATATTAACTAATAATTACATGAATGTTAGTTAATATGAAATTTAATGAAGGGCATGGAAATAATTTAAGATTTTTATTCTTTATAAAAGAGTGAGATCGAAAAATTCTTAACATACATAAATGTTAATGAAAAGAAACTGCTAAATATTTTTTAAATTTTATTTCATTGAAATTTCTGTCACTTTGCTCCACCTCGATCTCGTTTAATAAAAGCTCAATAACTCCCACTGGCCTAAGCTCCGGACATTTTGAATGATTTGCCTCTCTTGGTACAAACAACACATTATTGTTCCAGTACCACTCAAGGGCTTGTTACCAATAGCGACAAGATGCCTGGTTAGGCCCAAAATAAGCGGACACTTTATGAAGTCTTATGAATGGAAGCAGCCTTTATGTTGACATTCCTGATGAAAATTGTTGATATGAGTAGAGCCCGTTCGAGGTTTTTCCTTCTTTTTCAGAATTTTTGACCCTCGAGCATCAGTAGCATTCAATTTTTGACCACATCGTCATCTCTTATGCAGCAAGAATATATGTTTTTGTCAGGTAATTTTTTTAAGCCTTGTTTATTCATAAACCTGTATCTCCAAAATAGTCCGAGCACTATTGGGAACTCTTTTTGAAAATGCTTTCTATTTTGGCTTGTGAAATATCAGGTCGTCCATTCTTTCTACCTTTCCGGTACTATTTTATAACACTGGAAACAGTTTAAGGCAGATCTTGTATGTTTGGCCAATTTCTTTTTAGGCCCAAGATGGATTGTGTTAAAAATATTAACTATAACTTTGGTAGGCGTCTTCTTCTAGTCAGTAATTTCAATCAGATTAACTTGATAACAAAAAAAGCACATGAAGCTTTGTTTAAAAATTTAAAGAAAAATGTGTGTTAAGAATTTTTCCACCTCACTCCTTATAAAGATAACTTTAAATCAAAACAGATTTTAATTCACTAACAAGTTAGTTAAACTTAAAAATTATTTATTGTGTTTCACAATTATTGTCAAAATATTTCGCTATAATTTTTAATATTTATTGCCAAATATTAAGCAGTTGCCAACCAAAAAGAAAAAAATCGCACATTACTGCATGGAAGACATTCCAACGCTTTAATGTGATTTTTATTTTTGCTCTTCTCAATAAAAATTACACGCCTTCAAATTTCGCCATTAAAAATTAAAATTAAATTTGCATCGCTTGAAGTTGTTGTGAAGTTTTAGTGCATAGTGGGTTATAAAAGTAAATGTGACATATAATCCGATATAATATGATAGAACTAAATATTGACAGAAAATGGAGAAATAAAAAATTTAATATTACAATGGGTGTGATTTTCGGATGTAAAATTCAAATGAGGGCTATGGGCCATTATCTCCAAAAAATTAAGAATTTAATATACCGTATAATATTATTTTTTTTCGAAACGTACCTGTAAGGGAGCTATGATCATTTATGGACAGATATTTTGAAAATTTGAATGTAAATACTGAGTACAATATTTCTTTGTTTCAATTTTATTAAAAATATATTCTTGTCATTTATATGGGAACTACTAGACATATTGGATCGAACATAACCGATTTCAGAAGGCTTTGTCTTTGGCAAATTTTCTCTTAAACTGAGACGTGTGAAGTGTTTACAACGTTAAAATGGATAACAAGTCGGACATCGTTAAATCGGTTTCAAAAAATGATTCTGAGACAAATGCTATAATTAAAGGTGTGTGTAGCATCATTTTTTTTTAACTGAATACAGCTACGGCCAAAATAATAGCACCGCATAAATACGTCTCTTTAATAAGTCACAAATTTAAATTTCATTATCTTTTTTTAAATTAATTTTTTTCCAGCAGAATTGATAAATCCTGGCGTTAAAATAATAGCACCACCCGGTTTCACCTATAACAAAACCCAAAAATAAAACATTGTTGTTTAATTTCTTAGTGGTACTTTATCGAATTGAGCTTATTATTTATTCATAGCATTTTTGTAGCATAACAGCGAATATTGCCTTCCTTCCTAATTTATTACATTCAAACATTTTTCCAGTTTCATACCCGCTCTACAGTGGTCTACAGATCGCTATTATTGGTCGGTTCAATTACCGAGCCCATCTTTTACATGTCTGTAGACAAATTATCGATTTGATTTACATCGGGAGACTGGGCAGGCCATTTCATTACATTGACTTCTTTATTCTGAAACTACCTTTTATTTATTTTGCTGTTATGTTTCGGTGCATTGTCTTGTTGCATGGCCCAAATCAGTTGGATACGGTAGGATTACTTCGTCTAATAAGTTCATATATTCTGAAATATTCGTGTTAATTTAAAAGAAATGCATTAATTTTTTAGAGAATATAAATGGAATACTGGGACTAAAAAATTGCGGAAAAAAATATTCATTAATTAAAGCTAATTTTGATACAAATCAAATAAGTAATGAGTTTTATATCATTTAGCAAAAACCTAAATTATAGATTATATATACCTCACTGTCAAAGAGTTTGGCATGGATTTTGGGGAATCAAGTTACCAAGAGTCGATGAAATTGCAATGATATAGATACAACAACAACGTTTATTATTCGATTATTAGCTTTTAGAATAAATTATTTGTTTAATAATCAGCTTATTATCTATTTATCGATAGCTTTCTGCCATATTTTAGTTTGATATCATTTGAAATTCTGACCGATTTATTAAGAATACAAATTTGTAAAAAAAAGCCTATAAAATGGGATATTGAACGAATTAGATTAAATCTTCCTAATAAAAATTTTAAAAACAGGGTCAATTGAGAAAACATTGTAGTAACAGATAAAAAAATACTACTTGTTAGCGAAGTGAGATCGAAATATGCTTAACACACGTTTTTCATTAAAATGTTTTAACCCAAGTTTTATTGATATCTCTTTGATCAATTCACCTTTGTAAAATATATCAGTTATCATGTTTAATGTCAAGTAGAAAAAAGTGCGTATTGGTGCTACAAGAATTGGCCAAAAAATATAAGACATTTTCAAAGAGTTTCCAACGCACCCATCGCGAAAGCTGCACGGCTTGTTCAGAGCTCGGACAATTTGGGTACGAAAAGTTAAAACCAATGCAGGTTCAAAAACACACAAGACTCAAAAAGTTCCTGACAGAAGCGATGCTAAAAATTTATCGGCTAAAACCGGAGCACGAAAATTGAAGTCTTTCAAAAAGATTTTGTTTCGCAATTTTCTACTCAAAATTTGTTTGTTGCTGATGGTCGTGGAAATGTAGAAGAATAGTTTAGGACCCACGAGCTATCACCAATTTCACAAAAGGTTCTTAATATGGCAAGTAATATGCAGTTGCAACATAAGAGGCCAATCACTTTTTTCAACGGGCTCTATAAGTATTCAAAAGATGCTTCCATTCATAAGACTTTATTATGTTCCACTTATTTTTTGCTTGAATTGGCATCTTGTCACTATGATAAACAAGCTCTTGAGTGATACAAAAACAAAAATATGGTATTTTTGTCAAGAGACGCAAATCCTCAAAACTGCCTGGAATTAAGGCCATTGTAGAAGTGGGGTAGGTTATAAATGGAGATGGACTACCTGTGTTTTTATAAAAAGTGAATGGATATTTATAAAGTTTGTTAACTTACAAACTGTTGAGCCATATTTCTACTATATCTTCCATTGAAGGAATGTTCTGTGGAATCGGGTTTATCGCTGATCAAATATAATTGTATTTTTCAAATTCGATATTTTTAATTTATGTAGATTTTTCTAAAAATTTTAGTGGTAGAGGATATTTAAAGTTCGTCGCTGCCAAATAAGACATTTTCAACTAATGTTATTAAAGTTGTTTATATGGCATCTTCCAAGGGTACCAAAAGACTTGCATAATTATTTTAACTTGGCCGCTTTCAGCAAAATTTTAGTAATTTTCTTTATGACACATGTCACACATTTATTTGCCCCACGGTGAATTTTAGTTTTGCATAAAATTGGCAGCGCGTAGTTACAACAATAATAAAGTTTATTATTATTTTTTCCAAAAGGAGTCTTCGATTATGACGAAACATTAATTATTTTCATACTGACTGTATTTGTTATCAATGATTGTCATGCTGCTGCCAACACGCAACGATTTCGAAGTTACGATTTGCACCTTAAGGCACATCTGAAAAGAACTACACCATATTTGAAGGGAAGAATTGAATGGCTTTAAAGGTTTCTTACGATAACTCTTAATGAAGTGTGATTAGTTCGATGTTTTAAAGCTTGTATTACCTCATTACAACGCTATAAATTCAGAAGCAAATCTGACTTAAAACTACTTTCAGGTTACTAACTATATAGGGAGACAATAAAGAAAATTGCTAATGTAGCAAATAATGATCCCTATTTACCGTTATTCCCGTAATTCTACTTATATGTTTTTTTTATTATTTATTATTCTTTATACAGCTCTTTAAAAACTTCTCTACCAATTATATTCTTCTTACCCACATTTTCTAAATTATAAGCCCGCGGCTGTTTTTTCTGCGATTTTGTTACAAATTCGAGAAGAAAAAAAAAACATCTTAGAAGATTTTGAAATTTTCTTAAGCTAAAATTACATATTTTTCCCACGACAAAAAATGTTCGTAAATGCCTTAAAGTTTGTAGCATTTTTTGGTGTTTTGTGACGTTATAAGGTAATCACCTTTAGTTTTGGCGTTTGGAGTTTTTTTCACTCCTTAGAAGAACATTAGATTAACAAATGTTCATAATATCCAAAAACAGCAGCTGGCTGCCAATTGAGTCAGGTTTCGATTTGAAGTCTTTTTATTTTCTTTAATTTTGGTTAAATAAACAAAAATACGTTACACCATAGTTGTATTGTAGTAAGATTATACTTAGAGGATGGTCCAGCTCATGAATATTGATTTAATTGAAAGTCTGTTGGGTAAAAAAAGAAAAATCATTAAGAGTTTACAGGTGACACTAAAAAAACTCATTGTGAGCGATTTAATGTGGTAATGCTCGGAGCGTTTTATTGGAGGTAATAAGTTTATAGTCTAGAAAATAAACCCGTTTAAAGTCTGGTCTATAAACCAGTCTAACATTATGGATTGCAAACCAGATTATAAGCTGGACTTTAAATGAGCTTACAGTTTAAACAATAAGCCAGTTTACATTTTGGTCTATAAACTAGTTGACAGTGTGGACTATAAACCAGTTGTTAGGCTGGAGTATAAACCAATTTAGTCTGTCTGGACCATAAGGAGTTAGTTTATGAACATCTGCGCTATAAGCTAGTTGGCAGTAAG
>PYHX02000413.1:42960233-42997745 GCA_004302925.2 Cochliomyia hominivorax | reverse complement strand
TTATAAAAAATTGATCTGTAACTGAACTAGAAACAAACTAAAACTGGACAAAAATTATATAATTCTTTAAATATCAGATCGTTATTTTACTTATATATGTATATTTGAAGACATAAAAATTTTTTTGTTTGAACTCTTGAATGGGACAAAATGTCGGATATGTTAAAGAATATATATTTTCGGAGAATATTAACCGATATAAAAATTAAAGATCGTGTAAATTTCGAAGATCAATGTATTCTCTCTCACAATTTCTTATAAATTCTCTTCTCCTAAAATGTTAACCTTTTTCGAAATTCCTTTTTAAAAGTTTTGCACCCTTCACAAAGAAATATGCGACCAATTTATTTTATAATTTCGTTAATAAATTTTCTTTAACTATTTACAAGTGTTACAAATAAATCCTTGAAAAACATTAACATTCCAATTCTAAGTACATTAAAATGTTGGATATATTAATGATGATGATGACGATGCTGTTAATGCTGTTGCTGCTGACGACGATCTTGAGGGTACGTCGTTTGCAAGTTGCAACTGCGTGGAGGAGGCTTTACGTCTCAAAGACTTTGTTACTGTTCAAACTATAGCAAACATAAACAAGGGTCCTCTTAAATGGAATTATACAACATTAAAATTTAAAACGGTCTTTCTTTTCATTCTGTTCTATTACAGTTTTTTCTTAATTATGCCAGAATCGTTTTTATTATACCCTCCACCATGACAAGTGGTGGAAGAGGGTATATTAACGTTTGTCATGTCCGTGGTGTGAACGCTAAAAAGGAAGTCATCCTAAGACCCCATAATGTATATATTCTTTCATCAATTAAAATCTGTGTCGTCCGTCTGTCTGAATGTTGTTTAGAAATTTGGCGCTGAGTATTTGTTTTAGTCCTAAGAAGTTTCCCTATTTAAAGCTAAAAAAATCGGTTCATATATTGAATGATATAGAACCGATACCTGAGGCAACCTCTAAGTTCAAGCAAAAGTGAGTGTGTATATATTTGTATGTAATTTACTTCAAATGCAATATGTGGTGTAGGGTATTGCAGATTCGATATAGCCGAATATAGCATTCTTACTTGTATTTTTTTTGTAGTTTTTTTCTTTTGGTGTAATTGTTCTCGATTTAAGACTCCTTCATATTGTAGTTGACTACAACATTGATAATGATGATGATGATGAAAATAATGATGATTATTATTACAACGTGATGCTGGTTTAACAAGTTTCCTTGTTATGTGGTTATAAATTATTCTTTAGAAGTTCAGTGTAAACATTTATATCATCTAAAAGATCAGGGATGGGCAAGAAATGACTGAGGTTTTCAAACATAAAAATATATATTTTTGCATTTAATCTAAATCGGAGTCGATTTAGCTATGTCCCTCTGTCTGCTCTGTACGAACTCAAAGAAACTTGGCCACGTTGGTTGTTGTCCTAAGCAGTTTCCTATTAAAAATCTGCTTTATCGGTCCATAAAGCAAAAAATTACCTCAAACTTCGAAATTTCGAAGAACTTTTTAATTAAAAAAATAAAATCAAAAAAATTTGGAGCCCTTATTAAACCTATATCATATATAAGTCCCGTTATCAGAATTGATTTTAAGTTCATAAAACTGATAGGAAGTAGGGAAGGGTGGTGTACATATATAGTTTTTATGTACCTCTTCTCCCAGAGACCGTAATGGTCCATTGTGATACCTTCTTTCTAATAAAATTCATGATATTTAGTACAATAATTTTTCCAACTGTTTTTAACTGTTTTTTAAACTTGTTGCAATGATTCGATCAAGACGAGATTACCTTAAAATAAATTTCAGACTATTTTCGATCGATTCTTTAAACGTAGATATCACTAAGGTCTATCTAACACAGTATTGTTTCAAAAATGTCGGACATGGTGGAAGAAGCTCTTCAAGGAGCTATTGTAGACTTCAAATGTCGATCATCTGAAAATTCGAAATCACAGAAGCTCTATGTTTAAGAGCTTTCAAAATACTATAAACTGAATGGATCTTGAATAGTTAACAAAATATTAATACTGATGGAACAAGGTCAATACGTATGTGGAAACATTAACCATTATGTTTACGAGCACATTATCTTAATTTCGAAAATGGAGTAACATGATCAGTACAAATATATCATAGATATTAATCGCCAGTTATATAGCAGTCTGCAAAAAAATATATAATATTTTGAAACTAGTGAAATAATATCGATGTGGTAGCTATCGGGGAAATTGCGTAGGCGTGGTTAACTATATAACAGTTCGGAAGCTCAACTTTTAGGATATAATAATGAGCGATTAGTTCTATTATTAAAAAGTGGCAAGTAAAATATATATTTGGCATTAATCTGGGTAAACAGAAAAGAACAATGTTAAGGAGATTATAAATGAATTTGAACTATTTTTCAAAAAAAGTCGATAAATGTTTAAAGTTGAGGCATGCGATCAATAATACTTCACCATTTATTTAGACCCCTTCAAACTTAAACAAGCCCACCCCTGCTGCTATATAAGAAAATCCAGACAGACATTAAGTCTGACTAGTCAGTTAGTGAAGTAAATGTATATGACCTGACTTGATGTTAGTCATTTTTTCTTTTTTTTTGTTTTTTTTTTTTTTTTTTTTTTTTTGAAGTTCATTTTGTTGTCAGGCATCAGGCCTGACTAAGCAGGAACAGCATGCAGTTTTCTTTATTTATATCTAACTGACTCGCGTCAGCATTATGATCATCATCAGTAGTTCACTTTGGCAATATAGCATTTATTATGTTTTCTCTTTTCCCACTCCACTCTTCTTTTTTCTCTTACTTAAGGAGTGATATCGAAAAGTTCATAACACAAGTTTGAAATCAAAACTTTTAACCCAAGTTAGTTATTATGTTTAATGTCGAACATTGGTTTAAAAATGACATGGCTCAAAAATTTTCTGGCAGGAAAACTGCTAAAAGTTAAGAGGCCAAAAACAAAGCACGGAAATTGAAGTTAATTTTCTACAAGAACTATTCTTGCCGAATAATGGATGAAGAAAACTATGTTATGACAGATATTTCGCAACTTCCAGGTCAACAATTTTTTTGTCGCCGTTACCCGAGGAAATGTTCAAGTTTAGGATCCAAAAGTAGTCAACATTTCCCAAAAAGTTCTCGGCATGACAAGCAATGTCCAATTTATAAAAATGACTGCTTTCATGCAAAAGACTTCTCATTTTTGGCCTGTCCTTGACATGAAAGACTTTTAAAGGAACAAAACAATATTGTGGCATTTGTACCAAAAGAGGCAAATCCTCCAAACTGCCCTCACCTAAGCCTCTTGTAAAAGAGAGATGATTAGCATAAAAAGGTTCCAAAAAGCATGATAGATTTTAAAAGGAGTTGAAATATCTTTTATTATTTACACATATGTATGTTAAGAATTTATCGTTCTAACTCCTAAGAGCTCTATTATTACAACCTACATTTTTATTAACAATCATTTATTACTATTTTGTCCATATTTTTTCCTTTCTTCTGAATTCTTTATTTTTATATCTGAAACTTTATTTTTTACAAACAATTTTAGTCTTATTTATGGAAAACTATATAAATAATGATCTCATATGAATTATTATCTTATATGAATTATTAGAATTGGACAATGATGATGGTCAATGGTTAATAATCTTAGGGGAATTATTAAAAAACTGACTTATAATGAAAAAAAGAGATGTAATTCAATAAGAAATTAAAGAAAATTCTTAAAATTGGGGATGTTGAAATTACCTTTAAATGTTAAATCCTAAAAAATATGACCGCCTTAATATTTTTGTTTTCTTTTACTCAGTGTCGCCAGATAAAATCTACGAAAACTCCCTCCAATTGGTAGGAAAACTTCCTTTTTTCTCCATTTTTCCCTCCCTAATAAAGTGTTGTGAAAGCACAATTCATGTGCCAAAGTTCGTGAGATATCCTATATTAGTTATAAATAAACTGTTTCGTTTGTAAGGGGGATACCCTCCTCTGTTGTTTATCCAACACAGCGTGACAAATTTAATAAAAATTTAATAAACCGTTAAGTCATAATCGTTGATCAAAATTTTTCAGATTTAGGAATCAATTTTGCCGGTTTTAAATAAGAAATTTTTTTTAGGACAATAACTTCTTATACCAAATCGCATTAAGTTCTGGCAATTTTTATGGAAGTAAGTGTGTCAAGAACAAACTTTTAGGGTCCAATATGATTCCTTCTTTTCGTTACAAACCAAATGACAAACTTAATATATCCTCATTACCACTTGTGGTGGTGGATGGATTATAAATAAAAATACCCTCCCTTTTTCCTTCTGAATAAAATTTTCGTTAAAAAGTCCCTAAAAAAGAGAAATTCCCTCCATCTGATATCACCAATTCCACTTGTTTCTTTTGAAAACTTTAAAGTGTCATCTGTTCAATTGACCAATAAATTAAATGAAATGAATACCTTCGGCCAATTGAGTAAGAGACATTTATTGTCATTTAACATAAATAAGAAGTTTTAAATAATTCATTTACCGATATGCCAAAAGACAATTGTGGGCCAAATGCCAAAAGCTTTATTTTATGCACTAATTTTTCTAATTTATATTCTTTTCTTAGCGGAAGCCACTCCATGAAACAATACTCTTACTAGAACAACATCCAAAGACCTACATACAGATAGACGGACAGACAGGCGATCAGACAGACAAATAGGTCGGTTACAAAAACATGACAGAAAGTGGTTACAAAATTATAAGAAATAAATAAAATTAAAACTCGTTTAAGTACAAAATAATTATGGAAAACTACTGTCGGCATTTGAATCGGTAGAAGACAAAAAAAAAACAACTTAAAACAAATAACCACAAAATATGTTTGTAATTGTTGTTGTGCGGAAAATTACAAAACAAAATCATAAGAAAAAGAAATATGGAGAAGAAAAATCGTAGGTACTTTAAAGGTGTATTGAAATATAAGTACAAGATATTTTAAAAGTGTTTACAAAATCTCCCGTCATTAACCATTAAACAGAAAAAAAACAGTTTAATTTACACTAAAAGTGAACAGTGTGAGATAAAAGTTTAGGGGAAACATCACACTATACATCAATAAGGAAAATTTTCCTTAAAGAAAAATTTTCAAAAAAAAGTTTAGGCACAATTTTCGCAGTTTTCTTAAGGAAAATCTTCAACATTTTCTTTAAGGAGATTTTTCGAAATGTTTAGGGATAATTTTCAAATTTTTTTTAAGAAAATTTTCTTATGGAAAATTTCCAAAATATTCTTCAAGAGGAAATTTTTGAAAATTAGTTTCACATCAATTCTTTTGAAATAGAATTCGGAATTTCCTTTAAAGATTTTTTTAACAATTTCTTTCTTTCCTAATTTCAAAATTTTTTTCTTTAAGAAGGAAACGATACTTTCTCTTAAGAAAACTTTTGAAACGAAACTATTAAGTAAATTTTCGATATAAAAATTTAATTATCTGTTTAGAAAATTTTCGAAACGAATTTTTCTTTTAAGAGAATTTTCTATTATGAAGATTTTCGAAACAAAATTGTCTATAGAGAAAATTTTCGAAACGAAATATTTTATAAAGAAAATTTTTCGAAACGAAATTTTTTTATAAAGAAATTTTTATTAAGAAAAAATTCGAAACAAAATTTTCTATGTCGAAAATTTTACAAAATTGACAAGCGTAATTTTAAATGAAGGAAGAGTAATTTTCTGTGTAATCAATGTTTAGAAGATAAAATTTTCATAAAAATTTTGTCGAAGAAAAGTATTAAAAAATTTTTTCTAAGAACATATTTTTACAAAGAAAACCTTTTAATAAAAAACTTTCTATAAAGAAGAGCTTCCAAGAAATAAAATTAAATAAAATTTTCAATTAAGAAAGTTTCTTTAAGATAAACAATTTTCTAATAAAAAATTTGTCTATAAAAGAAAATGCGAATAATTGAACAAAAATGAAAGATTGAAATATTTAATAAATAAATTCGAATATTTTCATATTTTAAACAAATTTTGAATGATCAAAAATATTTTGAAATACAATTCGATATTTAAGCAATTCGAACAAATATTTAAACTTAAAAGGGAAATTCAAATATTTAGGTAAAAACGAATATTAAAAAAATCGAATAATTTAATATTCGTAAACAAAAGTCATGTATTAATAAATTTCGAAACAATTTTTGAATTTTCAGGTATTTTCCAAAACAAAATTAAAAAATTGCAATATTTTGAAACTTTTATGGAAAAATGTTTGAATATTCTTTCTTATATTTAATATTTACAAAATTTTGCGATATATTCGAATATTCTCTTAACCAAATTCCACCCACTATGAACAACAATCCAACAGTATTTAACACTCTGTTGCTTTTAGTTTTGTCGTTTGGTGTTAGTTATTATTATTGCTGTTATTGTTGTTGTTATTGTTATGAGTTAGTTATCATTTAAAAGTGTCTGTTAGTCAATTATAAAAACATTAAGTAGAGTATGGCTTAAAACATAAAATAATAACCAAACACACACATACACACACACACACACGCAATTATTAATAAAAAATATGATTTTGCAAGCTGAAGCAGCCTAAAAAACGGTTTGTCATTTCGCTTAAGCGAATTTGTTAAAAGTTCAAGAAACTGCTGACTTAAATATGAAAGAAGTAAGAATGCTACGATACGGCTATGCCGAATCTTCAATACATCACAAATGCGTGTAACACTCACACATACACTCACAAACGTATTTCTTATATATATCACAAGTAGCGACTTAAAATTAGTTATGTTTTTGGCTATAACTTTTTTCTACTGAACCGATTTCGATAATTTTTGGAATGGTAATGAATTACATAGCGTGCCAACAACAAACAGACAGACATTGCTTCATCCACGATTTATTATTGACAATTTTACGAAAGTTTAACCCTTGAACTTAGAGGTTGTCTCAGATATCGGTCTATAGCTTTTAATATACTACACTGTCACGACCAGACAGACGGACATAGCTAAATAGAGTCAGATTTCGATTTCATACAATAATATAATAATCTGAGATGATTCTATTTTAGAACACACGGAATAACAAAGTTAATATACTCCCTTCACCACTTGTCTTGGTGGAGGGTATAAATATGAATTTATGGCAGCAAAAGAAAAATTAACTTCTTATAAAAATTCCATATCGATAACAAAAACAAACGAATCGATAAATAACGCTTAAATAAAATGCTAAAGAAAGTTTGTAAGAAACTTTTCTGCCAGACTTTTTTTCATGAACTTCTTTTATGGACTTTTTTTATAAATGTCTGCAATTTATTTAATTGATATTCAAAACACATTTAGTACAATTAATAATTTATGAAGTCATATTATCATATAAATATGTTTAAAGAATATTTAATTTAATTTTTTATGTCTTATAAAATCGATTAAAATATTTCGTTCTTTTGTATGAATTTATTGGCAGAAAGTGAAATTTTTGATTTAAATATTTTTCTTTAAAAGGAAACTAAACTAAATAAAAGCAAAAGTTCATTAACAAATATTTATTGTGAAGAATGAGTAAATACTAATAGGGGACACCCTATATTATCATTTTTATGTAATGCCTATAAGTATGCTTTAAATTTTGAAGTTAAATATATTTAAAGATCTCTTAAAGTGCATGATCACCGAAGATCACTGTGTAAATCAGAAATTGCTGCCTGATGTTATTATTGTATTAATATAGTTTTGCGGTTTTTTATAAAATCTTAATAATGTTTTTTTTTTGTTTAAACAAACAGGGTTGCCAGGTTTATGCCAATTACTTTATATTTAACTTTCAAAAAAAGTTTTAAAAAGTTCATATGTTTTCAAGCGCAAAACCTCATTTTTTTAGATAATTTAGGAATTTATTTATTTATTTAAAACTGTTCGAAAACCAAATTCTAATATCGAACAATTTAAAAGAGAAATAATAATATTGAAAACAATTACGAAAAAGGGGAAATACAATTTTTTTCTCGATTTTGTTTTATAAATACGTAAAAAAGAAAAAAATAAAAATTTGAATTTTAGAGAAGATTGAAATAAAATAAATGTTGAATAAAATTTTAAACGAAATTCGAATAAACCAAACATTGATATGTTTTGAAACAAAATTGACATACTTGGAAATCAAAATCAATATTGGGAAATATCATAATAAAAATAAGAATATTGGAAAATTTTTAAATAAAATACTAATAATTTAATATTTATAGAAAAAAGAATCAAAATAATATTTTAAAGAAGTTTTATCTCGATATTGAAGTAATAAAATAAAAAAAGATATTGAGGTAATAAAATGATAAAAAAAAGATTTAAACTAAGTTTTAATAATTGAAAACTTAAAAATTCGAATATTTGAACTTTCGAAATGAAAGGAAAATTTGATTTTAAACATAATTCGAATATAGAATTATTTCTCGAAAAAGGAAAATCAATAATATGATGATAATAATTATCATAAGCTTGAAAAACATTTAAAACATATTTGATTGTAAAAATGTTCAAACTACATAATACAATTTCAATATTTAAGATTTTGGAATATTTCAAAAAATCGATTAATCTTAAAATAAAATTAAGATATGAATTTTCGAATACTGAAAACGTTTGACAAATAAAGCACACTGCAAGGTTTTGAAAAGAAATTCGATTATTATAAACATTTCGTAAAATAATTTCAATATTTAAGTTATTGGAATATTTCGAAAATATCAATAAGTACTAATTGCAATATGAGTATCAAATAACAGATAATAATCTGAACTTTATTGATACTATTTGCTTGAACCGCTCCGGATAACACAAAATAAGGTCCTTACTCAAACATTGTTTTCTTTAATATCCTGTGAATTTTAAATATTTAAATGAAATTTAGGACAGATATAAAATTTATCTTGTTAAACCAAAATAAAATTAAGTTTATTACAACTTTACGATAACATTGAAGGAATTTTTTTAGAATCCTGCAAGATAAAAATATTTTTTGCTGTCCTTATAAGTAAAAGCTAAAATAAACTCTGTTGCATTGTATGTACTTCTTACTCGACTTCTAATATCAAACCGGAAATTGCTTATTTCCGTTTATTAAGATCTTTTTCCAAATGTCGTTTCGTATAGTTCAAGGTGTATTTTTTAATAAGGTTAAATAATTATTAAGGAAATCTTGTATGATTTACAACAAGTTTAGAGTTATGAAAAGAAAATACATATAATAGCAACAAATTAAATTAATATTAAAAAAATTATACATACGAATGACTCAAATTACGACACGCGTGAGGAAAACCTAAAATTTTTCACACTTTTGCACAATTTAAATAAAAACAACACTTTTCTTTGCGAAACAACTTTAATATGAATAAAAAAAACTAAATTACATAATTTCTCAGAGAAAATTAAGAGGGAAAAAAGAGAAGTAAGGGAAGGTGAAAGAAAGAAGTCTCTTAGGAGGGAAATGGAAATAATTAAAGGTGTAAATAACAATGAAACAAAAAACAAACGTCAATGAAAACCGCAACAAAAAGTGTGTGCAATAAATGAAACCAAAACCAACAACAATGACAATAAAATTTAATAACAACAACAATAGAAGAAATATAAAAAAACAAACATTAAAAAACATCAAGTGCGTAATTAAATGTAATCGGAGATAATTAAGGAAAACGAAAGTAAATACAATGAAAATTATCAAGAAAAAACTTTAAATGATTCCTTAATCAATTTAATAAATAAAAAGAAGTAAAAATGGTTAATTCGGCTATGCCGAATCTTCAATACCCTCCATCACAAATGCCTGTAAATACATTATATTACGTACATACACACTCACAGACGTGTACAATATTTAAACGTTTTTCCCAAATATAAAACAGAGTCATAAAATTAGTTATAATTTTGTCTATAACTTTTTTCTACTGAACCGATTTTGATAATGGTAATGAAGAATATATAGCACAATGTTATGGCAAAATCTCATTCTAATTTGTCGATTTATTGAGAATTTTACGAAAATTTGTTGCTTAAAGTCAGAGGTTGCCTCAGATATCGGGTTATATTTTTTAATATACTGAAGCGATTTTGCTGGTTTTGAATAGGAAACTTTTCAGGACTCAGGCCAAGTTTCAAAGAGATCTGTCAATTAGTATGGATTTGACTTTTGACATTATCGAAGAGACATTATGGCTCTTTTTAGCGTTACACACGGAATGACAAACTTAATATACCCTGTTCGCCACTTGTGATGGTGGAGAGTTTAAAATAATTTATCATTTTAATTCAGACTTACATTAACAAAATTTTCACGTTTTATTTCATCGATATCGTCACGCTTTGATATGCGTCGTTTCCAATCATCTTCACCACTTTTTTGTAATGCAGCCAAACGATCTGCTATCGAGCCAGTTTTTGAAATGGAACGTTGATCGGGACCCATGACCTTGAAAAAATATGGAATTTTATTATTTTGTAAAAAATGTATTTCATTTAAATTTACTTGTGTTTGACTACGTCTTAGGCCGCCTTGTAAAAATGCTGGCAATGCTGTGGGTTGTTTTACGTATTCCTGTTCCTCTTCTTTTTGTTTATTTTGGTCTTCTCGATTTGTTTGCAGTTCTGTTCCTTGTTGTGTTTTGTTGCACTATTGTTTTCTTTTAAATCTTCTTGTTTATTCGATGACGTTTCCACATGACGTAATTTAATAAAACCACCCGTTAATGGAGGTAATTGTGGTCCAATACCAATTGCTATGCCACCAGGTGGAGGAGGTACAACAATGGATGAATGACTTTTACTTTTGGCTATGAGATTTCTGTTAAAGAGAATGAAAATTAGAAAAATAATTAGTTATGGAAATTAAACATTAATTGTATAATTTCATGGGAAAAATTATGATTATTTGAGAATGATAAATTATTAGATGGAAAAAGGGGGGAGTATTTTTATTTAAAATTTGTTAAAGCGATCAAATAAGGTAATTATTTGTTTATTTTAATTTAATAACTGATATGAACAAAATATAACAAAAGTTTATGTGTGATTTTAAAGTGATTATCAGATAGGTTCTTGTTTTACAATTATGGTCAGTTATGGAACCATTCTCTCTTGCACAAAGAATTATAAAGAATCTACATAAAATAATGGATCCATAATCAGTACGTAGGCTTCATTAACTGAACCAACTTTAAAATATTCGTCAAATCGCAACGAAATATCTTCATAAAATTGACTTTAGTGAATAGTTCCATATAGTCAGACGGAAACTTTCAAATCGAATTAGAAAATAATTCTGAGTCTTTTGCAGATAAAGATTTAAAAAAAATCTGTATTTTGTAGAATTTATCATTCAACTAAAATGATTTGACTGGTCTTTTCCTAAACCAGTCATAAATTTTAAATAATTAACATTGTTAACTATTATTTTAACTATTTCCAATATTGATTTTACCAGGTACATAATTATTTTAAGATGCTCAAAATTGTATGCTTTTTTAAAGCATAAAATTAATAATATTTTAAATAAACAGTTATACAATATTAATAATACACTGAGATTTTTTCTATGTGTTGTTATATTTACAATTTATATTATTTTTTAAATCAATTTTGAAATGGTTTGGCTTTCAAATCCAATTATTCATAGTTCTGCAGATATAATGTCCACATCTAATCCCTAAATCCATTTCCACTCTATTCACTTTCTAAAGTTCTATAAAATTTACCAAAAACTTAACTAAATAATCGAATTGTAAATATGTAACACCTCTTTTCTTTCACTATTTACTTAACTAATATATATATGAATGTGTAAATGTATGTAACTCTCGCCCTGTCTTGTGGTCTATTGTAATATTATTTTGATATTAAGTTTTATATTTAAGAAAATATTACCATCATACATCATGATGAACATTATGATGTATTCAGTTGCATTTCATTCATTTATTCTTTTTTAAATTGTAAATCGTGACCAGGCACTTCACAATTTAATGAGATTTTCTTATATTTTCTTTCTTTTTTTTAAGTTTTCCTAATTTTTTTGTTTAACACTTTTTCCCTGAATGTAGAAAATTGGAAAAGAAATGAATGAAATGGGATGAAATAGGGAATAGAGAGAGTGTTAAGTGTTAGAAAATAAAAGAGACACAAATATTTTGGTTAAACAAAATTTTGGATAAAAAATTAAAAATTATTGAATAAATAGAAAATGGAAGAAGTTAAAAAATGTGATTTAAATGTGATATCAAAACTTCTTTTGAATGACTCCGATGAAGGTACCAAACAGCATTACCAATAATATAAAATGTCTTTTAATCAACGACATCAGGACGTTTCTAATTGAACAGATTTAGTCTATGACTTTTTCAAACATTTTTGTATTGAATAAAATTAACCCAAAATTACCATGGGCTGTATGGCTGTATACTATGCTACCTCCACTTTTAAGCAGAAACAAACTGTGGTACTATCACTTTTAAGTATATCGTTCGATTTCGAATCACTTTCGGAGACAATTAAACGAAGTCGGTCCGTTAGGAAGGACGAACAAAATGCAGGCTCCAACTTGAAAGATTAAATTTTGCACCAAGAACGATGCCTATTGAAACGATTGACCAAGAACAATGCCTATTCCATAATCGACTATAACATTATTTTTTGTTTTTCATTTGATTCCGAAGAGCACGCATTCTTAGTGCATTCTTAAACATCAAATTTGATAACCTCGGATTCTCAATTTGGGTCCCAAAAAACAGATGCCATAGTACCGAAATTAAAATTTAACAAATAAGAGTGCAATATGCGGGCATATATTCTAACACACATTTTACACATAGACGCACATAACATTCGACATATTGTTGAACCGATTTTACTGGTTTTTAAAAATAATAAACAAAATTGTATATAAATACTCACAGCTTCGATGAGGACTTTTTATTAGTTTAAAACAGATTATAACCCACTTCTGAGACGTTGTTATATAAAATCGTTTGTACTATGGATTAAAACTTTAATTGATTTTTCAATTTAATCATTTTTCTTATATTATGACGAGAAATTATTCTTGGTTTAAAAAAGAACCGAATCACTAAATGTATTTGTGATCAGAATCACTTACATTACAAAATATCTCACTATTGAGGCGTTGTTTTATCACTTAAATATCTTTCGTGTTATGGAATAAAAATTTCAATGATTTTATTTTTATAGCTTTTAATTAATAATTATAGTTGTTTTTTAACGATTTAAATATGTTTAAGTATTTTTATATTTTAATTTTTGTCACTTTAATATATTCACTTTAAAACTAAACTTGTTGCACTTGTACTCTTGTCATATCAAGGTTGACCTGTCTGATTTCTTATAAGCTTCTCAAGAAAAAGGATTAAATCAAAAAGTATTTCGAAAACAGTTTTATAGCTTTGAAATAATTTTACTAGCACTTTTTTAATTAATTATTAAAATTATAATTAAATTATTTTTAATTAATTTTGAAAATCGTATTTATTTTCCTCTCTCATAATATTTCACACAACCGTTCTTAGTGAAAATCGCGAATAAACTGAAAATTATTAAATTTACAAAAAAAGTCCACCTCAAACTAATGGCACCTGATATATTTTCGTTATTAGTTTTTCCAACTATTAAACTATTTAAAGCTAAACCATAAAAATCGCCAAAGAAAGGGAGAGAGAGAGAGACTTAAAGAGAAATAGCTAAAAGAAAACAATAACAACAAAAAGTATCCTGTAAATCTTAAGTAAAGTATTTTTAACACCCAGAAATATAAGAAAATTTTCATTAGATTTTATACCTAAAAACCAACAACAACAAGAACAATAGAAGGTATTCAGTTCAGTAGAGAAACCCACCTTTTTTAATAAGTAAACAAATAAAAATGCTATATTCGGCTATGTAGAGTCGTTAATACCCTCCACCACACACTCACACATACACTCACTAACGTATACAATTTATAAAAGTTTGTCTACTGAACCGATTTTGATAATTTTTGGAAAATACATACACACAGAAAAAACATGAAGCAAAATCAACGTTGAACATAGTTGATTTGATATTGAATATATATTTTTTCATTTAGTTTAATATAAGAATCTTTAAATATTAATATATAAAACTATACAACATTAAAGTTTTTAAGTCATCTTTAAGTACTAAAATTTCAAGAATATTCTAAAGAAACTATATTTACTGTGAAACATGTTAAATTAACATTTTTTTATTTATGATGCAAAATCATAACTGAAAAAAGTGAAAATATTTTTATTTTAATCAATTTTATATTGTTTTTTTCTGTGTGTATAACTTAATTTAAGGCAAAATTTTATTCTAATTTGTCGATTCATAATTGACAATTTTATAAAATTTCTTCGCTCAGATAAATTTCATTGAGCTCTCTCTCAATTATTGTGGATGGGAGCGTGACAAGAGCAGATAGTTAGACGGACATAGCTAAATGGACTCAGAATTTGATTTGATGCAGGAATATATATACATTATGTGGTCTTAGATCCTTCCTTCTTTGCGTTACACACTCAATGGCAAAGTTAATATATTCTCTTCACCACTTATGATGGTGTAGGGTATAAAAATAAACGCCTCACACATAGTTTATATTTTTAAGTGTAAATATGTTGACTAGGTACTAACACCCATACATATTTATTACACACACACATACATATATATGTGTAAAATATATAAAAACATACATTGTTTATCTATTTATGACACATGTTTAAATTAAATTGCCACTAACTACTTGTGGCAGGTAAAGTATTAATTCAATAAATCACAAAAAATTATTATTGTTGTTGTTATTGCTTTTGCTGTTGTTAAGCCTCTTAAGACAATAACTATTTATTTTCTCATTTAAGCAAAAATATTTCAAAATTTCATGAAAAACACTTGCTAAAATTTAGTTACAGTTTAGTTTTTGTTAAAATAAAAAATACACTCAAGAAATATCTATTAATTTAGTCTTTTAGCCTTTTTTTATAATTTACGGAAAAATAATGGAAGTCGTTATAACTTGATAAAAATAATTTATTGTTTGTTTAGCAATTTAGCACCCACAGTTTTTTTGTTTTGGAATAAAAAACACACCCAAAGGACAAAACAGGAGAAATGACAGTATTTAATGATTTTATGAAATTTAAGACAATAAATTACAATTGAAGAATCGCTATCGGCAGAGGATAGTTTTAGGGAAAGCCTCTCTGAGATAAGAATTATTTGGCGATTATTACTTTTTTTCTCCTCCCATTTGAATATATGACACCAGTTCATTGATTTGAACGTTGTAGGACTCTGTCGGTCGTACTGGAAATATATTTAATGTCTCGTTTATTTCTCTGCAAGATCATTGCCTTAAAGCTAAATGCAATAGAGCTAAATGCAATCAGGATCTCGGTAAAAATTGGCAAAAAACGGAGCACTAAACAGAAATCAAGTTTTCTAAAAATATATTCCTGCTGCATAATGGATGATCTGACAGATTTTTCACAACTTCCCTATCAGGAAGTTTATATGGCTGATACTCGAGGGAATATTGAAGATAAATTTAGGACCCAAATAAGTCAAAAATTTGTAAAAAGTTTTTGCTATGACATGCAGTATGCTCCCATTTCACTTATTTTTGGCCTGAGTTGGTACCCTGTCACTATGATAAACAATTCCTTAAGTATTACAAGAATAATAATGTGGTATTTGTACCAAGAGAAGCAAATCATCTAGTTAGGGTCAGTGGAGTGATATAGTTCTTATTTTAAAAGTGAATTGAACAACTGAAACGATGTCCAAAAGTTTTGAATATTTAAAAACGAGGAGATGGACTAACTCTTCGAGAAAAGTAACAGAAAGCGCTATAAAAATGCTAAAGAAAAGGTTTCCAAAAAAGGTTCAAAATCACATCACAAGTGTACAAAACTATAAAAATATTTTTTTGTAAATTATAATAATAATTTTAATCAAATAAAAATATAATAACAAATATGTATGTAAAGATTTTTTCGATGTCACTCCTTTGTTTTATAAAAAAGCATAAGAAATTATAAAAACTTAAAAAAATTAAATGGTTTGTTTTTGGTGTCGATAAATGTATCAATCGAATAATGTACAACACGGATAGTAATGTTGCCTAAGATAAAATCGGATGCTCAAGAGATAAAATCGGATGTAACAGTTTTAACAAAAGTCTAATACAAAACTGAGATGAGCTCAAACATTTTATAGAAAACTCACGCAAAATATAACCGCCCTATAAAAATCCGGGAAGTTAGTTGTAAAAGAGGTTTAACTCAATGGACTAATATGAAGAATGCTAAAGGCTTTCGATCTATCAACATTATTATGGAAGCAATTGATGATAATCGATTCCCTTCCAGCAATCACTTTCAATAATTCTTAAAGTAATTATTTTCTGAAATAAACATCTGCAACAATTTTAATTCGAGAAGTAATAACTTTATAGTATTTTTTATAGCGCACGTCTTTGATAATTGTTGTTGTAAAACTTCCAAGATTGAATTTATGTTCAAATTAAATTGCAAACTATAATCGTAAAAGCTAGTTTTTATTCATATTGGATATTACAAAACGTAATGGTGGAAAGCATGGACAACGTCTTACAGTTAACCCAAATGTTTGCCTATAAATGACAAAATATTCTAAAACTTAAGATCCCACGGTTTTAAATGCTTTAAAAATTTATAAATTTCTCCGATGTCAATTTAGCACCAAGAAAATGGAGCTTTTTTATTAGACTGACTTTTGTAACTAAATTCAAATTCATTTTCCATTTGCAGCTTGTGTTCCGTACCAATGCCAACTATTAAAAAAATGTCGGGTTTTCCACTAGCTGATCTATGAAAGTGAGTTTTTTAACTTCAAAATATATTCAGAATGGACGATGCATGAACTTTACGACTTAAATTTTTAAAATGTCTGTATTCGACTACTGATATTAAACAGGGAATAAATCACAAAAATGCAATCGTAAAAGGTCATATATTAACTGACTTTTAAGTGAAATTAACGTTGAAATTTAATATCAATCATGCCAAGTTAATGCACTATATTTGGGGCAGTCAAAATGTTGTTTTTTATTATGAGATCTTGAAATCAGACGATCACAAGGATCGTGTACCATAGGTGGGAGAGAAAGAGATAAATCAAAAAATCGTGCATAATTATACATGAGCAGTATTTATCAATGTAAAATTTTTGTGTCGACTAATTTTTATACCCTCCTCCCAAACTATTGGTTATAATGGTCCAAGATCCCATAAAATATAACTAAAATATAAATATGTTCTTACATTAAATCAAAATCTTAGTCGATTCAGCTATGTCTGTCTGACTTTTGTTTGCACGATCACATCTACAACAAATGACAGAGCTCAATAAATTGGCCTGAGTATTTCTTATTATCCTAAGAAGTTGACTATTTAAAACTGGCAAAATCGGTTTAGTAGAAAAATTATAGATTTTGTCCTCCTAAAACTGAAAACAATTATGAAAACTTATTCGATTTTCAACGGGGGAGTGAAATTACAAACGAAACATTTAATATAACATATGTCTATAACAAATACAAATTTGACACAGGATTTGGCAATATAGACTTCAAAATTTTCGGATAGGGCACGAGGGAGTGCTGTCCCCCCAAAAGCGAACTTTTAAAGGACACGAAGTATTGGTATTGCCTTATAAACGGAAGTTTGCACATTGTATTTCTAAAACTATTGGGGAAAATTTTATGAATTTTAGAACCTGAATGAAGACTTAACAAAATAATTCATATAAAAGATTTTTCCGATAGGGAATGGGGGAGTGATATTCCCCTTATTAAAGATATTTTTATTACCGCTTGTCTCTAAAACTGTTATAGGAAATTTTATGAAATGGGAGTGGAATGCTGTTAAAACGAATGTGGTAGAGGTTGTTAAAGATTCAGTATGGATAGGACACGGGATATTGGTATTGCCCTTATAAACGAAAATTAGGAAAAAAATTTAATGAATTTTGGGACCTGATTGAAGGCTTTATAACACAATAATTCATATAAAAAATGTTTTGGTGAGGGCATGGGGGAGTGATATCCCCCTTATCGCTTATCTCTGAAAATGTAACAAGAAATGTAATAAAATTTGGAGCATAAATAAAGTAATAATAGCTAAATATTGTAGATAATGTAATCTTAGGATAGGGGAAATGGGAGGGGAATGCTGTTGAAACGTTGAATGTGGTAGAGGTTATTTAAGACTCAGCATAGCCCGAAATAGCAATTTTACTTGTTATTTGAAATTTCATATCTCAAACAAATTTTCCTTCGATATAATTGGAAATATATTGTCCGATTAAATATAAAGCATTAAATGCGAAATACTGCTGATACTTTTTATATAACCCAATATTTTGAATATTTCATAAATATTTTTTTTATTCTTTGAAATTATAAATTTTTCTATCAACCAGTTGCCAACATTTTACACAAGAAAATCATAGCAAAAAACTATTAGTTTGTAATTCAATAATCTTTAGATTTTATAATTTCGATATCGAAAAAAAAGATATTGAATCGATTTCTTAAAATTACAACTTCAACAGACATGTAATTTAGAAAAACAGAAACTCAATTTATAAGATTTTCACAAATAAACACTTAAATCATAATTACTATAACATTGCAACTTTATTAAGAGTCGGAGTTTTATATAAAATATCTGACCAGTTTTTGTTTTTCATTAATATTTATTCCATACGATACCGACATGAATCGAATCAATTTATTTTTTTTAATTTTCATTTGCAACGCATTTGAAGTAACTATTCGAGATGGATGGGTGGTTTTTTAACTGACAACTATTGAAGCAACTCAAGACAAGATCCATGGATTATTTATGCATGTTGTTGTTGTTGTTACTAATGTTTGTGACGTTTTGTCGGTGGGGTTTTCAGTTGGATGCCAATATTAACACATACTTTACTTAAAAAAATAAAAAAACAAGTTGTAAAATGTATCTTTTTTTTAGAAGAAAAATTGCAGGAAAAAATAAGGAGTGAGATCGAAAAGTTCCTAACATATTTATATTAATAAAATAAAACAGTTTTATTTTTTATTTCATTATTATTTGAAAAAAATTTAGTTTCAATAACGAGTAATGAAATTTTGAAACTTTCTTTGGAAAACTTTCTATGAACTTTATTTATTGTTCTTTCTGTCACTTTACTCGAACAGGTATTCCATCTCCGTTTAATATCTACCACATTTTTGCACGCCATTTTTGTGAAAAAATGTGGTAGATCTTTTAACGAAAGCCCTATATCTCTACACTGGCCTAAGCGCCGAACAGTTTGGAGGATTTACCTCTTTTAGTGCAAATACTACAATATTGCTCTTGTACCACTCAAGGGCTTGTCTATCATAATGATGTAGTCTTATGAATGGAAGCAACATTTTTTGTATACATTTAGGAAATTTTAACTGCTTTTGGGTCCTAATAGTTCCCATACAACCACCCTTAAGTTTTGGTCGCTACAATTATAGGATATTTAATAGTCGGGCTTGACTTATTATAATTTTTTACCTTTAAAACTGCATTACCTTAAACTTTTCATACCAAATAGTCCGAACAATGAGCTAAACAGGTTACTTTCCTATCGAATGTGTTGGGTGCTCTTTTGAAAAGTATGTCTATTTTTTATTGACTTTAGAATCATGTGGAGATCATGTGAACCATTCCATCTACCTGAATCTGATTTTATATCAATGGACAAGTTCTCCCGGTACTGTTTAATAATTTTGGAAACAGTTTGACGGCAGTCCTTTGATTGGTTAGCCAACTTAGGACCAAGTGTGGTTTTGTTGAAAATATTTGAGTAGTAACTTTCTTCTGATCACCAAATATTCACTTGTTTTAAACATAATTTATTGAAAACGTATGTTAAGAATTTTTCGTTCTCACTCCTTATTGTGCGTTTTTTATATTTAAATAAAACACGTGTGTATGTGTTTGTTCGTCTAAAAGTTATTGCGGCAATTTTTTTTCAATTAAAAATCGAAAGTAAACCAGTGGGTTTTTCTTTCTCTCTCTCTCTCCTTTTCTATCTGAATAATTAAACTTTTTGTACTTGTGTGTGTGCGTGTCTATGTGTAAAATATGTATATAAATTGTTTTTAAGCAGTTAAAGTCATTTATTTTTTTGCATCCGTAGATAAAAAGATGATTATTATAGGAAAATGAGACAAAAAGGAAGATAATTATTCAAAGAAACATTCAATTTCTCTCTTTATTCATTTAAAAACATTAATTATTTTAAATCGCTATAAAATATTGTATATATTATTTGATTATTTTATTTTTAAACTAAAAAATTTATCTCTTTTTCTAGTTTTTAAGTCAAATAATTGCCAATATTCACCTGTCCCTCTATGTAACATAATTATTGCATAATAATTACCTTCCACGGTGACTTGATTAATAAGCGTGATTAAATGTATTATCGCCTACATTTAAATTACCAGTTATAAATAAATAAAAAAAAATAAATTAACTGCAATAAAAATATTATTCCAAAGAAATAATTGTAAAATTAAAACATGTAAATTATACCGTAAAAGAACTTTATTATGGTCATTAACGACATTATTGAACTCTATAGGATGTAAATATTTAAAATCATTATTTTTTGAAATCTCATTTTATTTAATACGGAAACTTGTAAAATCCGATATAGTACATTACCAAGAATAATAAATAAGTCCCTATTATGTTTCAATGCCCCCACACAACCCCAAGCCAAATTGATTTTTGGAAATAATTATGTGACTTGTGAACCGTTAGAGATATTTATATGATATTTTATATTTAAAGCTGAGGTACTTTTGAGATCATTTAAAAAAGTACAGTTTCCTATATGCTCATGAACCTAGTCAGTGACCCTGCAAAGTTGGACACCTTGGTTTTTTGATTTCTTTAAAATATCTTTAAAAATTAATTTACGAATTGAGACTCAAGAATTTTTGTATGTAGATGGTTCTTATAAGTTTATAAAAAAATGTTCAGATACATTCAAGTGGAAATAATTTTTTTTAATCCATTTCGACCCTTGTCTTTTTTATCCTTTTAAAGCTAGCAGACTTGACATAGATCTTTAATTTGTTTGAAAATATGAGTCTAATTTTTTTTTGGGATTTTTTGCAAAAAGGTGGTTTAAAAAAGGTTTAAAATTTTATGGTTTAAAATTTTATGTTGTTTTCTAATCATTACGAGAGTTTATATCAACTTAATTTATATGAATTTAGGGTAAAGATCTGTCCAAAAGCCACAATTTCTCTCGTAAAACTGGAATCATCTTTGAATTATCCTTAAAATGTAAGGTAAACAAGTATTTCGGACGGCTCTTATAATGACAAGATTATCATTTCCGGGGAAAATAAAATGATTAAAGATGATTTTTACGAATTGGAATTATGGATATTTCCGCATGAAAAAGAGGGAATCGTTTTAATTCCTCGATTCCTTGACAATTTCCTATTTAAATATCATATTAAATCTATAATTGGAAATTTAAAGTTTTTCATAATTTTATCACATCATGAAACATTCCACTTCTAACAAAAAACAATCCTTGGATGATTGCCCTACATGTATAACTATATATTAAGTATAGTTTAAAAATGTTTCTAGCTTTGCGGTTTGAGAGCTCAAAAAATTTTAATTTTTTTTTATAAAATTGACAAATTTGGTAAAAGACTTGAAGGCAGGTGATTAACCCAAGCTAATACGTATTTGCTTCAAACGCATTCTTATTAAGTTTTCTTTATAAAACAATAAAAACACAACCTTTAGATAAAAAATAATGGTTATATAACCTTTTTCGAGAAAAATCCAAAAAAAATTACACCTTTTTCCTAAAATCTTAATTCAGACTGACATAACCTTTTAACGGATTCATATATTTATATAATATCAACATTTTTCTTAAGAAATCGTAGGTCTCTATTCATTAATATTTTTTTAGGAATGTACTCCTCTGACTCAACTCTAAAACACCTCAGCTTTCTATGGGCTGTTAACCAGCTAAATATTCTTACATCATGAAAATACTCGATAACATGTTACATAGACTTTGACCCTTTGGACTACAATTATATACTTCCAATCGATGTAGAACGAATTCATCTAACAAGAGAGTTTTAAGAAACAAATTAACTGTATTAATTTCACACATAAAACCGAAGAAATTCTATTGCGTTTTTAACCATTAAAGGTAAAAACAAGGGTGATGTTGTTTCCAAAAAGTCTTTTTTAGGTAAAATTCTCAAATTTAAATTCTTGGTCCAAAAATCGTATCGAATTTTTCCAGATTTCAAATATATAAACCTATAATCCAAAATCGGAAACATGTGAAAATAATATTGAAGGTGTGAAAGGAGTGTCCCAAAAGAACAAAAAAAATTGTGTCGCAAAATATCTAAGATATTGCCAGCTTGTTTCAAGCGACCAAAGCAATTTATCACGACGTGATAAAAGAAAATTTTCGGTCACCCATTATTGTCACGCCATAATGGGTTTAATCACTTAAAAGCCACCAGATACATTGTAGAGACCGAAAAACAAACTTGTGTATGTTCCATGATAGACTATGAAAGAGACAATAGGTTATTACCTAAGACAAAACTAATACTACTTAGGGTGACTCGGGTGACTACAATCGAGAAGGTTACCAAGGAAAGATGGCACTTTAGGTTCTGATGTCATTTTGGTAACTTTACACAGATTTTTACAACACAAACACTGTCTCACTAATTGTATTATTTTTTCTCTCTTTCCAGTTACCATTTTTTTTAAAGGAAATAAAAAAAAAACTATGAAATGACTAATGGGATGATGACATCCTTCTTGAATAATAAATTCTGAAATTTTACAATAATTGTTACTTAAAATGTTGCATTTCCTTAAATAATTACTTGACCAAAAACTGCTAAAAATAATTACTAATTAATAAAAAAACAAACCTCTAAATAAAATCCAAAATACTTTCTCAAATCAAGTAATGCGAAACAAATGTATGCAAAATAATTGAAATAAAAATACAAAAAAAAAATAAAGTAACAAAAAATAAATAAATAATAAAAATTAAAAAACTAATAAATAAATTGCATTGAACTAGTGAAAACTTGTTGCCACCAAACACCACCGCAAACGCCAACAACGCAACAGCGTCGCCGACGTTATGATTTTTAATCGCCAACAACATAAAATTTTGAAAATTTGTTATACGAGTCCACAATAACAACAGCTATAAAAATTAAAAAACAAAACAAGTGTATATGAATTAGAGTGTCACACTACTAACACAAAGACAATGAGTGAATAAATTCATATGGAAATCACTGAATCAATGACTGACTGCCACAGCGACTGCGTGACATGGTTACACAAAAAAATGCATTTTTACTACAGTAAAAATAACAACAACACAATGGCAACAAATAGCAATTGATTATTTACTTGCTACCGCCAGCAGCAACAATGATAAACAACATAAAAACAACAAAAAGCAACAAAAAAAACAATACAAATTTTATAAAAAAAAAAAGAAAAACAACTTAAACCAACAACTTTATGTTGTTTACAATAAAAAAAAATTGTCGTCATTGTTTTTATAATCTACAACATTGAAAGCGGTGAATGAAGGTATTTTTAATTTAACATTCCAGATGTAACAAAAAGAAAAATAACATAACAAAGTCACCCCAGATCGACCTATAAGTTATATTAATCGCTTTATATGGGATTTAGTTATTGATGAATCAATTTTGATTATGGTTGAGAATCGATTTGCTATTAAAAAAACTGTTATTTTAGGATCGATTTAAATGAAATGGCTCTGGGCACCTCGAAGCCGCAGATCTGCAGTTCAGTTTTTTAGAAGTTCTATATTGAATTGTTAGTTTTTTGGTATAAAAACATTATGAAATCTATATAACTAAAGGTTAAGTCTACATCAGAGTTAAGATACCGAAGCAAACGATCTATAGTTTACATTTTCTAGAAGGTTTTAGAAATTAAATTATGCAATTTCTAATATGTTTGCTAAGGCCGAGTTATGATCTAGGAAATAGTTCATTCTGTTTATGAGCATATAATATAATGCATCTAGCTGAAGTTGTGACTCTGGGGTAGATCTATATCTCGAAACAACCGAGTAGTAGCACAACTATGTTAACAAAAACGTGTAAAACCCAAAAAGATCTAGACTTTTAATTGATGACATGTAGTGCAATCTTTGTCCTTTTGTCTACATAAAAGGGTATGGAACAGTCACAAATCGTCTGTAACCATTTGTATACAGACAAAATCGGAAACGCCGATTTGATTTGATTTAAGTAATAAAAGAAAAACACTTAGTGTGCACACATTCTTGTCACACCTTCACATAAAAATCTACAATCCGATTTTAAAGATAAATTTCATATTTATTCGTATCCGTTATAATCGGTTTAGTATAAAAAAGAATGTTATAGATCCTGATCAGATTCCTATTGGATACTGAAAAATTTGCAATCCTAATGCATTTATCCACTTTATTATCTCCAGGTTTATTGTATAGAGACAGTAAAAAGAAACATATGCTATATTTCCATCAAGTGTATCGTTAGGAGACAGTGAAGACTTAGTATATGAAAGGAATCGTCCTCGATGACTAAAGAGAATACAGTTGCCCCGGTTTAGACTGTGGCATAATGAGTTTGAGGCCTTTTTACTGAATCGATGTTAGAATCGGACTATAATTTTTTTATCAATTAAACCGATTAGATTTTAAATAGCAAATATTTATGGGAAATAAGAGTATAATTTCTTCGAAATCTGACAATTATTTGGATTTTAACGTGTCAACAACTGACAGACAGTTATAGCAAAATCAATTCAGATTTTACTCATGGAATCAAAAAAAATTATATCGCCTCATTCGCTACTTTTTTAGGTAGAGGATATAAAAACAATATAAACCGAAATTTAAAGCAACCTCAATAGTTAAGTCCATTTTATTTAATTTGGTATATGGTTATGATCATAGGCTTGACAAGGTGTTAATAGTAGCTGGGCAAAATTAATAATCCTGGGCTCATTTTTTCAGAGCTGTTTTAGGGATAATCCTAGAGATTGAAAGCGCCAAAGTGATTGGCACCTAACAATCCATAAAGAACAAAATAATGTTTTTGCTTATAATTTTTTTATATAAAATTTCATAGTGTAGGGTATTTAATATTCCCATCAATCGACTATAACTCACTTGTTTTCTAGTAGCAACTGCTGAAATTGTATATGAATTATAAGCATGAATTTATATGCGTTTTACAGACAGACAATTTCTATTAAACTGCTGTTACTAACTGTTGTAGTTGTTGTTGTTGTTGTTGTTTTAGAATATAGAAATTGAAAATTTTGACCTAAATTTATGAAAAAATTAAAAAAAATATATTTATTTTCACAAGTGTTTAAAATAACAATTAGAAGTAAATAATAAATAATTCGTATGTCAAACCAAATGACAGACAAACATTTTCATTTAAGTGTTAATTTTCTTTTATTTTATAATTTTTTAATAGAAATTATAAAACAATTAATAATAAATTGCATTTGAAACAATTTCAAAAATTCTTTTCGCTTTTCTTTCTTAACTTAAATAAATAAATTAATTAAGTAATTTTATTTGTTAATTTTTAGTTGTTTTCAGTTTCTTTACACAGTTTTGCTGTTGCTGCCATAATATTGTGAGAAGTGGATGGATGAATGAATGAATTAATGGTTGAGTGATGATACACATGTTGTAATATATGAAGGGGTCGTTCACACTAAGGGCGAAATTTCAAAGTAATGAAAATGGTGATAAATATTAAAAATTTCTTTATACAGAATCAACTTTCATGTTTTGAAGTTTAAAAGAATCTTTCAAATATCGGCCTAAACTAGTCTATTATTGAGACTATAAACTAGTCTATTGTTGAGACTATAAACTAGTCTATTGTTGAGACTATAAACTAGTCTATTGTTGAGACTATAAACTAGTCTATTGTTGAGACTATAAACTAGTCTATTGTTGAGACTATAAACTAGTTTATTGTTGAGACTATAAACTAGTTTATTGTTGAGACTATAAACTAGTCTATTGTTGAGACTATAAACTAGTCTATTATTGAGACTATAAACTAGTCTATTGTTGAGAGTATAAACTAGTCTGTTGTTGAGACTATAAACTAGTCTATTGTTGAGAGTATAAACTAGTCTATTGTTGAGACTATAAACTAGTCTATTGTTGAGAGTATAAACTAGTCTATTGTTGAGACTATAAACTAGTCTATTGTTGAGACTATAAACTAGTCTATTGTTGAGAGTATAAACTAGTCTATTGTTGAGACTATAAACTAGTCTATTGTTGAGAGTATAAACTAGTCTATTGTTGAGACTATAAACTAGTCTATTGTTGAGACTATAAACTAGTCTATTGTTGAGAGTATAAACTAGTCTATTGTTGAGAGTATAAACTAGTCTATTGTTGAGACTATAAACTAGTCTATTGTTGAGAGTATAAACTAGTCTATTGTTGAGACTATAAACTAGTTTATTGTTGAGACTATAAACTAGTCTATTGTTGAGACTATAAACTAGTCTATAGTTGAGACTATAAACTAGTCTATAGTTGAGACTATAAACTAGTCTATAGTTGAGACTATAAACTAGTCTATAGTTGAGACTATAAACTAGTCTATAGTTGAGACTATAAACTAGTCTATAGTTGAGACTATAAACTAGTCTATAGTTGAGACTATAACTAGTCTATAGTTGAGACTATAAACTAGTCTATAGTTGAGACTATAAACTAGTCTAAAGTTGAGACTATAAACTAGTCTAAAGTTGAGACTATAAACTAGTCTATAGTTGAGACAATAGATGTGACTATAAATCAGTAAATAAGTTAGTCTATTGATGTAACTATAAACTAGTCTGTATATCTGAGGTGACCAATTTTGGATGCCTGCCCCTCGTTCTACGTTTGCAAATTTACTAATTTTCAAATCCTGATCTTTAAATTTGTCTTCAAAATTCTGAATTATTATTTAAACTATAAACATATTTCACTATAATATTTATAGCATGACTTAAATTATAAATAACTCAAAATACTCACTCACATGTGAAAATCTCTGTGTTTGAATTAAAAGTGTTAGCAAAATTCCGCCTCTATTTTTTATTAACACATTCGACCCCATTATTCACCCTCTCTACTCGTGAAGCTAAAACAAAAACTTCACCATAAATAAACCGATGGAAATATCGATAATTATCACAAATTAAATAAAGTTTTATTTTTATATATAATTTTAGCTTTTCAATGATTTTTGCCTTTTTAAAAACAGAGTTTTTGCAATTCGCGATTTTTTGTTTGTTTATTCCGGTTGCCCAAAATCGATGAAAAACTGAATAAATGAATGAATGAACATTTTTATTCACTAAGTGACTGATTATATGACTGTCGTGTTTATTAGGCCAAAGTTTATTTGGCGAACTTTAGATAATTGTACTAAAAGATGAATAGAAGAAAGGCGCTCCCTTTTTTTCTAAAAAGCCAGAAAATATAAAAACAACGAAAACTTCATTGACATTTAATTGAAACAAACAAAATAACGTGATTTTTTCATATTAAACAAAAAAATTGTTTGGTGTTAAATAAATAGAAAATTATTGAGGATGCTACATTCCGCTATGATGAATCTTCAATGAAGTAAGTACGTTATGTATCGTATACAATAAAAGTTTTTTATAGATAAAACTTATTGAGTCATAAAATTAGTTATATTTTTTGCTATAAAATTTTTTCTACTGAACCGATTTTCATAATTTTTGGGAATTGTGATGAAATATTTGTATAATGTTATGGCAAATTTTATTTTACTTTGTTGATTTATCATTGACAATTTCGCGAAAGTTCTTCCCCACCATAACTGAGGGTTACCTCAGTTATGGGTCTATAACTTTTAATATAGGTGAACCGATTTTGCTCGTTTTAAAGCTTCTCAGTCCAAATTTTATTAAGTCCTGTAAATTATTGTAGATATGAGCGTACAATAATATATATAAATTATGGGGCCTGAGATTATTTCTTCTAAGCGTTACACACGGAACGACAAAGTGAATATAACCTTGTCAAAACTTGTGGTGGAGGAGGGTATAAAAACTATTTTGTAGTTTTAGTTTTTTCTTCTTTTTATTAAAATGGGTGGGTGTTTGGTTGGATGATAATTATTATTTGACTTTTTCATTAAATTATTAAATTTTGGAATAATTTTAAGGATATAATTTTCCTTTAAATCTATCAAAAGTTTAAACAAGTAATTTTCGTTGGAAAAAAATAATAGAAAATTAAGAATTTATGGAAAGGTGCGGTTATAAGGAGGTTTCAATTTTTTTAATTTTTAGTTTGTTTTATACTTTTCTATAGTTGAGATAACCAATTACCTAATTAAAAGGCGTAAAAATAAAAATAAACAAATTATGACTCTGTGACATTTAATTATTACAATTTATAGCAAATATTTTTATTTAAAAATACTAAATTATAGAACAAACTAAGGCGTGAGTCTGTATTTTGATCGTGTTGAACGGTTGATTTTTTAATAAATCTAATCAAATTTTCGAAAATTGGCCAAAGCGATTAAACTATTTGGGGAAATCGGTCCTTATAATTAGAAGAAAAAACCATCACATTATACTGTAACATTGGAACTGCAGAATATTTTCAAAAGATTTCAATTATATGGGTTTCCTGAGGAGTTTTCACTTGTCTCCGATTCTAAATTTGTTAGTCCAAAATACCATTCGGTGAAAGCTTGTAGGTAAAATTTACGTTTTTCAGTCAATTGGTCATTCAGTCAATACGTCATTATAAAAGGTTCTATAGATTTTTTTAATCCACTACCACAAGTGATGAAGGGATTATATTAATAAAGACCATATAATGTATGAATATTCTTCCATCAAATCTAAATCTGCTATGCTATGTCCGTCTGTCTCTTGTTGGCACGCTCACATCCGCAATAATTGGCAGAGCTAAATGAAATTTGGCCGGTTTAGTAAGTTAAGAGAAATAGACCGATATCTGAGGTAACCCCTTAATTAAACCGAAGAACATTCGTAAAAAAAATGAATTATAAATCTAAATACTGACAATTTCAACAAACGATTATAATTGCCTTGGATAGAGCCCAGGGGAGGTGTACAAATGAAAGTGTTGACATCGCATATCTCTATAACTAATACAATAAATTTAACGCAACTTTTCAGTGAGATTATTGTAGACTGCTAAGTTTGCGTATAGGGCACAAGGGGTGGTAAACCCCTCTAAAATCAAAATATAAATATCACATATCTCTGAAATTGTTACAGGAAATTTAATGGAATTTGGCACATTTATGGAACAAAACATTATAGACTACTTAATATTGGAAAAGAGCCCGAGGTACTGGAATCCCTTTACAGAGGGAACGTTTAGCTTGTGGTGAGGGGTATTAAAGATTCGGCATAGACGAAAATAACATTATTTCCTGTTTTCTCTACGAACAAACTAAAGGAATATTTTTAAAATTACCGAAATTCTAATATTCAGAATCCCGACAACATAGTAAATTTTTAATCCAACTGTTTCAATAATGGGCCTAAATTTCGTACATACATCTTTTAAACTGTACGATATATCTTGAATGTAGCTTTTAACGATTTAAAAAAACATATGAGGTGTGGCCAACTTTGAGGGTTAATTTCTCATCTCTTGGTCCCAGTAAGGACACACCTATATAATATTCTATAAAAGTCCAAAATCAGCGTAAAAAGTCTAATCTGTCCAAACAGGGACATTGATTTGGACGCTTTGCCCTACTCAAAAATTCAAGCATTTTCGATATAAAATGCAATTAAAACACTTTGTTTTTTTATGAAAAATTTTTGCAAACCGAAATTACTTTATTTCTCAGTGTCATAAAACATTTATTGAAAATATATCGCAATTTACAAAATGTAATCGTAAGTAGTTGAAGTTTAACAACAACTAAATTAACTACAAACAATAACATTAATAAACATTTTTGACACTGACATTTCAGACAACAATTTTATACATTAAAATTCTCTTGTTTTATCTTTCTCTCTCTTTGCAAATTATTGCCATTTTCAGCGAGTGGTTTTGAATTGATAAAAGAAAACGTTAAGATATTTGAAAAAATGTTAGGTTAAAGAAAAAGTATTTTCTCACAAAGACTAATTAAAACAAGAATGCTACATTCGGCTATAACGTATCTTAAATACCCTCCACCATAAATGCATGTGAGGTAAATACGTTACGTTTTGTACATAAACACTCACATATACACTCACAAACGAGTACAATATGTAAGAGTTTTCCTTAAATATAACACAGGGACACTTTTTCTACTAAACCGATTTTTATCAGTTTTGGAATTATAATGAAGTACTTATAACTTTATATTATGGACACATTTTATTTGTACATTTATAACTAACGATCTTATAAAACTTAGAGGTTGTCTCAGATATCAGGCTATTTCTTTTAATATACTGAACCGATTTTGCTGGTTTAAAATAGAAAAGTTATAAGGACTATGACAAATAGTTAGGACAAATTTCATTTAGGTCTGTCATTTGTTGTGGATGAGAGCGTGGTAACAACAGACAAACGGACATAGCTAAATATATTCAAATTTTAATTTGACCCAAGAATATATTTACATTATGGGGTCTGAGTAGATTCTTTCTTAGCGTTACACACAAAGTGACAAAGATTACATACCCTCTTCCCCACTTGTGATGTCGGTGGTTATAAAAATGCTCTTTTGGGAATTGATTATTTTACACCTTCTAATTTATTAATTTATTATTAACAATTAAATAAAAAATATATATATTTTTTTAATTTCTGACTCGCTGTTAACACTAAATTTACAACTGTTCATTTTTTAAAATTTGTTTTTTTTTCTCAATGCAATTTTTAACCACTAACAACATCATGATCAAGGTAACTAAAACAACAATAAATACCAAGTTTAGGTCATGGTTAAATTTAAATACAAAATCATTATTCATATTGAAAATCTATATTTTTAAATTATTTCTGAATAATTGATTCTATTAAATTATTATGTAAATATGACAAAACAGTAGCTAAAATTAATCAATAAAACAAATGAGATTCCATATGTTCAAATCATCATTTTGAACATTTGACAATAAATATTGACACATAAAACATAAATCTTTTCACCACCACAATGGCATGATTATGATTATCTGAATACGAGTCGAATTCACTATAAAAATCCATTAAATGAATGAAGTGCCTTCAAATAAAAAATTTACGTTTTTTTTTGTTTTTGTTAGAAAATTTAATACCAACAACCACAAATTGACAAGAAATTGACAGTAATTGTGATCGATATGATGTGTTCTATGGTAACAGATCCATACATGTTATGTCTAAGTCTAAGGTAACTGCTAACAATTCATCTTCTTCAAATAACCTTTGTATTTTTGTTGTAATTAAATATCATAATTTTCATATTTTTATTAATAAGTTTTGACGTGTTTTTTTTTTAAGAGATAAACAATTTTTTTCATTTAAGTGAAATAATAAAAACTTATGATTTCTTTCGGACAAAACTGGACTCATGAAAATTACTTTTATACCCTCCATCACCACAAGTGTTGAAGAGTTAATATTGTCTTTGTCATTCCGTGTGTAACGCTAAGAAGAAATCGTCTCATACCTGATAATGTATATATATTCCTGCATCAAATCAAAATCTGGTTCGATTAAATAATTGACAGAGCTCAATTAAATTTTGCCTGATTATTTGATCAGCAAAATCGGTATTAACGGAGTAAAAATACCGATTTTTTATTTAAAACCAGCTAAATCGGTTCAGTAAATTAAAAGATATAACTCGATATCTGAGACAACCTACAAGTTCAAGTAAAAACTTTTGTAAAATTGTCAATTTTAAATTGTCAGATTAGAATGAAGTTTCGTCATAACCTTAAGCTTCAAAGCTTAAGCAAAATAAAAATTCGTAATTTTCAAAATTTTTAAAAAATTACGATTCAATTGGAAATTTATTATATTTGAACCGGATAAATATACTGGCCTCAATCTTTTGAAAGTTGAAAATATATATGTGGAAATAACTTGAAAACTATAAGAGACAAAAATCACATGTAAGTATGTTTCTAAAGACCTCGTCAAGGGCTTTAAGGTATTAAAATAAGGTTTTAAAATTTGGAACGAATTTAAAAAAATTGTATGCCCAAAGTTCCCCAAAGTGCGCCATTTACCAAGTTTAAGGATTTGGAATCATTTATAGGCTAGAATATGAACTGAAGTCGGAAACTAATAAAAATTGAAAATATTTGAATGATCCCAGAGAAAATTTTATAAACGCCGAGACTGCATACATATATGAAGTTAATGTAACGCTCGTTATTTAAAAGATCGTAACTTTTATTTAAAACTCAAGATCCAGATTTTTTTCTTGTACCGGTCGTATTCGCATTCCTGGTATAAATATAGGTTTTTTTGTTTGAATTTCGAAATTGTCTCAAATATCGATCTACAACTTCTCTGTTACAGGACCTATTTTTCTTTTTTTGGCAAACTTCTTATAACAATCTGATCAAATTATATTGTATTTCATTTCCAACACACAAATACACATGGATAAATCGAAGATTTGAAAAAAGTGTAGTTTCGATTGAAAAAACTATCTGGCGATTTTATATTTGTAACGAAAAGAATTCGGTTTATTGAGAAGACAATAAACCAACATTTTTAAAAGGATAAGAAACGTAACAATATGAACTTCCGTCTAAGGGGACTACAAAAAAGTTTCAAAAAAAGTATCTTCGTGAAATGTTAACAACCAAAGTTGCATGACTTTGTTGTACAATCTTTCTGATTTTAGGATCGTAAATCTATTTAAATTATCAGACAACCTGTTCATAAAGTTTAAAACGCAAACAATTGCCCCATCAAAAAGTCAATTGTTTTCCAAAATCAAAATCTTCTTGGACATAAAATGAACAATGAATGTTCTTTTTCTTGGCTTAAAAACAAAGAAATTCATTACATTTCCTTAACCAGCATAAATTTTCTTCCATCCTAAGGGAATTAAGAACAAAATATTATTATTTTGAACAAGAAAACGCAACAACAAAAGAAGACACAATAAACAATGGAGCAGAACAAAAAGATGCAATAATAAACTTTTCCTTGTGGCAAACACAACTTGCAACATTATTAGAAAACAAATAAAAAGTTATTGCCGGTCAATCACAACTATTTTATAACCTACACCACATTCTTGGTTATAAATGGTGGCCATGAAAATTTAATGAACAACCCTCGCATATTTTGTTTTCTTATTTATGCTAAAGAGTGCAACATTTTATTATGTGCGATTTATTTGAAAGGGATTTTTCAGGGGTGTTATATGGGACCTAAAAGAAATTCTGTGCCGACCCTCGTAAAGTTTCGAACATCGATTTATGCTTATGTTTATATTATATGTGAGATTTAAGCCTTCAAATTGATATTTATTCTATGGGACCTATGAGAAATAATGAACCGATCCTCGTATAATTTGGCACATCGTTTAAGATCACTATGAGATTTTGTTAAATCACTTTATATTTGGACTCTTATGGCCTTAAAACCCCATTCCGAAAAGAAGTTGGTCTAATAATGGTCCCAAAATCATCAATTCCAATAGGCATCGTCCGTGGGCCAAAATATTGGTATGTGCCTCATTTCATCAATATATATATCTAAAATTGCGACCTGAATATTGTTCACAAAGTTTATATGGACAGCCAGACGGACGGATGGACATCGTTTAATCGACTCAAAAAGTGATTCTGAGTCAAAGGGTATATTTAAAAGTGATGGTAGCAATATACGTTACAAACTTAGCACAAACGCATTAAGCTCCAACCATCAAAGGTGGTGTAGGATATGAGATTAGTAATTAACTTTTTTCTTATGTAATGAACAAGTAAAAATGTTAAAGTAGGTCAAGCCCGACTATGTAATACCCTACACCACATTGTTAATTGTAAATGGCAGTTACGAAAAATTTAAGAACGTCCCTCCTATAATTTTCTTTTCGGATTTATGTTTTAGTATGACATTTATGTGAAATTTAAGCGTTTGAAAGGAAAATGGGAGGGTTATACGGAGCTAGAAGAAATAATGGGCGACCCTCGTATTATCTCGGAACATCGATTTAGATTATATTTATTTTAATTGACCAGTTGTTATTAAATACTAACGCATCAATATTATAAGACTTAGTTTTTGCCGAATTTCGTTGAAATCGCTACATATTTGGGACTTTTATGACCTAAGATCCCCATATACCGATCGCACATTTATATGGGAGGTACCTGAAATATTGGACCGTAAAAAATATATAACAAATTTTAAATAATTTGTACCAAATTCCATCAAGATATCTTAAAATTGCAAACTGCAGAAGTATTTATAACTTTTACATGGACAGCCAGACGAACGGACTGACATTGGTTCATCAGAAAGTGATTCTTCTCACTTAAAAGTGGGTATTACACCACTTTTCTATATGTTACAAAAATCACCACAAACTCATAATGCCCCAAAAGCGTAGTTAGTGTAGGGTATAATAAAGACAACTTTAAATATGTTTTGAGTCGTTTCTCAATTTTAAAAAAAAATTCATCTTTTCTCTATAAAAGAAATTCATCAGTATTCAATTGTTTTTCTTTTTTTTTTTAGAAGTAAAAGTGTTTTGTTCGTTAATAATGTTGGAAAAAACCGAAGTCTGTGTAAAAATTTAGTTGTTAAAATTTATAAAAATTATTTTCAACATTGGTAGCGATAAATTATTATTGTGTTGTAAAGTTGTTACATTTTTCGTTCATTTAAAACAATTCTTGCATAATAAACATTTTGTTGCAAGTAAGTGTTGAAAAGGTATAATATAAAAAAAAAATAACAATTCTTTTTTGTCTTCAAGCTCCAACGATTTTTCACTTGTTCGTATGAGTTGATTTACAATAAAACAGCAAAACCATAGAGAGTGAAGTTTTCACAAGTTTTTGTTAAATTTTTTTTATTTTATTTAATTAATGACCTAAATTTAGACAAAAAAGTCATTGAAAAGTTATATTTTTAAATAATATTAAAATTTAAGTTAAAATTATCCGGTATGAAGGACCATTTTGCAAGAGTTTTTCAAAATAACGAAGATAATCTATCTTTTGATCTAATTTTTAATTCGGAATAATCGAATTCTAATATAAATTTAATAACTTAATTGGGTCTATATGTGATTCGAATCTCAACAGACTCATACAAGTCTATACAACCGAATTTGATCAATATGCTGATTCATTTAAAATCTCCTTGAAAACTTTGAAACGGGAAGTTTGATATTGGCCCGATTTATATAGTACTTAATTTCATTAGATCCTTCATGAACTTACAAAAAAATAAAGGAAAACTGACGATCTCGGAATAAAAAAATCTGACAGAATATGGATATTTAGAATATTTTATAAATATGACGATATATGTATATTCGAAACTCTAGACTATACTGAGTAAAAACTGTTTTCTCATATCGGGACAGATTTTCTGTTAAAGGGACTTTAAATAAATATGAATAATAACATGCCCCAGAAGATAAAATTTATATTTTTAAACTCACATTTATTAAGCTCATTCAATACATATTTTCAAATCTCTTTGACACCCTGTGTTTGTCCTGGAACTATTTTGTGGAACTTATGTTCCGCCCAAAAGAAATGAGTATAAAAAAACGTAGTACTCATTTGATTTTCTCTCTCACAACAAAGCCGGTCAAAATAAACAAAACGAAAAACAGAGATGAAAACCTCCCTTAAAAAATTTTGCATTAAAACCCCAAACTACCATATGATTTCATAAACGTCTAGTCCCGGTCTACAATAACAACATTTACACAAGTGTGCAAAAAAAAGACCGGCTACAAATATGAATACAAAAGAAAACATGTGTTACTCATACCATTCGAGTAGCGAAATAAAAAAATTATTCTCCAAACATGTGTTTTGTTGAGGGATCCACACCACCTACCTTTAGAGACAGGATAAAGGATACACAAAACGAAACGAAAAACAAAAACAAAAATAATCGATGCATGAATAAACAAAACTCATCCAAAAACATTCTCTTTATTTCAATCATGTTTGATTGTATTTGTTAGGAGTTCTTTGTTAAGGGCGGTTTCTTCCGTTCATTCATATGTTTTGGAGGTAAAAATTGCAGTTTATTATCAAGTAGAAAGGGGGGATATAGGGGAACAAATGTGAAGGGCTCATTGTCCATTAATAATTGGTTCTAATGTCTTTGACATTAGAATTCATGGTTAGGAACTTTGTCTGTTTATTTAGACGTTTTGCTGGAAGAACATTTGGGTGGAGAGGTTGGAAATTCTGGCAAGAGAAAAATTAACGATAAATAATCACTAATGAGAAAATTTACGTTAAACAAATTTACGATCTTGAATTTAGTGAAAATATTCAATCGAATCCCAATTTATAGAACATTTCGATAAATTCACAATTTAGAGAAAAATTTTCGATAAATTCACAATTTAAAGAAATTTTTTGATAAATTCACAATTTAGAGAAATTTTACGATGAATTCACAATTTAGAGAAAATTTCGATAAATTCACAATTTAGAGAAATTTTTGATAAATTCACAATTTAGAGAAAATTTTCGATAAATTCACAATTTTAGAAAATTTTCGATAAATTTCACAATTTATAGAAAATTTTCGATAAAAATTACAATTTAGAGAAAATTTTCGATAAATTCACAATTTTAGAGAAAATTTCGATGAAATTCACAATTTAGAGAAATTTTTCAATAAATCTCACAATTTAGAGAAAATTTTCGATTCACACTCAGAACTTTTAGAAGCACTTAGAGATAAATTTTCGATATGAATACACAATTTAGAGAAAATTTTCGATAAATTCACAATTTTACACTTTCATATAAATTTTTCGATAAATTCACAATTTAGAGAAAATTTTCGATAAATTCACAATTTAGAGAAATTTTCGATAAATTCACAATTTAGAGAAAATTTTCGATAAATTCACAATTTAGAGAAATTTTTTGATAAATTCACAATTTAGAGAAAATTTTCGATGAATTCACAATTTAGAGAAAATTTTTAAAATTCACAATTTAGAGAAAATTTTCGATAAATTCACAATTTAGAGAAAAAATTTTCGATAAATTCACAATTAGAAAAAAATTTTCGATAAATTCACAATTTAGAGA
>PYHX02000413.1:42934870-42960133 GCA_004302925.2 Cochliomyia hominivorax | reverse complement strand
GCTAAATATAGTTTGAATTTTTATTTTACTGATTACTTAGACAATTATGCATATAATTTGAATTTTTTGCAGGTCAGTTAATGGACAATATTAAAAATTAAATTTTCTAAAGAAAATTGTAAAGGTTTCAACAGCATATAAAAATGTTTAGATCAGCATTACAAACTAATAGTACAACAATTTCAATTTTTCAAAAATAACAAATAGTTTATGAGATATAGTGATTTTTTAAAAACGTTTGCTAAAAATACCAACAATTCTCTTAGTTAACAGAGTTGTAATGCTTAAACCGTGCTACCATGTTATTACCATACCGTACTTTGTTATACACGGTTTAATAATAACAATTGGACACATAACTCTGTAACATACTCTGAAGATCACAGAGTTCATTAAGGGTGGTAATTCAAATTTTGTATCAATTTGACACGTAATTTCATTTAACAATATATATGATTAATTTTATTTATGTGTTAGTTAAAATATGTTAATAAACAGGCCTTCCAGAGAAAGAGTATTATTTGTTTAACATTACACATAACCCTCTTTATCAGCATAATTCTAGAAAATAAAAAATTTTGAAAATAATATATATTTTGGAATCAGCATTAAAAACCGATGATGCAACCATTAAAATTTTACAAAAACAACAAATAGTTTAAGAGATATAGTGATTTTTTAAAAACGTTTGGTAAAAATGCCAACAATTTTGTTAGTTAACAGAGTTGTAAGGCCGTAAACCGTATTATCATGTTATTAACATTTCACCCTGTGTAATAACACGGTTTTATCTTTGAAACGTTATTATCTTAAGTGTAAAACACTTAATATTCAAGCATATCTTTAGACGCTACAATAAAATTTTGTGATAATAAAGTGAATTTTACTAAAAAATCGTTCTTTGGGTTCCAATTTAAATTTTTGTTAAAAAAAATACACTTTGCATTTAATACAGAGAAAATTCCTTACATTTTATTATTTTTTTGTAGGTTTTGGTAATTTTTTACAAGTAATTCTAACTAAATACTAAAATTATTATAAATGTTGTAGCAAATTTCATCATAGTATGATTAAAAATAAAGTTTTGTTAAAGTACTTCTCTAAACAGAGGTCAAATCAATTGACCTCTTCTCCACATTTTTATATTAATTCGTATTTTTATATATCTTTTTAATTATGAATAACTTACTAAAACTTTTTTATACAACTAAAAATGTAAACTTAAAGTATAAAATGTTTCACTTTTTAACTTGATCTGAATGCTTTTTTGAGTTTATTTCTTTTAGGTAAATTGCATTCTTTAGCAATTTCCTTTAAGACACGACACATAAGTTCACTGCAGATGGCTTGACGAGAGTTACCCACCAAACGACTTCGTCCATGATTGGCCTCATCTTCACTGCTGTCATATTCCAAGGCACATTTGTTCGTTATCAAACTAAAGGCAAATACTGTTAAATCAACAATGTCTGGCGGTAATGACTTCATGAACGGTACTCATGCCTACGGCATCTACACCCATGGTACGTAACATTTTCAATTCGGCCACTGTCTCGTAGTTGGGACCACCCAAACACGTGTACACCACCCTCATGGACATCACTTTCATACCCATTTCTTTGGCTACTTTACGGGCAATGTGTATGAGCATGAGCATTATAGGCATTTGTCATGGGTGGGAACGGGGACCAAAAACGAGGATCATTAGGTCCTTGCAGAGGTGAATTGCCAGCAAAACCCATTATATTAATATGATCACGTACAATCATAATATCACCAACTTTGAATTTAGGATTGAGACCCCAGCGGCATTTGTGGCCATTAGAAAACGTACTCCACTAATTTCATAACGCGTACAGGCATAGAACATTAGCCAAGGGATAACCTTCATAGTAATGAAAACGTCCCTGCATGGCCATAACGGGAAGTCCTTCCAAATAAACCAAAATCATGCGACCTACATGACCTTCTACGGTGGGAAACGGGGAAATTTGGGTATATCTTCATAGTCAAACGTTTTAGTATCGGTAATATTATCGGCCAAGGAATTTAAACCGGAACCACAAATAATACCAATGACAGGTCTAACAGAAGTACGTTCTAATAAGTAATCGGCAATATCCTTAATAACTTCATAGGAATAACTGAAATTAAAAAAAAGAGGGAAGAAAATTTAATATTTGGAGTATAAGAACTGAAATTCACATTATCATAAACACCAAAACCAGAAAATTAAGACAAACTTTTTTATATATATTGAAAAGTGACGTTTGTTGTTGCATTTTGTTCCTGACACCACATGTTTCTTGAAGGAACTGCGGGAGAGTATAATTTTTTTTCTAAATAGTTCAAAAAATCGCATAATTTATTTTAAGTGCAGTTGATACAAACTCTTTTTCTAAGATGATAATCTTTGGTCGGTTGGTAGTGAAAATTCGTTCCTTAATGGAGATCCATTTCCGCGGAAACTTGGACCGGTTTAAAAATTTTTGATACACTTTTTATATAGCGCGAACCTAGAACCATCAATTTATTATATTTTTTCTGTAATCCCTCTTGAAGTTATAAATTGGAATATGTAAAGTGTTTTTGAGTTCTTTCAGAACTATTTGATTTGGTCTTTACATAGTTCTACTTTATTTTTCTCGGAATTTTAAAAATATTCTCCTGGTTGGAAATCAAAATATGTCAAAGATCACTTGACCAAATTTTGTTCAATAAATCGAATTTCTAAAGTTGACGGTTAGAAAATTCGCTGAATATTATTGAAAGCTTTTAAACAACCCACCGCGAATTCTCTTCCATGATAGAAATTAAATAAATGAACTTTTATTTGTATTTTAGTCTTTTACTTCCAAAAGTTGACGAAATAATAAAGTGTATATTCTAGAAACAAATACTTTAAACAACCCCTTCACCTTCAAGTTTAAACTTTCTTATCAAAATGAATTTTTTTTAATGAAATTTTATTATGATAAAAAATCAATTAAAATATTTATCGTTATGTTTTTGATGCAACTTAGACTACTAAAAAATATTTGTTTGCTGTTTTAAAGAATAAAAGAATATAAAAAGTTCAAGGTCTTTAATTTTTCTAACGATTCCAATAAAATTGCAAGAAATTAAGTTTATAACTTGAAGAAAATAGAATCCAATTTTTTAGTTATTTTAACCAAAATTTTATTATACCCTACACCTCCATAGGTGGTTGGGGTGTAATTTATTTGTGCTTAAGTTTGTAACGCACAGAAAAATATTTGAAGTATACCGTTCGATTTAGAATCACTTTCTGAGTCGATCTAACAATGTCATAGGCCCCATACAAATGTTCTTTCCGGAATGGGTCATAAAAGTCCTGAATATAAAGCGATTTTCACGAAGTTTTACCCAAATAAATCTAATAATAATCTAAAATGATGTCCCAAATTATACAGTTATCGATACATTATTTCTTATAAGTTCCATATAATTCCAATTAAAAATAAGACTTTGAAGGGCTTACATCTCATATATACGCAAGTATTGTGATAAGAATTGGTCAAATTCTCAAATCAGTGTACGAAATTTCACGAGGATCGGTACATAGAATAAGTCCTTTTAAAGAGCACAAGGTATGCATATATATCAGTGCCATAATATACTGCACTCTTAAGCACACATTAGAATAAATCCTTCATTTGTTACCAACAATGTGGTGAAAGATATTAAATAGTCGGACTTGACCGGCTCTAACTTTTACTTTTATAGTAAATATATAATTGAAACCTATAAAATTTTTTATTATTGAGCCAACATTTCTGGAAATTCTTAACAAGGAAATCCCTTTTATACCTTCTTGATTGAATTTCACCCATATAATTTATTATATTGGGACCAGATAAGAAGTTTTTATCATCTTTTAAAGTCAACAAGTGGCGAAAATATTTCTTGCAACATTTTTTTATCAATTCCAAGAATAGATAATTTTATTGGATTTCTTTGATAAACGATACAGATTCGCTACGTATTTTAAAATTTCGATATTTCCGGTATTATAAATTTTTGATTTGTGAGATCTTTGACAATTTTAATTATGCTTCAAAAAAAAAAAAAAAACATTGACGGATATGGATCTGTTTCGAAAGATGTGAATTATTTTTTGTTTGTCCAATATTACCGACTTACCTCCTTTTTCCATATTGAATGTTAGTCTAAAACAAAAAACCGCTTTCGACAATTTTAAGTTATAAATTTAGAAAAATTATTGTTATTAATATTATAAATTATAAATAAAGAGTTAATTTTGTTAGATTTTATTCAAAAACTAAATACAAAAGTTTTGATTAGTCCAAAACCGTAAAACCATAACGCAAAAATTTTGAAAATATCGATTTAGTGTTACCTTTCCGATTTATCATCGTATCCTTTAACAACTTGGTTAAAAAGACAAAAACTTTGAAAAGAAAAAGAAAAAACAAAAAAGTGAATGATACATGATATTCCAATTATAAAGGAGACAAATAAATAATGGCGGCCTCGAATTATAAACAAACTTCTAAGGGGATTTTTTTTTTTTTTGAACTGTCAACCTTAAAGTCTTTTACAATTTAATGCCAACATTTTTATTTGCCCAATTAAATTAAATAAAATTTTATTTGATTATTGATTAAATGAATAAAAAATAATAAGAAGAAAACAAATACAAATGTTATAGTCGGTCAAGACCGACTATATAATACCCTATACCACTTTATTGGTTTTTAATGACAGTTACGAAAAACTTATGAACGTTCCACGTATAAGTTGCTTTTCCTATTTATGCTTATGTGTGCAATAGATTATTATAACAATAACATTTATGTGATATTTATTCATTTTAAAAGGAACTTTTTCTAGAGAATTATATGCAAGTTAGAAAAAATTATGGATCGACTCTTGTAAAATAATTTCGCTATTTTGGCTTTTATTTATCTTAATTTGACCAAATATTTTTACAATTCCCACAAATTGATATTTGGAACAGTGGTTGTATGGACCTATGAAAAATAATGGACCGATCTTTGTATAATTAACACATCGTTTTAGAATATAATAAAGACTTATTTTCGCAAAATTTGGATAACATCGTTTTTTATTGAGGAATTTTATGAATTCATAACCCCATTCCAGGTGGCATTTGTATGAGGCCTATATGAAATAATGGATCGATCATAAGCAATTTTAAAAGGCATCGTCCAAATTTCATTAAGACAAAACTGTGACCTGTACTTTACGGAAAGAGCAGCCAGTCGGACGGACTTAAAAGTGGTAGTAGGAATATTTTTTCTGTCCGCAACAAACATTGCACAAACGCATAATAACCCCACCAACAATGGTGGTGTAGGGTATAAACATATAGAAATGTGAAGTTATCATAATTAGTTTTGAATTGATATTGATTAAAATCGAAATCATAAAACATGTGAGGAATACAAAAATATCGAAAAATATTAATGATAATGAATTTATGGTTTTGAACAAAAAATTAAAATGAAAAAAAACAATTAGAGGACGAAATATAAAACGCAAATTTTTTAATAACAATATAGAAAAAAATAAATTTATTATTTGTTTTTTTTTTTTTTTTTTTTTTTTTTGTTAAATAAATTTAATATTATTTACTAACTTATCTTCATTTATCACCATTTCAACTTGTTGTGATGGTGTCAATTCATTTGTCATTGATGAATTTGTTGCTGACGTTTGATGTTCACTGTAATAAGAGAAGAATGCGAAAATTTTATATTTGAAAGAAATTCGATTTTTGCAAAATGTTTGAAGCATTTTGATATTTAGTGATTAATATCAAAATTAATTGATATTTAGTGACGTAATGTGATGGATATGAAATGCGGTATTATTAATTAAATGTTTAATTGAAAATTGTGCAGAAATTTTTAATCAAAAGTATGAGAAATAAATTAATAAAATGTTTATTGTTTTATTTATTATAACTATTATTCGGAATAAGAGAACTTTAGTCCTTGTCACTGTATTTACAAACAAGTAAGAATGCTATATTCGGCTATACCGATTACGTGTGAAAAAATACGCCTCCATTCGTATATCCACACTCACAAACGTGTAAGACATATAAAAGTTTTTTTTTTTAAATTCAACACAGGAACACCTCTTGAGTCATAAAATTAGTTATATTTTTGGTTATTACTCTTTTCTACTACATACAGCTTAATATTATGACGATTTTTATTCTAATTTTTTCTGGGGGTTATACTGGAGATATTGGAAATAATGGAAGAACTTGTATGTTGATAGAAAACCCGGCTTAGGTAGAAAGAATGGTCAAAACCAAAAAATAGAGCTCCCAACACATCTGATAGGAAGGCAGCCTGATTAGATCAGTGCTGGGACTATTTGGTATGAATAGTTAAAGCCAGTGCAAGTTTTAAAACATACAAGGCTCAAAAAGTTCATTACAGGTGCTCTGCTAAAAATGTAGAGTCTAAAAACCGAGCAAGGAAATTGAAGTCACGATTTGTACAAAATATTCTTGCCAGTAAATAAATCATGTTTTGCAAATTTCCTGCTCAAAAATTGTGTATTATCGATGCTCAAGGGAATGTTGAAGAAAGAAAGTTTAGAACCCAAAATTAGTCAAAATTTGCAAAAAAAAAATTGCGTCAAAATAAACCATTCATTTGTTATAACGGACTCTAAAAATAATGAAGTTGACAAAAAAGGCTGCTTCCATTCATAAGACTTCATAATGTGTACCAAGAGAGGCAGGTCCTCTAAACTGGTCGATGGTATTGAAACTAGAGGAAACTATTGAAGGAAATTACTGATCCTAATAAAATTTTAAATAATGGCATGCGGCAATCAAGATATTGTTAAAAGTGATACCTGTATTTTGTTCACAAAGTTTACAAGCGAAGAAAATTATTTCTAAGTGGAACGGTATACATAAATGTAGTATACATAAATGTTACCTACAAATATTAAGATTTGAATGTTTATGTGAAAAAATCACAAGAATACGATTAATTTTCGTGAAAAATCCTTAAAATTGCAACTATTTTGCATAAATCGCTGTATTTTTATCTTATGTAAACATTTTCAGTTTATCTCGCAAAATACGTAAACACTTAATCTAAACATTGAAACCTAACCTACAATTAAAACGGAAATAATTTTGTGTAAAAATTTAAATCTGCAATAAAACTATTAATATAAATGAAATATCTTATCATATATTTATATCTATTTTATGAATATGTATGGATATGCATGTCAATATTTTATTCATATAATTAATTATTTATTCATAAATTCATCACTTGCCAATTTTAGAATTCACAAATAAATTTGAATATATAATTTTTTTTTTTGAAATTGTTATAATTTTATTTAATTATTAGTTTAACACAAATAATATTAGTCTATGAATATTACAAAATAGATACAAATATATAATACACCTTGTCTAATCTGACAATTGATGACACGTGTTAAAATTGTTGATAAGAAAATAAGGGTAGTCTTAAAAGTGATTTAATTAATTAATTAAAAATTATTAATTTATTGTAATTTTTTTATAATAATAGAATAAAATAAATAATATATTTATAGCATGTCCCCTTACAAGTACTGATGCGACGTTTCTTGATTCTTACACGCTTCAGGTTTTTTTCTTGAGATAATTCCCTACCTTTGGAACTACTGAATATTCTTTATGAAATTTAACATGGACTTACTTCTGGTATTTTTGATTGAAAGCACAAGTTCTTAACGGAACCAAAGGGGCGAGAGGATTGGATCTCTAAAACTGCCAAAATGTCATTCATGATTTAATTGAAAAAAAAAAAAAAAAAAAAAAACACATTGAGACAAAAATAAAATTTATCTATATCTAGTTTTTTTTTAAACTTGGCAGCCTCCATTTAAGTCCAAACTAATTTCTTCAATATTTTCTGCATTGTATATGCAATTCTATACAATTTCAGTGCCAAATCCAAATATTTATAAGGATCCAATTAAGTTAAATTATTTTGAAGTAGAGTTTTTGAAAACAATAATTTTTCATCATTTTTTTTAAAGAATAAATGTCATAATATGTTTGCTATATATAAAAAAATCTGTAATATATAACGACAGACTGACTAATTTTCTGAAAAAACCCAAAAAAAACAAAAATCGGTTAAGATTTTTCTATAAATTTCGTGTAATTTTGAATTTTAAAGTGCGAAGCTGTTTATAATTCTCTATTAAGGACAACTTTCTACATAACAAGGAGTGAGATTGGAAAAAACTTAACACATGTTTTTAATTAAAACTTGTAACCAGAATATCAGATATATATCAAAGAAATAATATAATGCTAAGCTAAATAAAAATAAAAATAAAAATAAAAAGTGCTCAACTTTCTGGTCAAACATTTTGTATTGCTGATGTTGGAGAGAATGTTGAAGAAAATTTAAGGATCCAAAAAGCAGTGAAAAATTTCCAAAAAGTATGGCATTTGTTACAATGGTCTCTATAAATGTCAAAATTTAGAAAATTGAAGAGCACAAAAGGGTGCCCAAAAGTATGGTAAATTTTTAAACAGAGGTAGACTATTGCTTCAAGCAGAGTGGCAGAAATCACTATAAAAACTAAAATGGAAGGGTTTCTAAAAAAGTTCAAAATTTCATCACTATTGATTAAAACTATAAAAATGAAACAATATTTTTAGAGTAAAAATAATTTCAATTAAAAAGACAACTGCCAAGAATTCTTCAATCTCAATACTTATATGTGCTATATACTTAAAAATCTGTATTAGATCAAACCTAATTCACGGAAAAACTAAAACTTAATTTTTGTCATATTTTAATTTTTTTAATGAAAACAATAAAAATACAAAATTTTTATATAAACTTTCCAAGGAGTAAAATAGATTAAAAATTTTGTATGATCAGAGAGTATATATAGACTTTTTGCTATCTGAAATGAAAATGTCGAATATAAATTATTGCCGATAAATAATAATCTTGCCAAATTTGAATACGGTAAAATTTTAATTCGGTCTATAACTTTTTTGAAATGAGAGAACAACAATGAAAATCTCGACAAAATTTCTCATAACATGGACGTGACTAAAACAGATGACTAAATCGTTGCAGATTTATTTTGGTGTCATATACCGAAATACAAACTTAATATACCAAATTGAAGGTGCTGAATTATTTTAAATTTTCTATTTTTTTTTTTTTTAACTCATGTACTTTAAACTGAATATTGTCACTTGTCACTGTTTGAAAATAAACGTTATCATTTAAGATAATTTTAAAATGTAACTCACAACAATGGTATTCATAATTAATTAAAAATTATTAAATTAAATTTTAATTTTCCACATTTTTGCCAAATTGTTTGTGTGGGTCAATACCGAGTGTTTGAAAATGAACCCATTTCGATAAGAATTTTTTATTTTTATGAATAAAATAAAATTATTTTATGGATGATTAATAAATTGAAAAAATTGTTTAAGATAAGAGAATTTTGTTTTTATTAAAAATACTTTTGAAGGGCAATCGCCCAAAAATGATAAAATAAAAAAAAATGGTTCAAATGGACTTTAACAAGAAATTTCTTTGAAAGTATTCAAATGATATAAACAAATATATCAATATATAGAATTTTTCCCATTTCATTCCTCTTCTTAACTTTTTCCAAACCCTCTTTTTCTTTTTAATAAAGTGATAATGATTCTGTTTATTATTACATTTTCGTTACTTAGATAAGATTATACAGATATTTTAACGTCACTTACATTTAATAAAGATATTTTTAAAGAAATTACTAACCACCAAAATATAATATATACTTTAACTGCTTCGTTTATTTTTTTTAGGTTATATTAAATTAAAATTTCTTGTTAAAAACATATTCCATATCCGCTTATAATTGGTTTGTACTCAAACACCTACAATTATTTATAATTGTAGATATTTTTTATTTAACTTATAGATTAAGATTATAAAATTTTTATTTTGAAAAATAGGAAATGATTAGGTTAATAAAGAACTAGAACACACCTCGTTAAGGAATATTTGTTTTATAAGTAACCCTCAATTTAATTATATTGTTGTGAAATACATTAAGTTAATTTCATAAAATGTATTATTTCAATGAAAAGTTTTCGTTTCATTAATGCAAATTTTAATCAACTACATGAAAGTTAAATCAAATAGTTTAGAATTTTAGATTTTTACTAGAATTGTTTGCGTACTAAATACAATATAAATTATACTACGGCTGAAATCATATATCGTATAAGGTGAGAGTTCGAAAAATCATTAACAAAAGTTGTTCATTATAACTTTTAACCCAATTATTATTTGATGTGTTTTAATCAAGTTATCTATGTAAAACATGGCTGTTTTTACGTTTAATATCAAACAATTGAAGATATTCTTAAATTAATTAAATGAGTGATCAGAAAAAAACTGAATACTGAAATTATTTTCAACAAAACCCAACTTGGTTCTGCAAAAAGTTGGACAAACATTTAAAAGTTTGCCGTAAAACTTTTTCTAATATTATTAAACAGTACCGAGAGAACTTGTCCATTGATAGAAATCTCGTTCAAATAGAAAAAATGGTCCGCATGATGTTTCTATAGCCAAAATATAACAAGTATTTTTTTTATAAAAAGAACTCCCAACACCTTTGATAGGAAAGTAGACCGGTTAGGCCTTCACTTAGACTATTTGGTACGAAAAGTTTAAGCTGATGCTGGTTAAAAACACACAAGGCTTAAAAATTTCGTTTAGTCAAATTTCCAAAAACAGAAAAAATGTCCAAATAAGTTCTTGGTATGACAAGCAATATTGTTGTTGTGGTAAAAGATCCAAATAATTGTTACAACGGGCTCTATATATACTGAAATTTATATTGATAAGACTTTATAATGTGTCAACTTATTTTTGGCCCTGGTACAAGAACAATAATGTGGTAGAAGGCCGTAACCAAGGCCAGTGGAGAGATATTAGACTCTTGTTTAAAGTGAATTAAAGATTTTAAATGGAGATGTACTACCTTAATAATTTCAATTAAATAAAAAATTAAAACTGTAAGTTTAGTGGTTTCATTTCTTAATATATATGTAGGTAAATCTTTTCAATCTCACTCCTTAATCCTATTTTTCAAGATGTGCTAAAACGTTTATATAATTTAAGTACAAAATGAAGTATTAGTCCATTCAGTTATTCTCAAATGAACAAAACTACTTGAAGTCTCAATTAATTGAGCATAGGAATTTATATAAGGATTTTATATCGTTGGAAAGGTAATTACTTGTTAAATAATATAATTTAATATAACGAGGTCTTAACACAAAATTTCTTTAATATTTTTTTTTTTTTTTCGAAAAACTGAAAATTTCTATTTTTTGGTATAATTTTGCTTTTTTTGTATTTTGACCTTGAATAAATTCATTATAAATAAGGTTTATACCATGATGTTTTTGTATAATATGATTAATATTGCCTTTAATACAGAACTGTAAATAGATTCCTTATATTTGATTCTATTCTAAAAAACTGGAAAATTCACTCAGACATTATAAGAGGGGAAAGTATTTCCCCTAATTCACTCGGACTGTCTTTACATACATTTACGTTTAGATTTTTTCTGTATAACGAAGAGAATAGTGGATTTAAAATTATATATTAACATCTTTTTGATTTTTTTTTTCAAAATTTCTATTTCAAATTAATGTAACTTTTTATGAAACCCTTATTGGTTCCGGTACAAACATTGTTTAAAATATTATACAGAATCCAGATAATATTTTAATTTTTTTTGAACCCAAATAGTGTCATTTATTATTTATAGCTTAAGCTATATGAAGTTTTATTATAATATCAGATATCAAATTTTGCGAAAACAAACTTTCGCTGGGGAGGGTGATGAGGTGTACTAGTACCTTTTAAAGCAATAATTAATTAAATTTTGTGAAGCAAATATTATAGCTCTAATCTATTCCGAATTACTGTGAAAAATGTATATTAGGTGGGATGTACCACTTCTTAATAATTTTTAAAAATTTTTATCTTAAAAAAATGGAAAGAAAAATATTTACTTTAAAAATGATATTTAATATTAAAATTAAATTTCTAATTTTGGATAAAACAAACAATTATTTAAACAACTGTTTAAATAACCCATTTGCGTAATCATTATTTGGCGTTTTATTAAGACCATAAATCTTTAATGAATATAAAAATTTATAAAAAGTTAAATGTATTAATATCAACTTAAATAATTTAGATATTGCATATACAAATAACGGCAGTTTTTAGTGACATCATGCAATTTTTTCAAGCGAACAGCTGTTTGAAACACAAGAGGTTTAGCTGAAATATCGTAAGATATTGTAGCCTCCTTTGAAAATACTATTGACGAAATTAAATTGATCTTTTAAGAACTCGTTTTAACCATTTAATTTCAATTCAAAATTGGTTTATTTTTAACTGAACTGATTTTTCGAGTTTTCGAAGTTGAATCAGACATCTACAAACAATGTGGGTAACAGATACACTTAAATCTTCTCTGAATAATATGATCCAAAAATATAAATAATATGACATCTCATACTAAAAAAATGAAAGAAGTAAGATCAAAAAATTCTAAATAAAAACGTTAATGGTAGGATTTCCAAAAAAGGTTCAAAATTTCATTACTATAAATTGTAACCTGTTACGATAATTTTAATCAAATAAAACTAATTAAAACTGTTATTTAAGTGGCTTGAATTTTATTATCTTAAGAATTTTTCGATCACACTACTTATATATATTTTTTTAAAAGGATATATAATTACAGGTCAGTGACATTTCCCATTAAAAGTTATAAACAAATTAATTCAAAATCTTTCCATTAATTTGGAAATAAACAAATAAAATTTAATTATTGTTCGTTTAAAATTAGCATTAAATTAAACCTTTGTTAACTGCATACTCTGCAGCTTATCTTTTTCCCGGAAAAAGTTGTTACACCTGTAAATGGTATTATAATTAAAAAAAAACAACACTTATTATGAATATTAATTTAAAGCAGACCCAAGTGACAGACTTTCGCTATTGTCATTTTATGCCTTCTAAAGCTAAATTTAACCACAGTTTAATTTGTGGTTAAAAAGTCTCATAAACGTTTTGTTATGGATTTTGTTTTTGTCAAAACAAAAATATTTGTAATTTAATTCTGGTTTAATATAAAAAAGTATTAAATTACAAATCAAATTAGCGTTTAACGTATTTCTTTAAATATTTTTGTTTATTTTAAAAATTATGGACGATTTTTGTAATACAAAGTAGTTTTTTGTATTTCAATTATTTTGACATTGACACTGAAATTTATTCTAGATATTTTGAAAATTTTATTTTGAATGGAATTTTATTTTTTAAGTTTAAGAGAAACCAGTTTAATAAGTCATAAAAAACAATATAATATACCAGTGAAGTTTGTAATAACTTAATGGAATCTAACTTGCCCCCTCAAAATCTATAAGATTTTCCAACAAATATCAAATTTCTTGAATGATTGGTGAAGAGGGTACATAAACTTTGTCATTTAGTGTATAACGCTAAGAAGGAATCATCTCAGACCCAATAATGTATACACATACTTTCATCAAATCAAAATCGATTTAGCTATGTCCGCCCGTCTATTGTTGGCACGCTAACATTCGCAATAGTTGACATTTCTTCATAAAATTTGGCCTGAGTATTTGTTTTAGTCCTAAAAAGTTTCCTATTTAAAATTAGCAAAATCAGTTCAGTATATTAAAAGATGTAGACCTCTAATAATAACTTTCGTAAAATTTTCAATTATAAGTCGGCAAATTGGAATGAAATTCTGCCATAAAATGAAGTTATATATACTTCATTACCATTTCAAAAATTATAAAAATCTGTTCAGTTAACTTGTTTTATTTAAAAATTTTTGTGTTTTTAAAATGTATATCATATCAGACCCAATCATATATATATATATATATATATATATATATATATATATATATATATATATATATATATATATATATATATATATATATATATATATATATATATATATATATATATATATATATATATATATATTTATATATACATGATTGGGTCTGATATGATTTCTTATATATATATATATATATATATATATATATATATATATATATATATATATATATATATATATATATATATATATATATATATATATATATATATATATATATGTGGTTATATATATATACATACATATATATATATATATATATATATATATATATATATATATATATATATATATATATATATATATATATATATATATATATATATATATATATATATATATATATATATATATATATATATATATATATATATATATATATATATATGTATATATATATAACCACATATATATATATATATATATATATATATATATATATATATATATATATATATATATATATGGTTATATATATATACATATATATATATATATATATATATATATATATATATATATATATATATATATATATATATATATATATATATATATATATATATATATATATATATATATATATATATATATATATGTGGTTATATATATATACATATATATATATATATATATATATATATATATATATATATATATATATATATATATATATATATATATATATATATATATATATGTGGTTATATATATATATATATATATATATATATATATATATATATATATATATATATATATATATATATATATATATACATATATATATATATATATATATATATATATATATATATATATATATATATATATATATATATATATATATATATATATATATATATATATATATATATGTGTGGTTATATATATATATATATATATATATATATATATATATATATATATATATATATATATATATATATATATATATATATATATATATATATAACCACATATATATATATATATATATATATATATATATATATATATATATATATATATATATATATATATATATATATATATATATATATATATATATATATATGTATATATATATAACCATATATATATATATATATATATATATATATATATATATATATATATATATATATATATATATATATATATATATATATATATATGTATATATATATAACCACATATATATATATATATATATATATATATATATATATATATATATATATATATATATATATATATATATATATATATATATATATATATATATATATATATATATATATATATAACCACACATATATATATATATATATATATATATATATATATATATATATATATATATATATATATATATATATATATATATATATATATATATATATATATATATATATATATATATATATATATATATATATATATATATATATATATATATATATATATATATATTATTGCATCAAATCAAAATCGATTAACTATGTCGGTCTGTCTGTCGGTTTTTGGCACGCTCATATCCACAAGAATTGACAGAGCTCAATGACATTTGGCCTCAGTATTTGTTATAGAAGATAAGTTTCATATTTAAAACCAATAAGATCAATTCCGTATGTTAAAAGGTTAAAACCGATATCTGTGGCAACCTCTCAGTTCAAACGATGAACTTTTGTAAAATTGTCAATTATAAAACGACAAATTAGAATGAAATTTTGCAATAATATTAAACTATATGTACTTCACTACCATTCCAACAATTACAAAAATCGGTTCAGAAGAAGAAAAGTTAAAAAATATAACCACACATATTTGAGGTGAAGGGTATTGACAATTCGGCATATCCCAATATTGCATTCTAACTTGTTTTAAATAACAAATACAAAAGGTAATAAAACGATCTGATCAAATTTCTTTAAAATCAAATTGTTCTGTCTCAAAATGTCTTGAGAATCGAAATTAATAATGAATAATTTTGCTGGGTCATTTAAAAAAATTGCCAGTTAACAATTTATTTTTGTAAAAATCAAAACAACATAAATAATTCTATATAATTTTATCGTTCTATTATATAATTAACAAAATAACACACCCCCTTCACATTGAGAGACTTTATCACGCAATTCATTTTTGAAAAAAGAGGCCGGTTTATATATTAAAAGTTTTAATTTCACTAAAACAAGTTTTTTATTTTAAATGACTTTTAATTAGAATTTATTTATTTAATTGTTTTAATTATAATTATCATGTTTTATTATTTTTTAGTTGGTATTTTTTGCCAAAAATTATCTCATTATTGAAAAAAGAAAACATTTGATAGCAAATTTTCGGAATTTATCTTCAAATCAAATGATCAAAAATAATAACAAAATATATTGACTGAAATTGAAAATTTAAATACGAAGTTAAAAATGCACAGATTTCAAATCTTCGCTTGAGAAAAAATAAATCTTTTAAATTTGTTTTGTTTACAAAATTTGTTTACATTTAAATGTTTTTAAACTTTTTGGAATAATTAATGATTTGAATTTTATCAAGATTTTGTAATCAAAAAATAATAATAATAATTTAGAATGATATATTCGGCTATGACGAATCTTCAATACCCTGCACCAAAAATTCAAGTGAAGTTAATTCATGCACATACATACACCATTACATATCTACTACACAATATAAACTTTACTTAAATAAAACACAGAAACACGTAGTTAATCATCAAATATATTTATATTCAATTTTTTTATATCTTTAGCTATAACTATTTTTTTACTGAACCGATTTTGATTATTTTTGAATAGCAATGAGATACAATAAACACAGTTCAATGGCGGATTTTTATTCTAATCTTTTGATTTATAATAAAAAATTTTAGGAAAGTTCTTTGCTTGAATGTGGAGCTTTCTTGTCTTAAATAGGAAACTTCTGAGAACTTTAAAAAGTACTCAGGCCAAATTTCATTGAGTTTTGTCAATTACTGTGGACAACAACAGACTGACAGACAGACAGACAGACAGACAGACAGACAGACAGACGGTTATAGCTAAATTGACTCAGATTTTGATTTCATGCAGGAATATACATGATAGAGCTGCAATGATACATTTTAACGTTACACACGGAATGACAAACTTAATATACTCTCTTCACCGCATGTAATGGCGGATGGAGGGAATAAAAAAACATATTTTATAAAATGATGTTTTAAAATTTTAATTTGAAATAATGTTAATGAAATAAATTATGCAAAAGTTATAATTTTTTTGCATAAAATTAGAAAATTATCGGTTATTTTCTTTAAATTTAAATATTAAAAATAAGAAGTCATTTAAAATTTAATACGCCTTAACTGTAATCAAATTACTATTCCGATTTTAGATAGTAAAGTTGCAGGTGAATTTACTATTTAAGTTTAGCTTTATGGACATAATGGAGACCAGTCTATAGGGTCTTAAAGTTTTTCACGTCATTAAAATATTAAAAATGACACAGATTCCTTATATTTAAACTGATTTTAAAGATTTCTGTATATTCTAATAGGTTGATACACAATTTTATTATTAATATTAATTTAAAACTTTGATTTTTTTATTTTTTTCCAAAATTTTCTTTTTAAAAATAAATTTTTACGGAAATGTGATATATCTAAATTCAGCAGAACTTAGATAGAGATCTGCCCACTATCCATATCCAAAGTTGGTCAATTAAAAAATGTTTTTTAATTCTCAAATCACAAAGCTGAAAAGGGTGGTCACTTAAGTGAAAAAATAATAAAATTTTGAAACATGATTTATATGGATTAGGATTTTTCTCATGGAAAAGTTGGATTCTTTTGAAACCCCTAAATTATGGACAAATTCATGTACATCATATTGAAATTGGTATTCGTTTCAATTTTATTAATGTTTAAATATTAAATTTATAAAAAAAAAATCGAAATTTATATTCTTCAAAAATTTTTGACATCAATTAGAATGTCATGAAATTCATTATAAATGATGAATTCTCAATTTCTAAAGTTTTCATAGATAACAAATACTTGTATAGGAGTTTATGTTTAAGCCCAAAACTAGGCTATCAACATTGTCTAAAATCAACCAGGTTCAGTAATGATTTTGCTTCAAGTTTCTTTTAAGATTGAACTAAAGTATTTGAAAAGTAAAGTTAAAATTCTTTATCAAAAAAGTTATTTAGTTTTCTATTAACAAGTCAAAATCACGTGAAGATTTTATCAAAAATAAAATTTGTTTTTGCAAAAAATTGTTCAAAAAAGAAATTTAAGAAACTTGATTTTTTATTCGTTAATAATTAATTCCTTAATTATTTTCTAATAGTTATTCATTTATATTTATAATTTTGGTATTTAAAAAACAATTTTAACAAAAACTTGATGCACAAAAGAAAAAATTCGTATTGTAATTCCAATTTAACAAATTTCGATTCAGATTTAAAAAAATCAATATCTTTCAAAACAGTAGCAATTTTTTCTAAAAGATTATGATTGTATTGAAAAAATTATTTTGATCATGAAATGATCATAAGTTTGAATTAAAATTCAAACATCGTATTGGACCTCAATGCCAAAATATCTAATTTCTAAAAATTGGACATTGAACTTTAAAGATTTGCATAATTTTCTAATAGAAATCTTACTTTCGGAAACATTTTTTCTGCTTTAAATTATTTTTGTAACTACAGACACAAATTGTACGTTCCTTGTCTTATCTGAACAAACACAATAGTTAGGTTATCTTTAACTATGTAATAGTTAATAGTTAATTATATACCACAAACTGGTATTACTTTAAAAAAAAAACCTTTTTCCTATTTTTTGTTTAATACTTACGAGGCATTTTCACGGGCTGTATAAGAATTGCGTGTGCCATTTGTGGTTTCATTACCATTTGTTGAGGATTTGGCTTTGGTGATGAGACAGGTGGTGCCTTTGATATCGAAACCGGTCATATTTGTTATTAAATTATTGAAATTTTATTACGAAAAATATTTTAGGTTGTTTATTAAATTTGTTTGTTTAACAAAACTGTGAATCCAGTTATGTTAATTTTATTTCTCAAATTAAATAAATATTTTTGGAGTTTCTTTTTTTTAAAATATTATTTGTTTTATTTTAAAAAAAATTCTTCTTTTTGTTGAAAATATTTCTTTTTTTCAATTTTAAATTCAGAACCTTCACTGTTTATTTTTCTTATTTTCGTATTTTTTCTCCAGGGTTTTCACGCGCTGTTGACTGTTTCAAGTTGGTTGGTTAACTGATCTATTTGTCGGTGCTACGGCCTCTATTTATAACAAATAAACATCAGGTTGTTTTGTTATTATTGTTATTCTTCTTCATGATCGTCATCAGCATTTGTTTTTATTTAAGTCGTCTTTTATTGTTTACTACGGATATTTTGTTTTTGTACATACTGCAATTTCAATTGAACACATACACACTCGCACTCATAAACTCACGCGCGCACATACACTAGTTTCAGTATATGGTTCTTCTCTCTTGTACTTATAGTTGCCAGATAATTTTGAACAAAAGTCGTCAAATTTACTTTTCGAAATCCTCAAAAAATCGTTAACATAAAAATGACAACAAAAATTTTGTAAAGAAATTTTTAAGAGGTTTGACAGTTAAGGTTTTTCACTAATTTTAAATACGATCCAGAAACATTCCATTAATCACGTTCCTTCTTTGATAAAACTAAATACTTTTTAAGAGGTGTATATTAATTTCTTAAAGCTTACATTCGGTTTTTACTTCTTTGAAATGGCTTATTGAGGAATCTTTATAAACACATTGATATGTTCGTGTTTTACTTTAGTCCAGAGATACCCAAAGGTCAAATATTTCGACACAAGAGGTTACACTACAAATTCTGCTTTCTTCACATGTACACTGTAAACGACTGTTGTTCTCTCATCAATTTGAGTAGATTCATTTACTGGTATGTTTTGCTGTTTCTCTCAATCAAAGACAAATTTATCATAGTGTGGGAGGGCACCTCTTTAGTCTATAGCATCATTTAATATTGGCACCGTATTGAAGTTATCTTTCCAAGATACGCTGCAAAAGTTTCTTCGTCTTTTAAAGAACACGAAGATATCGGTGTGCAAGTTATTGATTACTAAAACGATTTTATTGATTTTATACCAAAGTCCATATAATAATATCAAAATATCTGTGTGATTCTTATTGAATTTAGGACATTAAAGGCGAACAGAAAATTTCATATAGTCCAAGTTTTGGTAATGGATTATATAAAACACCTTGGACAACGGGTATTACTAACAATGACGACAAGTCATAAATCTGGCAACATGCTTTTTTTACTTTGTTTAAAATTTATTTGTTTTGTTTTTTTATTATTAATTTTATACTCTTTTTCAATTATTAGTTAAAAAACGTTATGTTCTCTCCCTCTCTCTTTCTCTTTATTTATTGATTTGTTTATGTAAATACAATTTTTATAAAAAAATCGAAAATTTTAATAAAAAAAAGTTTAATCGTATCTGAATTAAACTGATAATAAAAATTTTATTTAAATAAACCACTTTTTTATAAATTGGAGTGCATTTTTTTGGATCTCAATTCCAGCTCCCACAATATTTAATTTTATTTAAATTTTATTAAATTATAACATTTATTTATTAATATATTTGTTGTTGTTGTTGTTGTTGTTAGAATATTTTATTCTCCCATGTTATCTTTTTTGTGCGTTTTTTTAACTTTGAGACCCTCTTTTGCTTTTGTCTTTAATGATCATATGTTTTTGTCTCATCTACGATCCATTGCTATGGAAATGTCTTATTTTTATTATTTATTATATTTGTAGTGCATTGTTGCAGTATTTGATTTGTTAAACTGTTTGGGTCCGAAAAGAACTTTAGAAATGACAAGAAGTTCATATTCTTGAAATGTTTAACACGATCATTTGAGTATTTGAAAAATAAGACTCATTTAGCATGAACTTTCTTATATGAATCCATTCTATTCTAAATCTGTGTAGGAGTAACCCATAGTAAATCATTAATATTATCTCTACTTTCTGAGGCTGTAATTAAATTTTGTCATTCTGAAATAAGATCATAAATTCATTTCTGATCGCATCAAATTTCTTTTCTATTCCTAAAAACGCTTGTTTGGAAAAAATTTTATTGCTTTGGAAGTACCGAATATTTTTCAATAAAATTTCAATTAAACACTCTTAAGAAGTTTTCCAATTGAGTTAGTGACACATAAGTTCCTAGTGAGTCCATTCCGTGTGTTACACGAGCACTGTACTGTAGACTTATAATTTAGCATATTAAAAAATAATAGATAAAACCATGATATTTAGTCACATATAATGGAATTTGTTGCAAATGGTTATTTTGACATAAGAACAAATGATGGAATCATTATTTCATCTTCATTCCATATAAAAGCCATTTCATGGTACATGTTTTTAAATGGCTAAACCATGAAACAAAAACCGGTTAACTGATTTTTTTACATAAAACTGTATTTGAAAAGGGATTTTTGAGAAGCCTATTTTTTTAATAACTCGATTACCGATTTTATGAAAATGTCGGTTTTTTCGAATACACTATTTGGTATCCTTTTCAAGTGGTTTGAATTTTTTTTTACTTTTCAATTTCACGTGGACTATTTTTTTTCAGAACCACATTTAATGTCAAAGGTACAATTTTGCCGAATATATTTTTTACATCGGGAATTCCCCCTCACTATACACACAATAAAAAATCAATGTAAAATCGATTAAAATAGAAATAATTTAACTTTTTTGCTTATGAATTTGCTTTATAGATAAAAAAATATTAATTTAACATTGTTTTACAGTAAATACAGCTTTTTGAGAACATTCTTAATTTTTAGTACTTGAAATTTTAGAACTCAAAAATTATTTAAAAATGTAATTTTATATATAAATATCGAAAGTTTCCAATATGTAAACGTAAAGACGTTAAATCTAAACTAAATGAAAAAAATCAATCTAAAATTAACCATGTTCAACGTTGATTTTGATTTATGTTTTTGTTTCTGTATGTATGAAAGGGTATTTAGAAATTCGTTTAAAATTCTGAAACTCAAAATTTATTTGTTGCAAATAATTTTTGCAAAAAAAAAAAAAAAAAAAAAAAAAAAAACTGAAAGCAAATAAAAATAAATTCTTTTGATTAAAAATAATTTAACATTTTTTTTAATATTTGTTTATATTGTTTGCGGTTATTTAACTTCTCCATCTCTCTCTCTCTCTTTTTCTCTATAAATATTCGTGCTATAATTTTGTTCAATTGAATTTTATTTTTTTTATTAAAAGTGTAACAACACATTCATTTACATAAGATTCACTTAAAAGAATTTCAACAAAGAATTCATGCAAAAAATTTAACTTCCGTTTAAGATACAAAAACATAAAGGTGATTTATTTTGGACACGGAATTAAAGTGCAAATAAAATTTATGTAATTTGCAATAATAAGAAAAAATTATTTAATAGAAAATCCTCTGCTATTTGAATGAGATAATATGAAATTGAATTGAATTCATTTATGTATATTTTTATCTAAAAAAATATTTATTTTATTAAAGATAAAAATTAAAAAGATACAAACAGGTCACACACAGTGTCTATAAAAAATTAATTTTCTTTTCACTATAATACTCACCCTCTCATTATAAAGACCATCTGACAGAAAATATTTTTGGGTATTTGCCCTACATATGTTGCTAAGGGCTGAGATTGAAAAATTTACATTATTTAATGTCAGACAAATGAATATGTTGTTAATCTAATTTAAATGAATGAACAACAAAAAGTTAAAAGTTTGTCGTCAAACTGTTTCTTAAAAAATACCGGAAAAAACTTGTCCTTTGATAGAAAACCTGGTTAAGATGGATAGAATGATCATGTGGATCATTCCTAAAGACAAAAAATAGAAAGCATTTTCAAAAGAGCTTCCAACACATGCAGTAAGAAAGCAGACCAGTTAGTTAAGTGATCGGACTATTTGGTACGAAAAGTTAAAGCTAATGCAAGTTTAAAAATATAAAAAGTCTAAAAAGGAACGTCTACAGACCAAAAACAGAGCACGGACATTTAAGTTTTCTAAAAACAATATTCTTGTTGCATAATGAATGAATGACGAAAGGTATATTCCGTCAGTTTTTTTGTAACTTTCTAGCCAAAGTTCAAGGAAGGAGGTTGAAAAAAAGTTAAGGACTCAAATTTATGGACTTGACATCTGGTCACTATGGTAAACAAAAACTTGAGTAGTAAAAAAATAATAACGTGGTATTTGTACCAACAGAGACAAATACTCCACACTTCCCGTAGCTAAGGTCAGTGAAGAGATATTGGGATGTTACTAAAATAGAGTAGATGATCCCACTGTAAGTCAGTGCTTTATTTGGTACTAAATGTCAAGAGTAAAAGTGAATTAAAAATTTATTACGACTAGAATACCTTTGGAATTATAAGAGAGGGATCGGTTCAGATATTATTATTATTATTATAATTTTATTTATAACGATTAACCAATATATTTTTTGCCTCAGTTCATAAATAAAATTTTGGATTTTGGTATCCCAAAATATAAGTTTATGAAACTTTTTTTACATAATACTAAAGCCTATACAGTAGTCTTTCAGAAGTTGTAGCGCCCGTTAGGTACATTAAGGATCAAAAATTCTTTTTTCACTGTTACACTGTGCAACAGTAAATAATAATAATAATAATAATAATAATAATAATAATAATAATAATAATAATAATAATATCTGAAAATGAAATATCTCTTAAACTATAAAAGATATTCCGCATATGTTAGAATAATAGTGAAAAGATTTAAAAGATTATCTATATACTTGATTCAAACCAAAATGAAGAAATAAAATTTTGTCTATTTAAAAAATACTGTGCGTTATCCAAAAAAACGTTTTGAGACCACTGTGCGCAGTAGTTATACACAATGTAATTCAAACAGATTTATTACAAAAGCGAACTTAATTCTGCCCCATTGTGCAATCGTATTATTATTTTTACGCATTTTATTTATTTTTCTAATTATTGAATATATTTACATATTTACAATTAATAATATATTTTTTTAAATTTAGTTTTTTTGTAAATTTCAATTAAAAAAATATTATTGAAAATATAATAATTTACCAATGCAAAATAATCATAAAACAACAATAAAGTTGTTTACCACCAGAGATGGTAAAATTGATAAATGTATTGACGTTAAATGTCTTATTATATGGAAAGTCACAAAGGCACAAACAAATAACTGTAACAACAGTTATTAAAAAACGTGCATATAGATGTAAACAAATAGGCAACAATAATCGGTCCATAAATAAAAGGAGCAGAAGAAGAGGAAATGGCATCTATAACTACCCCCCAGTGGTTCAATATGTTATTTATTGCATTTGAAACAATTGAAATCGAAATTTGTTTAACAACTTTTAATGATCATTTAAATTAATTTTAAGATTAAAATGATCTTTATTAGTTCTTATCAGTGAAATTTCAATCACTGTGAAAGTTCAACAAAAATTTTTATATAAAATAATTAGTTTATGTCTATTTAATTGTTTTCATATTTTATTAAAAAAAATATCAATGATCACGCCCCCTAGAACTGGTCGTTGAATGGGATTTCGTAGACGAGAATTTTGAAAAATGTGATGAAATTTTGGAAATGGAATGAGGAAGGAAGAAGATCTCATGTTGAAGCACGTGCATATTTTTTGCAATAAAAAATATAGTTTGTTAAGAATATAATACACAGATTATTGGTGTCATTTTATGTGGAATATTTTTATAAACGCAGATGTGAAATTTGCTTATAAAGACATGACCAAAAATAAAATATTATACATTTCTGTCTGTTCTTATAAATAAAGAAATATTTTTTAATGACAATATCTCAATTTACTGAAGAATTTTAGACAAAATTTATAATGCTTAAAGATTCTCAATGAAACTTTTCTTCCCGATCATGAAGAGATCCATATTATTTGTTTTTATGACCGAGGATATTCCAATTGGGAATTCTACACAAATAAAGAACAAAATAAATCTTCGTGTGACTTCCAAAGACTTTGCTCTCTTTTTACGAGGAGATAAACACATAAAACGGAAGAAGCTTAAATGTGAACTGATACATGAAATTTCTGAGCAGATGG
>PYHX02000413.1:42898282-42934770 GCA_004302925.2 Cochliomyia hominivorax | reverse complement strand
ACACTAATCGCCAACTTGTCCGCAAGGAGGAGTTACGCACTCCAATAAGATCGTTAACAGATCTGTAAACTTAGCAAGTGAAAGTGGAATCGCATTACCTTTCAATTACGAAGAGTTAATGCCAGCGTAATCCTTTTCATTGTTTTTGTTTAAAATATCGTATAAAGGACGATTAACTAATTATCGCATTCCAAAAGAGATTTATTCGATTCCTCCCAGAAATTTCATCTTGGCACATGTACTCCTTTCTGGCTGGCGATTTGCACAAAGTTAAAAAGAAAGTTAAAATTCCTAAAGAGACACAAAGAAAATGTTTTTCAGATATTTCTATTATTTTCAGAATGAGAGATCGGCTGATCATAACCTTATAGAAAGATCGTTTGAAGATCTTTACTGCTGAAAAGAAATTTTCAAAATAAATATAAATTCCGATTGATAAAACATATTACGACATTTATAATGAATGATGTATTTACAAACAAAAAAGTTATAATCCTAATGGATCGGATATAACTTTAATTTTCAAAAATCGTACTATTCATTCAGATATTCAAGTTTGAAATTCATTAATTAAGTTTTTAAACTTTACGATAAAATTTTAAAGAACCTGAAAACTTGTAATGAGTGTTATATTGGGGACATAATATATACAAATCGGCTAAGAATATCAATAAGAATTTTTCGAAGTCCAGCAGGCGTGCAAATGACTCCTTTTACCAAAAAACAGAGTACTTATGCACGAAAGAGAACAGCAGAAAGAAATTGAGCAAACTCTTTACATTGAGTATATTTTTTTAAATATTATTTGCCATCTTACACTGAACAAAATATCGAAGAAATATTAATGAAAATTTTTCATAGCATTTAAACTTATTAACATAATTTTGTCTTCAATTGAAGAATTTTCTTCAAATTTAACTAAAAAATATTTAATCCAAAAATTTTTTAAAAGATGTTAAATTGAATAAAATGCGTTAAAAAAATTAAAGGAAAATGTGTTATATCAAAAGATATTTAATAAAAACGACAGTAACGCATCGTAATTAATATAACACACAAATTTATTCCACTTCACATACTAAAATGAAGTTAATTTGAATAAAATTTTTGTTAATTTAACTATTTTTTTTCGACAAATAATTTTGTGTATTTTATTTGTCATATGAAACATGACAAAAATGCAAGATCAGCTGATCAACAAACATGTAAGTAACTTTTCATCAGAAATACAAGCCGGTCATCCCACCATAGTCCTTTGACATTGCATTATTTTCAGTTGTCTATTACGTTTTCTACACAATTTTACATACTGACTTTTAACCAAGTGTACTTTGCTGCACAGAAATTCTTCTCAGTCCAAGATCTCAAAAGAAATTTCAGAATCACAAATCGACGTAAATTAAAAAAATGTAAAATGGGAACAAATAGATATTCGATTATCAATATTTTCTTTGCTTTCTCCGGTCCGGTAAAACAGATTCTTGAAGAAGTCATTGGGACCAAATTCCGAAAATTCTCGCTGTTACAGAGTTCTTAGAATATTCTATAATTAAATATTTGCTTTGTATGGGGAGTATTCCTTTCCTTAGTCCATAATAGTTTATGTATTAATTTATTACAACAATTTAACATAGTTCCTTCCTTAAATCAACTACAATTTCGTAAATTTAACTTATATATGATATTTAAAATTGAATAATATTTCATCAATATAAAAAATTTATTTTTGTCAATTTGATTAATATATTATTCAAAATTGATTAATATTTATTCAAATTGACGTCATTTTTATTTACGAATTCAAATAGTCATATTGACAATTTTTGGTTATAATAAATAAAGGTTTCATTGGCTGATATTTAATTTACATTTCTTCAATTCTTAACCCTTTTTCGTTATATTTACTACCTCTTTTTAATTGAGTGTATGATCCATATTTTCTAACAAGGAGTCCTTAAACTCTAACTTCTAATACAAAAAAGACCGTTAATTAAATAGGCCCTGTATCTTTAAAATAGATCAAGTTCCATACAACCAGCGACACTAAGACAAATGTGAGGTGGACTTTTTTCTTGTGAATCTGGTCATTGGACCCTAATTAAGCCGTTCGGTTATTTCTTATATATTAAATTCAATATTCAATCCAATGTAGGGTGTTTCTTAATCACACCATATCTCCACTATCAGTTTTTCATCATAAACATTAAATGTTAAATCCAAAAAAAAAGTAAATTTATGATAATAAATGAAATTTATTAGCGAGAAACTGTAATTAACTTCCCGGATTATTTATGAGACACAAATGAACCGAAATATTTTTATTTCTCAATATTTTATTGTTTATTTTATGAGTTGAGAAATTAAAAATGACATGAAATTTTTTTTGAAATAATAAAAAATAAATTAAAAATTACAAATCAAATCTTAACAATATTAAAAAGTAAAGCCCGATTAGCTCAGTGCTCGGCCTATTTGGTGGGAAAAGTTAAAGGCTAAAAAAAACACAAAAGGCTCAAAAAGTTCCTGACAGAAACACTGATACAAATTTAGGGGCCAAAAGTCAAGTTTTCTAAAAAAACACTCTTGCTGCACGTTTCATCATTCATTAACTTCCTGGTCAAAAATTTATCTTGTTATGTCGGCTCTATAAATATCGAAATTTACGTCAAGGAATGTTGGCATCCTGTCATTATGGTCAATAAATCCTTGAGTAGTACAAGAACAATAATATGTTATCAATAAGACAAATTCTCCAAACTACCCGATGCTAAGGCCAATGGAGAGATATTCGGCTCTTGTTAAAAAAAATTAAAGTGCTCAAGTGTAATAAAAATTTCACTCAAATAAAGAAACAGTTAAAATCGCAAGTTAAATGTTTTTTTATTAACATATATGTGTGTTTAGAACTTTTCGATCTCAGTAGTTAATACCTATATATTTATAACAGCTTAACTATTTTCATGCTCGTTACAACTTTCAATAAAACGTTTAATTAATTTTAATCTCTAGAATTTTTTTCTTAATTTAAAACAGTAAACTTATTCTAAGACTGTTCCCCTCTTTACAGTTGCTTTGCGAAAAAAAGTGCTTAAATATTCCATTTGACATCAAAGGAATTCACAAATGAAATAATTTTTTGAGCAACAAATAAAAAAATACATAAAATTATTTTAAATTTATGAGCAATTATTCTTACAATGTTGCATCAATAGCATAATCATCATTATCTTCCCAAAAACAAAAAATAAAGGATAATCGCACACTCTTGCAAATTTTCATTTATGTGAAGATAAAGTGGGTGAATTGCGAATTTTTCAAAAAAAAATCGTAAAAAATTTTAAAAGAAATTTCATTTAAAGAAGATCAACTTTCTATAAAAAACATCATTCGATGTCTAAAGAGGATTTATGATCTTTTTAAAAAAATATTAATCAAACGATTATTTGTCGATCAATGTTCTATTAAGTTAAAAAGTGCTGAGTATTTTAAAACGAAGAGAATGATTGATCCGTTTAGATAAAATCACCGATCGATTTATTTCTTTGAGACAACTGACGATTCCTATTTAGAGGAAACTGACAAACAGTTGCTCACTAAGAAAATACTAATGATCAGTTTTCTATTTATAGAAACCTGATGATCAATTTTCTATTAAGAGAAATTAATGATTTATTAAGAGAATTAATTAAGAGAATTAATGATCAGATTTTCTATTTAGATGATAATCAGTTTTTTTAATTAAAGAAAACTGACGATCAGTTTCCTACTTAGAGAAAACTTTCCTATTTGAGACAAGTGATCCTATTTAGGGAAAACTGACGATCGGTATTGTATTTAGATAAAGCCGATGATCAGTTTTCTACTTAGTGAAAACTAGCGATCGATTTTCTGTTTAGAGAAAACTGATCATCATTCTTATGTTTAGAGAAAACTGATGATCAGTAGTCTATTTAAAGAAAACTGACTATCAGTTTCCCACTTAAAGAAATCTGACGATCGGTTTTCTATTTAGATAATCATCAAATTTCTATTTAAAGATAACTGACGATTATTTTCCCACTTAGATAAAACTTTTCTATTCAAAGCAAACTGACAATTTATTAAATTAAATTGACGATCAGTTTCGTACTTACAGAAAACTTTTCTATTCAGAGAAAACTGACGATCGGTTTTCTATTTATAAAAAACTAAGGATCAGTTTCTTATTTATCAGTTTGGTATTTAGAGAAAAGTAAAAAAATGGCGATCGATTTTCTGTTTAAAAAAATTTGATCATCATTCTTATATTTAGAGAAAACTGATGTTCATTTTTCTATTTAGAGAAAAATGATAATCAGTTTTATATTAAGAGGAAACTGATGATCAGTTGTCTATTCACTATCAGTTTTCTACTTAAAGAAAACTGGGGATCAGTTTCAATAAATTTTAAATTTAGAGAATTTTCTATTCAGAGAAAATTTTCGATAAAATTTCTATTTAGAAAAAATTTTCGATAAAATTTCTATTTAGAAAAAATTTTCCATAAATTTTCTATTCAGAGAAAATTTTCGATAAAATTTTCTATTCAGAGAAAATTTTCGATAAAATTTTCTATTCAGAGAAAATTTTCGATAAAATTTTCTATTCAGAGAAAATTTTCGATAAAATTTTCTATTCAGAGAAAATTTTCGATAAAATTTTCTATTCAGAGAAAATTTTCGATAAAATTTTCTATTCAGAGAAAATTTTCGATAAAATTTTCTATTCAGAGAAAATTTTCGATAAAATTTCTATTCAGAGAAAATTTTCGATAAAATTTTCTATTCAGAGAAAATTTTCGATAAAATTTTCTATTCAGAGAAAATTTTCGATAAAATTTTCTATTCAGAGAAAATTTTCGATAAAATTTTCTATTCAGAGAAAATTTTCGATAAAATTTTCTATTCAGAGAAAATTTTCGATAAAATTTTCTATTCAGAGAAAATTTTCGATAAAATTTTCTATTCAGAGAAAATTTTCGATAAAATTTTCTATTCAGAGAAAATTTTCGATAAAATTTTCTATTCAGAGAAAATTTTCGATAAAATTTTCTATTCAGAGAAAATTTTCGATAAAATTTTCTATTCAGAGAAAATTTTCGATAAAATTTTCTATTCAGAGAAAATTTTCGATAAAATTTTCTATTCAGAGAAAATTTTCTATTCAGAGAAAATTTTCGATAAAATTTTCTATTCAGAGAAAATTTTCGATAAAATTTTCTATTCAGAGAAAATTTTCGATAAAATTTTCTATTCAGAGAAAATTTTCGATAAAATTTTCTATTCAGAGAAAATTTTCCATAAAATGTTCTATTCAGAGAAAATTTTCATAAAATTTTTTATTCAGAGAAAATTTTCAATAACATTTTTTATTCAGAGAAAATTTTCAATAACATTTTCTATTCAGAGAAAATTTTCAATAAAATTTTCTATTCAGAGAAAATTTTCGATAAATTTTCGTAAAGTTCTATTTTTTTTTTTTAGAAAAATTTTTCGGCAATTTTTCAATTCTGATAAGAAGAATATTTTTTCTGAATAGGAAATATGCGATAAATTTTTATATAGAATTTTTTTATTTAAGGAAAATTTTGATAAATTTTCTATTAATAAGAGAAAATTATTAAAATTGTTGAAAAATTTTCCCTTTAGAGAAAATTTTCTATTTATAGCAAAATTCCCATTTATAAAAAAAATCAGAAGCTTTTTTTATTATAGAAAACTTGCAAAAAAATGTTCTATTTAACAAAATTATAAAGACAATTTTCGATCAGTTTTCTATTTTGGAAAATTTTGTTATTTATTTTAAGTTTAATTTGCTTTGCAAAGAAAATATTATTTAATGGAATTTATTTTGGAAACTTTTCAATTGTACCACTCTCACTCAAAACCATAAAATTTACATAAAAACATGATGCATGTAGATTCGGATACAGATTCAGATACAGATGTTCAAATAAGATGACAAAAAATTCATAGAGTTATAAATGTGAATGATTAAAGTAAAAAAAAAAAACTAAATTTCAATATTCAAATAATGCAAAAATCACTTCACTATATCGCAGACTATGAAACTGGAATCTATAAAACTCATAACATAAAGAAACTTTTATTATTTTTTTGATTCTTTTATAGAAAAACGGGGATCAAAGAGGTCAATTGAAACATTTTGTAAAGATAATGATAATATGTAAAGGATCCTTTTCCGATCCTCATTTTGAATTGCGAAATATATTAAAAATCTGTGAGGAAAAAGGAGGAAGTTTATAGAGATGAGTGATCGTCAGATTTATTAATAACTTTCTCAAGAATCGTTATCAAAATAATATCTTTACAGTTCTCCAATCGGAGTTGTGACCTGCATTTTGAATTTATCATTAAGTCTTCGTATAATAAGTTTCACTTAATAGTTCCATAGATTTCCAATTGTTTCCTCTCAATCAATATAAATCAAATACCTTTTCATCCCATTGTGTTTTATTTCCTAATTTCCATAAAATTTTATTACAACAATTTTTTTAAAATATGTTATTTGTTTATTGATTTCCCGGATCACAATTTAATCATTTCCATAACTTTAAGCATTATTTTTCAGTTATAACACATTCTCAGCTGTCTTTTGGCAAACAGTTTAAATCTTACCAATTGTATCCATTTAAACCAATCGCTGCCAAGTTTTCACAAGACGTTTAAATATGCGGCTGTTTACTAAACGAAAACGAAACGAAAACGCCAAGTACGAATATGATTGAATCTTAAAGATCATTATAATCAATTTTTACGCAAAAATTTTATAAAAATCTAAATAGTAAAGTATGTGTGTAGGTCTATGTGTGCACTAATAACATTCAATTAAAATCATAAGGTAATGGTCGATCTTAAGTACACTTTAAGAGTTATGATCAGTTTTTAAGTTAAAGAAAATTTTAAGATAAATTATTATCAATCAGGTGATCGGCGACAATTTAAAGAAAAACATCGATCAATTTTTTATTTTGAAAAATTTATCGATCAAATTTTCTATTTAAAGAAAACTGTGGACAAATTTTCTGGTTAGAGAAAATTGTAGAACAATTTTATATTTAGAGAAATTTTTTTCGAACAACTTTCTTTTTAAAGAAAATTGTAAAGCAAGTTTCTATTTAGAGGATCAATTTTCTATTTAGAGGAAATTTGCGATCTTTTGCTTTCTTTCTATTTGCAGAAAATTGTTGAATAGTTTTGTTAGAGAAAGTTGCTGATCAATTTTGTATTTAGAGAAAATTTTTAATTAATTTTCTTTTTACATAAAATTGTAGATCATCTTTCTACTTTGGGGAAAATTGTCGATCGATTATCTATTTAGAGAAAATTTTCTACCGATTTTCTATTAATCGATAAAAGAAAACTATCGATCACTTTCTATTTCTAAAATTGTCGATCAATTTTCTTTTAGAGAAAGTTGTAGATCAAATTTTTTTTGGAGAAGATTTATAATTAATTTTCGATCAATTTTCTCTTAGAAAAAATAGTCGATCATTTTTTTTATGTAAAGAAATTTTTTGTTAAATTTTCTCAATAATTGTTATTGTTGTAGATCAATTTTCAGTTTGAAGAAAATTTATAATCAATTTTCTTTTAGAAAAAAACGTCGTTCATTTTTTTTATTTAGAGAATTTTTTTGGTCAATTTTCTATTAAGAGAAAATCGTTCATCAATTTTCTGTTTAGAGAAAATCGTTCATCAATTTTCTATTTAGAGAAAATTGTTGATTTATTTTCTATTTCGATCAATTTTCTATTTAGAGAAAATTTTCGATAAATTTTCTATTTTGAGAAAATTTACAATAAATTTTCCTTTTATTCAAAATTGTCGATCAGTTTTCTAGTTGAAGCAAATTGTTGATTAATTTTCTATGTAGTGAAAATTGTCGATCACATCAATTTTACAGAAAATTGTCGAACAATTTTCTTTATAGAAACTTGTCGATCAACTTAGATCAATTTTCTATTAAGAGAAAAATTATCGGTTAATTTGGTATATAACGGAAATTAGAGATAAATTATCAATTTAGTTTTCTGTACAGAAGAAATTCACGAAAATTGTCAAACATTTTTCTATTAAGAGAAAATTGTCAAACAATTTTCTGTTTAAAGAAAATTATCGATCAGTTTTCTACTTTAAGAAAATTATAATTAGAAAAAATTTACGATCCAGTATTTATTTTCAACAACATTTGCGATCTACTTAGAGAAAATTTTCGATCAATTTTCTATTTACAAAAAAAAATCGATCAGTTTTCTATATTATAAACAAGATGAGCAATTTTCAATAAATTTTCCTTTTATCGATAACTTTTTTTATAAAAAATTGTTAATTTTCTATCTGAAGAAAAATGTCGAACATTTCTCCATTTGTAGAAACTGTTCATTAAAATCTACTTATAATTTTTGCTATGTAGGGTATCTTTCGTTATTTTCATTACCTTTTTCTCTTATCTCTGACATTTTAATAATAATTTTATTATTATTTTTTTTATTCGTAACAACTTTTTTATTCGAAACATTCATCTGGATCATTTATGCATGAACCACATATGTACGGTACATATTTATGTATGTAATGTATATTCATATATTATTTTAATATTCATATTCATCCATTCAATTCATGTATTCGATTCAATTCGATTCGATTTCATATTCATGCGAACCAATTTGAAATAGTTATTGACCGTTTATGTTTCCTTTAAGTTGGATTTTTATGCATTAAAATTTTTCTTGTTGCCAACTATTTTAACCGGAAAATTAATAATACTCTAAATTCATGTTGTTGTTGTTGTTATTGTTGTTGTCGTCATTGTTGTTGCAGTGATTGTACAATAATATTATATCGTATTTTAAGTTTATTTTATTTTTGTAAAGAGTGAGATCGAAAAATTATTAACACACGTTTTTCTTAAAAACCTTTAAGTCACATATTATTTGACTTGTTTTTGGATCAAGTACCTTCGTAAAACATGTCGGTTATTATATTTAATGAAGACTTATCCATTGACAGAAAACCTGGTAGATTTGATATTTCTAAAGTCAAGAAAATGGAAAGCATTTTCAGAAGAGCATGCAAAACATTCGGTAGGAAAACAGCCCGGTAAGCTCACTACTCGGACTATATAGCACAACGTACTCTATAAATACCGAAAATAAAGCTGTTTCCATTCATAAAACTTCATAATGGCCTGACTTGGCATCCTGTCACTATGATTAACAAGCCCTTGAGTGCTACCAGAACAATAATCTAGTATTTGTACCAAAAGAAGTAAATCCTCTAAACTGTCCGGTATTTGTACCAAAAGAAGTAAATCCTCTAAACTGTCCGGTATTTGTACCAAAAGAATTAAATCCTCTAAACTGTCCGCTATTTGTACCAAAAGAAGTAAATCCTCTAAACTGTCCGGTATTTGTACCAAAAGAATTAAATCCTCTAAACTGTCCGGTGATAGTTGAAATATATCGGGCCCTTGTTAAAAGAGAATTGAAGAGCACAAACAAATGTAGAAAAGCGTGGTAACTTTAAAACGGAGATTTCAAACGAACAGTTCGGTCTATTATTTCTCATAGGTCCCATACAACCACCACTCCAAATATCACTTTGAAACTCATAAATCAAACATAAACGTGGGTCAAAAAAAGTCAAATCTTTATATATAAAAATGAATCTGTTTTTGTTTGTTTGGGACTTTCAGAGAAGGATCCGCATATTCTCGAAAGTAACATAGGCTACAAAAAATTTCGATAGGACCAGGGGGAGAGGTACCCCTTAAGAAGCACTTCATCGAGAATTTTTAAATTTGGTCCCAAGAACTTTTCAAGAAAATTTTTATAGGGCAAAATAAGAGACGGATAGTAGCAGGGGGAGAGCAAAGCAAATTTTTATCATCGATATCAAAACAGCGAAAATTTTCAAATTTGTTCCCAATAATTTTTTCAAGGCATTTTTTAAGAAGCAAAATGTGAAAGTTCTAAAATTTAGTTCCAAACAGTTTTACTGGACAAAGTCTAGAACGGTTAGGATCAAGGGAAGAGGTAGCTCCCATGCAATGTAAATAATAAGTAAAATTGTTAAATAACAGGGAATTTGGCAAAATGGCCATTGCATACATTTGGTTTAATACACGTTGTGATTTGTGAAATTTCCTTCGAGATCTTGGAGTGGGGAGAATGGTTGTGCAGCAAAGTGGACTGGGTAAAGGCTAGTTAGAGAGAAATATAAGTCAAAACCGCTGTGAAGTCGGTCCATAATTTTTTTCTAACCGCCATATAACTTTCTATATAATGTTTTTGCATATAAAAGCATTAATTATACGAGAGCCGTTCAAAAAAATTTCGTAGCATCATTTGCAATTAATAAATATTTTTACTTGTTAACATATAAGTTTGTTAAGAATTTGTCGATCTCACTACTTATTTACAATCACACCTATGCTGATTGAAGAAATCCATTTAAATTTTGTTTACTGTATTTTTTTTATAAAATTTTATGTTATTTTTCATTTTTAACATTTTTTTTTAAGTTTTTGGTCTGAATGAGTTAATATTATTTATTATTTGTGTGGATTATTTTTATAAGCTTCTTATTGGCAGCTGCTAATTTGGGTTAACGAACAGGTCTTTTTTTGTTGTATTTTTTTTCTCTTCTGATTTCTCATTTTTCATATAAAATAATATTTTTTTATAATTTTTTTTAATATTTATGTTCATAAAATATTCATTTGTAATGGATTTTTTTTTCTTTGTTTCGTTTTCATAAGTCAAAACGAAGAGTATGAATTCATACATTCATACATACATACATACATACATACATACATACATACATACATACATACATACATACAATTTTACTTCATATAATGTTTAAAATAATTGTAGTATAATACGACTATAATATGATCAAAACAACGTGTTAAACTACTGTGGAGATCTCTTGGCTGCTGCAAGTCTTTTTAGCGTTTTTAAAAATTATTTTTAACTGAAAATTTTAAGATGAGAAGATTCGTTTTGAAAACAAAAGTTAATGCCAAAATTAATTAACTACGAACACTTGTAAAATGGACAGTAATTATTTAATAAAGAAAATATATAATTCGGAAGAAGCTTTTATATCTCCCATCACCTAATAAAAAAACAAGAAGAATGCTATATTCGGTTATGCGTAATCTTTAATACCCTACATGAAAAGTTCGTGCCAGTAAAAACGTTATGTTTCGTACACACTCACACATGCACACACAAATGTATATAATATATAACCGTTTTTGTTAGGTACAACACAGAAACACATAATGAGTCATAAAATTAGCTATATTTTTTGGCTATAACTTTTTTCTACCGAACCGATTTTGATAAATTTTTATTACGCCAAATCTTATTCTAATTTATCGATTTCTAATTAAGAGTTTTACGAAAATACTTCGCTGGAATTTAGATTTTGCCTCAGATATCGGTCCATATCTTTGGATATACTAAACCGATTTTGCTAATTTTTAATAGGAAACTTTTCAGGACTATAAGAAATACGCAGGACAAATTTCATTAAACTTTCTCACAACAGACAGACGGACATAGCTACATTGACTCAGATTTTGATTCGATGTAAGAATATATATAGATCATGGGGTATGAAATGATTCCTTCTCTGCGTTACACAGGGAATGATAAAGTTAATATACCCTCTTCACCACTTGTGGTGGTGGAGGGTATAACAAGTAAGAATGCTATATTCGACTATTATAAATCTTCAATACCCACAAATACGAGTAAAGTTAATACATGATACTTCGTATATACACTTATGGAGTGACAATGAAGTAAAAAAATAATTTTACCGCAAAATTTGATTCTAATTTCTTTATTTATAATACATAATCTTACGAAAGTTCTACGCTCAAATATCGATCTATATCTTTTAATATACTGAACCAATTTTGCCTGTTTTAAATAGGAAACTTCTCAGGACCATAAAAACTATTCAGGCTAAATTTAGCCACATAGAAGGCCAATTTATTTTCCGGCGAATCTTAATTTAACCTACTTAATTTAGATGGAGAGCTGACATAATTTCTAACGATGCTTATAAACAAATGTCCTAAGAAACAACAATATGATACGAAACATTGAAAATTGCTTAAGTTTTAAACAGCGAGTTTCCTAGGAAATAGAAATTAGTTTTGTTGTCATTATACCCTACACCAGTATAGGTAGTTAGTGTTTGATGCGTTTGTACTTACGTTTGTAACGCACAGAAAAAATATTGCTACCATCACTTTAAGTATACTGATCGACTTGGAATCACTTTCTGAATCGATTTAACGATGTCCGTCCGTCTGGTTGTCCTAAAATACAGGTCGTTATTTTCATCATAAAAGTGCTGAATATAAAGCGATTTTAACGAAATTTGGCACACATAAATCTGGTATTATAAAGCGTTGTGTCAAATTATACGAGGATCGGTCCAATATTTTTATCATAGCTCCCGTACAACCCCCCTTAAAAATAACTCATTGATGGGCATAAATCTCACATATACATTGGTATTGTGATAAGAATTGGTCAAATTAAGATAAATATAAGCAAAAATTTATGTGCTAAATTTTACGAGGGTCGTTCAATAATTTTCTCTAGCTTCCGTATTATCATCCCCAGATATATTGCACTCTTAAGCACAAATTAGAAAATATTTTTATACGAGAGTCGATCGTTATGTGATCCGACTGACTATAACAGACATATAGAAATAATATTCCTTCTGTATGAGAGTTACCGTTACTTGTGGAACAATTTTCTTGACATATGGTTTTGGTATATCGGGGCCATATCTTTCGGTTTATAATTTAAAAATAAAAACTTTCGGTGTATATTAAAAAAACTGGCTCAATATGTTGCAGAATGTTGAATAAGGTTAAAGGTTATCAAGGACTTAACAGCTATAAATTTTTTAAGTAAATGAGAAACAAAAACCCATTGATCCTAAATCTGATCCAAACTGTCGAAGTTATAATTCAACAGATTTATTTCCAAAAAAATCTTTACTCTTTTAAATATTTTATGACCCGAGATATCCAAGTTTGGGTGCCAGGGAACCTACACCTCTACTATAGTTATATGACACTTTATTGTTATCGGGCTTATCGTTCGAAATTTACAGATTTAAATTCACTTAATTTTTCATTTAAAATACTGTGCAATAATAAAATCGTCGTTCGTAGCAATTCAAACTTATATAATTTATTAATGCTCGCAAGTATTTTATTTACCTTAATCTTGTTCGTGGGAATATTAAAATAATATTATTACTTAATTTAAATTACAATATTCATTCATATCATTCATCTTGACTCCAAGTTGACCACATAATAGACATATTAAATAGAAATATCTTGGGCGGCATGGAACTCAAACATAAAACCTATCAAATTTCTAAAATCTAAACAAATCTAGAAACTTCTGGGAATAAAAAATATGTAATAAAACATAAATAAATTATATTTTTAAACAAACACTAATGCATATTCCTATAATTGCATTTAATTGTTGTCAACCAAAACTAAAGTTGGAATTTTTTAACGAAAGTTTTTTAACGTAAATAAGATTTTTTCGAGGACTTATTGTTTGCCTTACTCATGCGATGAAATATTTTTAGTGCTATTTTATGTGGAATATTTCTATAAACGCAGATGTGAAAATTGCTTTAAAAAAATTAAAGAAATAAAACATTATAAATTTATTTTTTATAAATAAATTAAAATTTTTGCGACAAGATCTCAGTTTTACAGAATAATTTTTTAATTGAATCGATAAATTTTATAACGGAACTTTTCTGTCGGATTCAGAAATGTTTCAAATGCATTTTTTTCAATACCAGGGATGTTCCAATAGAGACATTGGGCATAAAATCGTCTAAAAATCTCACGAAAATACATGAAATAGGTAGAGGAGTGGAACAAGCTTATTTTCTCTGACGCTTAAAAAATTTTTTAGACGGTTCTCACTCATACCCATGTTATTGGCACAAGTAGAGTTCAAACGTAGTTCGGATATCAAAAAAGTAATTTCGAAGTTGGTTATGTTTATTCAAGAAAAAATTCCAAAACGAAACTTCACTTTAACAGAGTTAAAACTAAAAATAAAACAAGTTTTGGAAGAAATTGCTCGAACAAGCAGTCCATCTCTATTTAAAATCTACCCCACTTTTGGACACCCTTTTTTTACTCTTCATTTCTCTTTTTACAAGAGCCCAATATCTCTTCAATGACCTTAGCTCCAGGCAATTTAGAGATTTTGTCTCTCTGGATACAAATACCACATTATTGTTATTGTATCACTCACGGACTTTTTTACCATAGTGACAGGATGCCAAGTCATGCCAAAAATAAGTGAACACATTATTGAGTCTTATGAATGGTAGCAGATTTTTTTGTAAACATTCCATGATGTAAATTTCGGTTTTTTTTAGACTTTGGACAATTTAGATTGCTTTTGAGTTCCAAACTTTTCATTTACAATCTCTCGAACATCATATATGAACAAGAAGTTGAGAACATTTTGCCAGAATAAGCGTTTCTTCATCCATTATGCAACAAGAATTTTTCATACAAAACAGTCCGAGCACTAAGCTAACTGGGCTGCTTTCCTGCCGAATGCGTTGGGGACTCTTTTGAATTTTTTTTTGCTTTAGAATCAATTTTTTTATTAATGGACAAGTTCTCCCGATCCTATTTAATAACAGTGTAGACGGTTTAACGGCAGACCTCTAAATGCATGACCAACTTTTTGTAGGATCAAGTTGGATTTTTTCTTTTTTTCTGATCATTAATTTAAATCAGATTTACAATATATTCATTTGTTTGACATTAAACATATTATGTTTAATGACTTGCTTTACGAAGGTAACTTCATCAAAAATATCAAATAATACAGGATATAAAAGTTTTAATGAATAACGTGTGTAAAAAGTTCTTAGATCGTACTCCTTATTGAAATCCTAAGATGACTTACTAAAAATATTATTTGATCTAAACTTAGATCATTATTTTCATTCTTTAATAAAAAAAAATATATGCGTTTATAAGAATAATGCACCAGTGTACCAAGTAATCAATACACTAATTAATTCTTGATATGTTTTATGGGTTTTTGGTTTTGTTCAAACACGATTGTTACATGTTTCGAATTGGTAACCAGTAATTGCTTCTTAAATCTAATAACTCAATATTTTAAATTTCAAAACGTTTTACATTTTATTCATTTTCAAATCTTTCCTACAACAAAAAACATATAGATTTGCATGTGTATGAATATTTATATATTTGTAACTACAATTATTTTTTTTCTTTCAATTCTTTAAACTTTAAACAATCCGTTTAAGTTATTTAAGTCTATAAGTAACGATTTGCATAATAAATCGTTGAATTTGCAATATTTGTCGCCAAATTGTTTTTTTTTTATAGATTTTTACAAATCCAACCAAAATAATATAAAAACTCTAAAATTCAATTGCATTTAAAAATATTAAAGGAGAGGCCCAATGGGTTCCGAAGGGGGAGGGGGTTATTTCTTGCAGCATTAGTTCACAAGGGTATTAAAACTACCACATTTGTTTTTATAGTTTTTCTTTTTTTCATTGTAAATTAAGTCGATATGTTTTTGCTGTTGTTGTTTTCGCCTAAGCACCTTTGAGCTTTAGACATATGGTACCTTTTTGCTACCAAACATAAAAGTACCTTTCATTGAGACTTAACACAAATGTTAAGACATTCATTGAAATTCTTTTTGTTTGGATCTTTCTTAGCTGGAAGCTAAAGATACAATATTTAATCGTTGTCTTCTACGATGCGCCACTTAAAGTCAAAAAGTTCAATCCAAAAGTCAGACAAAGAAATACACACACACATTGACACATATGGTAGACAGAGGAGAAAAGCGGACGAAAACTACTACTGTAGTATATAATAATTTTCATATGCTTACTCTACCCCATGGAGTAACTCTTTTGAGTATTTTGGAGTTAAAATAAAACAAATACGAAGACAATATTTGACTTAAAGCGAATTTAAAATACCCATCACCAAATATTTTCCAAAATTTTTTTCATAAGCAATAATCAATGCATCATTAAAACCCAATAAATGCATTCCACTTCATATCGCTCTCTTTATAAACATTTAGTTTACCAGAATGTCATCAACTGAGAAGGTGAAATTACTAAAGAGCAGTTGCTCTTATGAACAACATAATGGAAATCATCAAACACGGAATTCAAAGTAAAACAGAGAAAATTTTTAATCAGATGAATTTCGGAAATGGTTGAGTATACGTGAGGGCTATAGGAATTTATTTGACTTTATCCTTAATCATCTGTACAAACTTTTATCGATAAATCTCTAAAATTACGACCAGCCAGACAGAGGGACGGACATCATTAAATGGACTCAGTAAGTGATTATGAGTTCAACGATGAACTCATAATCACTTTTAATAATGCTTTATTCCGCTATGCCGAATCACTAATACCCTCCACTACAATCAATTTAGAACTAATTGTAGGAACATATTTAAAATTTAATTTGTAAGGAAATACCACTCCCCTGTGCCCTACCCCAAAACTAGGTATTCTTTATTATTTTACTATTATTGCTTTAACCATGCTCCAAATGTCCTATAACATTTTCAAGATACATACGATATTAAAAATATCGTTTGTAAGGGGACAATCACTCACTGTGCTCTTTCCAGAATTTTGTTAATCTTTAAAATTTTGTAATCTAATCTTTTTCTACCCGCCAAAATTCAAGAAATTAGCTATAAATTTAAGGGACATTTGATTTCAATAGGTTTGCCAAATATCGTGAAATGTCCTGTATTAGTAAAAGAGATATGTAACATTAAATGTTTCGTTTAAATGGGAATAATGCGTAAAGTTTTCCATTAAAGGCAGGTTTTCGTTATTCATTTTTTAGTTTTAGGAGATTGCTCCAGATATTGGCCTATAACTTTTTTATTCTAAACCGATTTAGCTGATTTAAAACAAGAGGACAATTACAAAATCTTATTCAAAATTTCATTAAGCTTTGGCAGTTATTGTGTCAACAACAGACAGACAGAAATTCTACAGTATATATATTCTTGATTTGATTAAAGAATATATATATTTTGTGGGGTCTTATATGATTCCTTCTCGGCATTACAAACGGAATGGCAAACTTAATGTACCCTCATTACCAATTGTGTTGGTGAAGGGTATAAAAATGGGCAAAGTATGAGCTATACGGTCTGTAAGCTAAAACTCCGCTTTTAGCGGCTTTGCAATATGTTGACGAACGTTATCTTGGCGGAAGGTTTATGTTTTTAGTTGGAAATAGAACTGTAAAAAGGGGAATTAAAAACAATATGCAATGGAGAGAAGATACATTCCAATGAATACAACCTACAAAATGTTATGTGTAGATCATATTCACTGAATTCAACATTTCGAGTTCTTATGGAGCAAAAAATGATTGCCCTATAAAGTGTCAAGAGAATATGTCCACCTAAGAAATAACAGACCTTTGATTGAGGATCACAAAAAAATGTCGATATTTTGAGTTCTAAGTAACTGAAATATGAAAAAGCCAAATTAAACATAAAATATCCTACGAGGGTCAAGGATTTTTCGAAATTCCGAGTCTTAAGAGGGAGCAAAAACAACAAGCCGTATAAAGTATAATGGAATGAAATTAAAAAAAAATTACAGATAATTGATTAAGAACCAAAAAATCCGTTAACTTAAAACCCTGAAGAGTGAGAAACTTGTGTATGGAATTAGATTTAGTACTTATTCTTCGACAGGTACATTCTTTTTGAACAATGGATCAATATTCATATCACTACGAGGCTATCGAACCTATGAATATGTGTTTGAAGAAAAAATTAAGAAGTTTCTATATCTGTGAAAAAAGTGCTTGAATTTTGGTCCAGTATGAAATTCTGCCTTATTGGTGCGGCGTTTGCCTTCTGGACAATTTTCGATTGTCGCTAGATGCTTATGAGCTATAGTTTTTGCGATTCTAAATTAATGATTTCGACATAGAACCTTATCCTAGTCGAATGAACTAGTTTGGCAATAAGGAATCAAAACAATTACTCACGAAGATGATTGTAAAATTCAAGAAGAGCTTGCAAGAGATAGTGAATAATATGCATGACGCCTAAATAATGATGTGTATTTGGCACGATCGTTTATTTTACGAAATGTTGGAATCGATTCATAAATCTTGAGAAAACTGTAGTGAAGATAACAGATAATTGTAATTATTGAAAATAGACTTAATGGTCGACTACACAAAAGGTCCCACCCCATCAAAACAATGAATGCAAAAATGCTTAAAATAATATTTATGGAAAACAGTAGTTTTCTCGTCTTATAGCTGAGACTTCACATCATCTAAATACCATTTGTTTCAATCGATTCAGAATGTCATTATTGAAATACACTTCAGTTCAGAACCGGGACTTAAAAATTGGCTTGATTCAATCTCAAAACCGCAACAGGTCTTTCTGAAGAATCCATACGTTACCAGAAAGATGTTAAAAGAAGTTTATTTATATTCCCATTGCAAAATTCGGCAGGTGATGTGACCTTATATGTTCACTGACGCATTTTTTTCCAATTTCAAAATATATTAAAATTGATATTCAAATAACTAATGTTTATTTTTCCTGATCTTACTATATAATTTAAATAATTCGTGTTTAAGATTTATTTTAAAACCACAACATTATGCGAAATGAAACGTATTAAAATATTTCGAATTTTTTATCTGTAGAAAAAAATATCTATATTCTTTTTAGATTACGAATATATATGCCACCACAATGAAAACGTGTACCAATACAGTATTTTTCATTCAATGGGTCATTATTTAAACGTATGAAACGAACGTTAAACGCGTTTTCTTACGTTTTGATTTGAATATTTTTTATAATTTTTTTTCATTTATTTGTTTTTACTGTTGTTGTTTTATTGTCTTAAATTAACCGTTAGATTGAAAACAAAAACACAAAAAAATCTATTGTTACTTTTTTTTAACTAAATGTAAACAAATCGCGTGTATTACACTCGTGTTCCAAATCCAATAGGGAGCGTGAGAAAATCAATCTCAGTTTAGAGCAGAAAAGAACAAACTTTTGTTAGTATGGAAATTTTTAATCCACTCACTGTATATTGGGTATGCAAGTTAATAAAGACGTGATAAATAATATCAAACATTATATATTGCTCCAGTTTGGAGGTAAAGATTTAATCAAACCAATTTAGGGTACATTATTATGAAATGTGACGTATTATAGCAAGTTCTTCTACATCGAGCGAAACAAATGCTTATCTGGACTCACGTTCAGATGTTGCAATATTGTTCAAAAACTATTTGGAAGAACATTGGATGGAATGTTTTAACTCCCGTAATAGTCCAAACCTTACACTTCAGTCCTGTCTAGTCGAATATATGGATATTTTCGGGTTTTTCATTGATTGTTCCCTTCCAAGGACATAATTACGTTCGATAGAGTAACACTGTAATTGTCTGATCTGATTTAAATTGATTACAACGAAAACAACCTTCAGATCTCAGGTATTCGTCCTGAAGTTGATGTAGATGATTGTGCGAACATTACATATGATTTACTGTCACTGACCGCTGTTGAGCAATTCAAAGGAAAGTATAAAGAACTTTTTCTAAAAACTAAGAAAGCTCTACCATAGATGTGATAAAGAAGACATTAAGGAAAAATAGATGTAGCTAAGATGGAATACCATCAGAAATTCTAGGGGAAATTCTACAAACTTACATCACTTCTGAAAGGGATACTACCTTCAACATAACAGAAAGGCATCACTGTTAAGTTATTGAAAGATGGCAACTTGAAAGATTTTAAATACGGGAGAACAATTAATCTGCTTAACATCGTACACAAGATACTAGAAAGCATCAGATAGAGAGGACTTGAAAGTAAAATAGAGAAAAATCTCTAAACAGGAGATGAAATGATCAATCTAACGCCATACACATTATAACAAACACATAAAACGAATTATCGAATTACCTGTGTGAGTTGGTAGATTGACATTTCCGTTGTGAGGATCTGAGAGTTCTGTATCTTCTTAATTATCTCTGATAATTCGTTTTATGTGTTTGTTATAATGTGTATGGCGTTAGATTGATCATTTCATCTCCTGTTTAGAGATTTTTCTCTATTTTACTTTCAAGTCCTCTCTATCTGATGCTTTCTAGTATCTTGTGTACGATGTTAAGCAGAATAAAATAAGGACAATATAATAAGCAAAATATGGTCAAAAAGAATTACATGAATTCTCTCATCAACTTGAGGAGCTGGATCATACATATAATATTTCTATACTCCAGTGCTTAGAATAACTAGCACGAAATGTTGGACATGAGTTTAATACCAATAAAACTAAATCTATGAAAAATGACAATGTATGTCCATATAACAGCATGCTACAAGGACAACCAGTCGAATGCGTACAGTGACCACAAATAGCAGCGTAAATGTATAAATAACGGGTCAAAAAAGCAGATGCGTAATTCGACGAGAAGCTCAAAAATGTGCAGGTGAACAAAAACCAGATTAACTTCAAAAACCCAAATTTGAATTAAGTGTCACCCAGATACTTTCGATATCCAAGACGCAATCTTACATGGAAGGACGCCCTGTTCCGCCAAAAGACACCTAGACACATCATTCCAAGATCTTTGCAATTTAAGAAATACACAAAAACAAAAGTGACTCCTGTTGACTTCCGCTATGCCAAATTGATTTTAAATGACTCCTGGCTTTAGTTCATATAGCACGCAATTTCCTTAATTTGGAGTGTTTCCAAACGTAGGAAAATAGTTTGTTGTGTGATTCTATGTGATAATTGTAATTCTTCTGGCGTTTGACAACAATCTTTTTCCAACAATGCATTAAACCTTTAGATTAAAAATCTTGTATGAAATACTGTGGTATTTTTCCAACAATCGATGACCTTCAACAGCTGATTTCATGAAATGAAAGAAGCTTATCTAATTCCTCCGGAAAACAGTTTAAAAGCGATTGAAAAAATATTATTTTCCATCTATAACACACTGAATTTTAATGACAAGTGTTCACCCTACAAAATACCATATTCTTATTTTAATAGCTGTCTAAATTGCTATCATTGACATTGCTATCTTGGCGCTTATTTTGAAATCTTCAAACATTTTTCTAGGGTCAACAAAATGTAAATTCGCCTTTAGCAATACTGAACCTAAATATACCGAAACTGATGCCAACCACTTCCCCTTAGAACAGTTTTACAGGACAAAATGTAGAACGAATAGAAGCAGGGGGAGAGGTTGCGCCCATATCAAGCAAATAATAATTTTAGAAGGAACACTTTTACTGAGTAAATATGAAGCGTATTGTATCAGGGAGGAGAGATAGTCCCCCACGAAGCACATATATATCGAATATCTAAAGAACTATTTCATGTAGAGATTCAATATTGTGCTACGGTTTTATTGAAAAAATTATTACGGACAGGGAATTCAAAGCAAATTTAAATAATCGAATATCTGATGAAATATTACAGGGAAAATCTTCCATTTTTTTAAGATGGAAAAGAATATTTTTGCAGTAAAGCGCACCAGATGAAAGTAAGTAATTTATAAAAATAATGACCCAGAAATTCCAAAAGCTCCAGTTACTTTTTACATGACCCAATATTATATAATTGAGATATATTTAATGTCATAGTTATTGTTTTGTACTTCAATTATCTATAAATCACTCAACAATTAAATATAATTATTTCATAAAATATGAAAGCAAAATCATAAATGATTTTTATGCTTTTAAACTTTGGGGGCCAAACAATGAACAGCGCATCAATAAATAAACAAATAACAACAACCACAAAACAATTTCAAATAACATGCAAATCTTAAATAATATTTTAATTCTTTGTTCTACAAGTTTTTATTCGAAAATTCCATATACAGAATCTGTAAAATTTGCATGAATAAGAACAATATTAAGTTGGAATTTTATGGTTAATACTTGAACTCTAACTCTAAAACTTATACATCCATACATGCATACATCCAAACATACATAAGTATATGTATATATGTCTGAATGAATGTAAGTAGTGTTTATTTGTTTTAAGACCCACCACCTCAAGTGGTGAATGAGAGTATATTAAGTTTATCACATCGTGAGAAACCCCAATAAAATATTCCACTACAATTTCAATTTTCTTTCAAAAGTTTGGAGGTCGACAGGGATCTATAACTTTGTATCAAATTATTTAGCAGGTTTAAAAAAGCAAAGTTCTTAGGACAATAAACAAACAATCTGGCGAAAGAGGGATTATCAGATGGACTTAGCAAAATATTTTGATTTGAAGGCGTTGTAACGAAATAGCAAAGTTAATGAACAAGTGTAACGATCCTTGCAGTTGGATGTTAATTGTTTCGCAAAGGCAAAGAATCCAATATAATAAGAATTGGGAGTAACTGATTGTAGACGTGTAGGATATTGAATGAATTCAACACCGTAATTTAACTCATTAACGTATTTAAACATTATAAATAAAACATTTAGTGGAAGATATAAGACCCTACGTAGGTTTTGAGAATATAATGCCTTATAAAAATAATTATTTGAAATATTCCAGGTTCAAATCCATTCGCAAACCCGACTTTGAATGATAATGGAGTTGGAAAGTTAACATATAAATACCAAAGGAAGATCAGTTAGTGCCGCCTCCTCTTATGGGTGGAAAAAACGGATAAGGAGTATCCCCGTCTGACTAACGCGAAACTACATACTGAATAATGCCATTTTTGGTCAAAAGTAGGGATGAAAAACGGAGTGATACTAAAACTATATTATCCAATTCCATTCTAATATCCTTTACCACTACAAATGGTGATCTGAATATATTTACTTTGTCATTTCGTTTGTAAACACCAACATCTGTGTCGAATTAGCTTTGTCCGTTTGATTCGTTGTTTTTGGCAGGTCCACATCCACAGAGCTCATTGATATTTGTTATTGCTCTAAGAAGTTTCGCATTCATTATTAACGAAATTTTTAATGTCACCAATCCAATGAAACATTTATAGGAAATTTAATGAAATTTGGCTTATGGAGGAAGCAATTACAGTAAAATGTTTTAGAGCGCGCAGTTAGGAAGGGGGGGAGTGCTCTAGATAGAAGGTATTAAAGATGCGCCATAGAAAATATAGTATTCTAACTTATTTGAGTTTGATGTTTTTAAAATTTGTATCGATCTAAAAATTTGATTTAAAATGGACTGAACTGCCTTCAAGTGCTATTTAATACCTTTTGATTTCCAATCACTCTACGGAGGACAATGATACAAATTGTTTATCAAATCATCATTGTACCAAATTTTCTCAATATGGTCTCCATAGGGAGCATATATTATTATTACTCCTGGTGGGAGGGTATTTCTAACTCGTCATACCTTTAGCTTTTTCTTTTTAAGTCGACAAACATTTTTTTATAGTTGTGCTAAGCAAGTGTAAGATTTGAAGGTGACTTTAATGTTAAAATAAACATAAATTTATCTAATAACAAATCTGCATAAACAAACTAATAATTATGTGTTGTAGTTGCTACAAAAAAAAAAATAACTCCAACTAAAACTAAAAAAGTAGTTACTTGCTACAGCCAAAACAAACAAACCAACCAACAAAAAATACTTGACAGTACATTTAAAGTAATAAAAGTCATGTACAACAATTTTTTTATTACAAAAAAAAATTTGTTTTCCTTGCAAAAGAAAAAACTGTGCAAAAAAGCAAGTAAAAATGCTATATTCGACTATGCCGAACCTTTATTACCCTCCAACACAAACATGAGTGAAGTAAATATGTTATATTTCATACATACACACTCACAGACTTAAAGAATAAATATGGTTTTCTTAGGCACAAATAACTCAGTAAAATGATTTTATTTTTTGGCTTTAACTTTTTTCATACTGAAACCGATTTTGATAATTGTAATGGTAGTGATGTACTTAATGTTATAGATATCGGTCTATATATTTTAACAGAATGCACCGATTTTGGTGGTTAACAATAGGACTTCAAAAAATACTCAGGCCAAATTTTATTTTTAAACAGACAGATGTATATTGCTAAATCGACTCAAATTTTGATTTGATTAATATATATACATTATGGGGTCTTAGGAAACTTTTCAGGACATACACAATTTCATTGAATTGTGTCATTAATTGTGGATGTTAACGTGGCCAATAACAAACAGACAGACGGTCGTAGCTAAATCGAAACAGATTTGATTGATGCAAATTAAATTATGGGGTCTAAGATGATTCCTTCTTAGTGTTACACATACGAAATGACAAAGTTAATAAACCCTCTTCACCACTTGCAATGGTGGAGGGTATGAAAAAATAAAAAATTGTTGGTTTTATCTTGTGGAGGCAAATAAAAAATTATGGATGAGAAAATGATGCAGGTGTAAAGTTATTAGGTTTTTATACAAATAAAAATGTTATATGTTTATGTTTTTTTCTTAAACATTTTTTATAACATATTACAATTACTATATGTTTTGTTAAACAAAAAAAACAAAAACAACGACTGAATAAATAGTTAATAGTAGATTAGGATTTTTGTTATTAAAAAAATAATAATAAAAATCATAAAGGAAACAAGCTGAAACGCCCAATTAATTAACAAGCTTAAGTTAATTTTAATTGAGTTTATAGTGGAAATTGTTAAGTACTATGATTTTTCCATTTAAATACTTCTCGTAACAATATATTTTTCAAGATTTCATAAAAACTGTGAGAATTTAAGTTATTAGGAGCAACATGATCATAGATCAAAAATCAAATAAAAAAAATAATTCAACATTAATAATTTTTATACTCTCCACTACCAAAAGTAGTGAAAAGTGTATATTAACTTTGTCATTCCGTGTGTGAACACTAAGAAGGAATCATTTCAAACCCAATAATAAAATTTGGCCTGAGTATTTGTTAAAGTCCTGAGAAATCTCCTATTGAAACCAGCTAAATCATTTCAGCATATCAAAAAATATAGACCGATATCTTAGTTAAAAACAAGAAGTTTCGTAAATATCAATTATAAATCGATAAATAGGAATGAAATACTGCCATAATATATCATTATCACCAACAAAAATTATCAAAATCGCTTCAGCGAAAGAAATTATAATCAAACTAATTATATGACTCATTAAGGGATACAGTCAGTGTTGCCAATTAAGCCATTTAATGGCTACATTTGGACATTTTCAGTTTCGTTTATCTGTAACTAACGGTAAATCAGTCGCTAAAGGATCTATTTATAAATTAAGAAAAATTTGTTTCTTATAGGAGCAATTACACATATCAAAAGACAAGATTATTATCAATTGTAAAGTCAGTTTTCATGATTTGGATCTTCAGGATAAATTTTGAAAAGCGATTTTATAGTGACGAAAAAGCCATAAAGCTAATAGTTTTCAGGAAATGATTAAAGACTAATATATTCAATCATATTTGACAAATTTAATTTTATAGATGATTCTATCATTCATTTCAGCAATTTGTAAAAATTTTTATCCATTTTTTTTGTCACTATTTTATAAGGATTTAGCGAATAATGCCCCTCAAGAATTCGCAACATTTAAGAGAAACTTAATTTATAAGAAAAACTTTTATATTGTATACGTTTGTAAGTGTATGTGTGAGTATACATTATATATATATATATATTATATATATATATATATATATATATATATATATATATATATATATATATATATAATATATATATATATATATATATATATATATATATTATATATATATATATATATATATATATATATATATATATATATATATATAATATTATATATATATATATATATAATATATATATATAATATATATATATATATATATATATTCATGAAAATATTATTCTAGTTTTTTACAAGTTTTTCTAAATTTTCTTTTACTAAAAGTTCATACCTGTCTGAAACCACAAAAAACTAGTTTTCGCTATAACCAATTTTAATTACATATTTTTGAAATCTGTTTTAAAAATGCTACAATTGTCTTAACTTTTCGTAGAAAAATAAATTTAGAACCCTGAGAGTATGAGTTATTTTAAGAAATGACATCAAGTATACGCCCGAAATATTTTTTTGATTTGCTAAACCAACTAAAAATAAAATATTTTTGTTTTTCAGGGTTTGGAGTTGTTCGAAAATCAGTTTTGAATCGGTTTGATACCAATAACCCGATTTTTGTTTGTTTATTATAAATTTCTTAAAAAAAATATTATTAGTTTAACCAATAAAATATATCCATGTAGCGATAACATATAGATAACATATAGATAACATATAGATAATATATATATATATATATATATATATATATATATATATATATATATATATATATATATATATATATATATATATATATATATATATATATATATATATATATATATATATATATATATATATATATATATATATGTCAAGTAATGGTCTTTATATGTATGGAAGTTGAAGTAATTGTTCCATCATTATCAAAATAGTGTTTTTGTTCTTATATCAAAGTAATAATTTTTCATAATCAAATTATCCTTGCACTGTATATTCACCTTAATGGATGGAGTATATAAGTTCTTTTATTAGTGTTTTCGGTGTCGTGCCTTCGACTTAAAACCGATTAATCGACTGTTGAAACCGGCAATTCGAAACCGACCAGTTTCTGTATCGTATCAAAAGAGGCAGACATAAAGTTTTGTTCTAAGTCTTTTGTTTTCTTACATAATAATTTCTAATATCTTGTTATAGTTGTCAGTATTATAGGAGTCAGAAAAGCCAAAACTTTCCCTCCACTGTTAATCAAATAACTTTAGATGGGTCTTATAACTTGTTGTGTCACAGATATTCAGTTTCGATATTTTATTCCTGGCTATAATGGTAATGTCTCCATTTATCAACACAAGTATCAATACGATGCAAAATTTATTGTATTATTGTTGTGTTCAAGCATCATTTGCGTTATGTTAAATCTCCCTTCAACGTCTCTCGACTTTTATTCATGAGTTCTAATTTATTTTATTTTGCCTGGTTCAATTCTTTTAAATATCCTACATTTAAAAGCATGTTGGGTGACTTAATTCCTGCCTTTATTTCTTAAATCACAAAGGTGAATTCTAAAAAAATATGTTTTCATCAAAGCTTAATTTGTTTTAAAACTTTTAGTAATGGACATTTTTGCTCCCTGATATCAGTTGGAATTATATAGCAAAAAATAAAAAAAAATAAAAAAACATTTTAGGCAATTTTAAAAGTCAAAACTTCTTAATTACGGATCGTTGTTATGCTAAAATATTATATATAGATGTATGATCAGTTTTAGTTTGTCGACTTCAAATGAAAGGGATGTATGACTCCCATTATATTTTGCATCTGACAACAATATTCCTTGAGTTATGCTTCTAATTTCTAGCATTTAAAAATTTCCGACAGATCAGTCTTCTCTTAGACTTCTGTGACAAAAACATAACAAACCAACGTTCATAAGTTTTTTAACATCAAGTGATTTCTTTAAAAAGAAATCAAGATATTAGACATATCTTTTAGCAAACAAATTTGACATAATATTGACTGGTAAAAACATGTTTTTAACTTTAACATTAATTGGATTCTGAATAATTCAATATTATTTGTTCTTAATTCTGACCTTTATCAATAACTTTATTGGTATTTAAGTTAAAAGGTCATTACTTTCTGCGATTTGTATATATATAAAAAAAGATATTAAGAGATTATAGATTTTAATTTAAATTTAATTAATTTCTTTAATAATTAAAGTCAAAGTTTTTTTGTTTTTTAATTTAAACCAGTAAGAGTGCTATATTCGGCAATGTCGAATCTTCAATACCCATCACGTCAAATAAATACTTTTTGTATCATATGTATGTATGTATGTATATATATATATATATATATATATATATATATATATATATATATATATATATATATATATATATATATATATATATATATATATATATATATATATATATATATATATATATATATATATATATATATATATATATATATATATATATTATCTATATGTTATCTATATGTTATCTATATGTTATCGCTACATGGATATATTTTATTGGTTAAACTAATAATATTTTTTTTTAGAAATTTATAATAAACAAACAAAAAATCGGGTTATTGGTATCAAACCGTATTCAAAAACTGATTTTCGAACAACTCCAAACCCTGAAAAACAAAAATATTTTATTTTTAGTTGGTTTAGCAATCAAAAAATATTTCGGGCGTATACTTGATGTCATTTCTTAAAATAACTCATACTCTCAGGGTTCTAAATTTATTTTTCTACGAAAAGTTAAGACAATTTGTAGCATTTTTAAACAGATTTCAAAAATATGTAATTAAAATTGGTTATAGGAAAACTAGTTTTTTGTTGGTTTCAGACAGGTATGAACTTTTAGTAAAAGAAAAATTTAGAAAAACTTGTAAAAAAACTAGAATAATATTTTCATGAAAAAGTTAAAATTTTTATAAAATTAAGTTAAAAGTTACAGAAAATAAAATAACGATATTTATTTAAGATTTCAATATGATGCGTACCAACTTGTCCATAAATCAGGGTGTTAAAATCATTTTACACTTTTTAATTTAAAATATCCAATATCCCAATCAGTTTCAAACAGATTTAGCCATTTCATTTTTTCATTGATTTAATCGTCCATGTAGCGATAACATATAGATAATTTAAAGAGTATTCCAGCTTTGTGATTTGAAAACTTAGCAAAACAAGTTAAATTTTGTTTCATAATTGACTAATTTTTTATGGGTCTTGTGTATAGACCTATGGCCTATACTCATCCTTATTTACTTTACCTGCATTCCTGTTAAAATTTACTTAAAACAACTGAAAACAAATAGATATTTTGCCACCTTTTTACAAAATTCGAAATAATTTGCAACGCTTCAAAAGTTACTACATTATTTCTAAAAAGTGTTTTGGAACCACTGTGCAAATCAAATCATCTATGAAAAATGTCCATTGAACGAATTTAACGTAAACAAATAAGAATGTATAGTCAGTCAAGCCCGTCATCCACTACCCTTCAACATATCGTCAGTTTATATTATTGAAAGACTAAAATGTATGTTAAATTTATGCGTTTTAAAATGAATTTATCTGGGGGGCTACAAGAAGTTATGAAACTCGTATAATTTTACATTTATCTTAACTTCACCAATTACTATTACAATACCAAAGTATATGTGATTAAGCGACATTTAGAAAGGGATTTGTATGGGACCTATGAGAAATAATAAACCGAGCATCTTATATTTTGATGCATCGTTTTAGATATTCTATAAGACTTACTTGTGCCAAATTTCGTTTAAATCGCTTTGTATTTAGGACTTTTATTCCTTAAAATCTGGGAAGAATATTTGTATGGGAGGTACCTGAACAGAACATGACCAATTTCTATAGGTTTCGTCCTTAGAACAAAAAAATATTATGTACCAAATTTTATCGCGATATTTAAAAATTTGCAGCCGGACAGACGGACGGACATCGTTAATTTGACTCAGAAAGTGATTCTAAGTAGAACGGTATACTTTAAAGTGGGTTGCAACATAATTTTTTCTGTATTTTACAAACATCAGCACAAACACATAATACCTTCCGTGGTGTAGGGTATAAAAATGTAAGGCGAATAAGTCGATGTAAAGAATGATGTATGTGAAAAATAGACACAAATAAAGCTCTGCTTCATTTCAGTTTCTCTCCTCAAACAATTAACAATTTAATAAAAATTTTCCCTAAAGAATTTTGTAATTTTTCTCCTACACTTTATGTTCAACAAATATTTAATAATATTAATCAAAATTCATCTAAATAAATCTTATAAAAGTCTATAAATTATTATCTTGTAAATTTTTTGTCTCTTTTTAAGTGTATAATTTTGAAATAAACTTTAATGTTTATTTTCTTCACAAATGACCCAAAGGCGTTTTATTCCACGCATTTAAAGCTGTTTTATCGACAGCCAACCAACAAACACAACATCAATAACAACAATCAGAGGTGTTAGAAATTGATGATGATATTGCAAAATATAATTTTTATTAATTCATTTATTTTTATTGTGAAAAAACTCTGATGATAATGTTTATAACACTTTTATTCAATAATACAGGCAGAAACAGATAAACGGACAAACAGACACTTTCCGAACAACGTATATTTATGTGTCTCATTTAACACATGACAATGATTAACTTCTGATTTTAGAGATACGAACAAATGAACATGAAAATTGTTTTGTTTTATTAATGTTTTTTTTTAATCGTGATGCGAATCACAGTTATGAGTGAAAATGGCAATTATTTAATTTTAACATTTTAATAATTGATTTGCAATAATAATTACTTTTTTTAAAAATATTTAAAGTAATAATTTTTAAAAGATTAAAATCGTTTGTTGTGAAAATGAGCAAATTTGGAACATGCAAGAGGTTATTGAAACAAGTATAGTGGAATAGTAGAAGAATGAGTTTTAGAATTCTGTTAACATGTTGAGCCTTGCAGATATCTTAAAAATTTATTAGAGTTTTTTTTTCGCGCTGATTTGTAGGATGATTCCAGCTCAGGTATGTCGATGTATCTTTTTTTTTAATTCTCGAAAAATTTACTTATGCTATGAGACAAAAGGTGTCTCTACAAACAGATAAAGATATATACCACAATGTTCGTTAATTAATAAGAAGTTACGTAAAATTAATAAACGATCCTCGTATAATTTAATTTTCTTATTTTATAAATTAATGTGCAGTACATTATTGTAGCAATGACATTTATACGTTTTAAAATGAATATTTCTCGGGGTTTATATGGGCTAAAGAAATATGTCGATCCTCGAATAGATTAACATATTGATTTTGACATATACACCAATCTTAATTTGACGAATTTCTATTAAAATACCAACATATATGTGAGATTTTTACCCATAAAATTTATGTTTTGATAGGGAATTTGTATAGGACCTAATTTTGCTTTATATTCAGGATTTTTATGAGCTTAAAACCTCATTTTAGGAGGACATGTGTATGAAAGGTACCTGGAATATTCGATCGAATATGGTCAATTTCAATTAGCTTTGTACTTGGGCCTAAATATAAATATGTACCAAATTTCATCAAGGTATCTCAAAATGCGACCATGGCTACCCAGACGGACGGAAGGACGGACGTCAATCAATTGACTCAGAAAGTGATTCTGATTCGGGCTGTATAATATAAAGATACGACTTTTTCCACCAACGGTTCAAATGTTCTGTTTTAAGCTTCTTATTTTTTAACAAAAGTTCCTGTCAGGAACTTTTTCAATATTGTAAGTTTTTAAATCTCCATTAGCTTTAACTTTTCGAACCAAATAGTCCAAGCACTGAGCTAACCGCGCTGCTTTCCTAGCGGATATGTTAAGAGCTATTTTAAAAATGCTTTCTATTTTTTTGATTTAACGAACACAGCTACTTCTATTTGACTGGCTGGTTTGCACAATATAAAACATGTGGAGATACATTTCCCGTAAAGCAATTAAAATTTTTGCTGAAATCTTAAGACAACACAGGTGAACAGCCTAAAATAGTAAACTAATCTTGTTTTGTCTCTTTGACAACATAAATTTAATCCGCCATTATCATTTTGGCAACTAATAACTCGAATGTAGTACCCAACATACTAAATCAACCCATTAACTACTAAATAATAAAAAATAACTACTTACCGCTCAAAAATCTTGAATTTATTAATTTCTTGCTTTCATATATTCAAATATTCTTCAGAATTCAATCGAATTCATAATTAACATTTCTACAACACATCACTTTATGATATGTCAATCTAATAAATAGATAATATATAATATAAGAGTCGAATTTTTGTTAACCATTACTTACCGTTTTCTTAGCCAATGTTTCCTATTTGGAAATGTAATGGATCTTCAATTCTTTTTGAAATATTATTTCTGTTATAACTTGATTAAATTTTTTTTCGGAATCTTGAAAAAAAAATACAATTTGATTCTTCTAACTTCAGTATTTATTAATTTCATTGACATTTTAGTTTAATTTCCATAAGGACAGTCTAAAAAATTAAATTCAAATATATTTCCATAACAAAAATAATAAAAGAAATTCCAGATTTCTTAGAAAAAAATTAAAAAAATAAAATAAATCAAATGACTTACATTTCATTACCCCTCTCCCTTCCTTCCTTAAAATATTCAAATTCAAGTCTATTCATTTTGTTGTTGCTGCCGGGTAAAATTGAAAAATTTTACATAATCTTGTACTAAAGTCATTTGATTCCAATATAAATCTACCCAACGCGAATAAGCTGTCTGATAAGCTAAATTAAGAGAGTCAGTTGTAGTGGCATTTGTTAAAGTATTCGAAGAATTTCTTCGTGAAGTAGTTGTGGTATGATTTTGTGAGAAATTTCTAGGCATAACATTTTCGAATTGTTCTACTAAATCAGCCTCAGTTTCACCATCTTCACTCTCAAAATATTCTTCGTCTTCTTCCTCAGCTTCTTCATCAGTATTGAAATAATGTTCACTTTCATCATCATCCTCTTCTTCCTCGTAGTCTTCTTCATCCTCTTCATTTCATCTTCATCATCACTTTCATAGGAGTCATCCTCGGAGGAGGTATAGTAAACAGGAATTTGTGGTTGTGGTCTTTGTTCGACATTTTCATGTTCAGAAGATTCTATACCCGATGAACCTGAAGTTGAAGTTTTTTCATCGAAACCACTTGTATTACCGCTACGTTCTACATCAGATCCTGAATTATTTAAAACTTCTTCTCTAGGTGATGTAGCAGAATCAGATGAACTACTCTCTCTAGAGGGTGATGAATTACTTTCATCATTTTGGCCAGCATTTTCTAAAGGTGACACAGAATTTGGTGGAGATTGATAAGGTGGAATTTCAATCTAAGAAATTAAAAAAAAAAACATAATTTCAAATCTGAGTAATATTTCAATATTTTTAATTACTTGAGCCGTTTTATTAATGGATAACTTTTGTTGTAATTTTTGATGCTGCTGCTGTTGTTGGGCTTTTGCATTATGTTGTTGTTGTCCCCTTAATATATCTGGCATAAAACCTGATAAGCCTGAGAAGCCGGGCATTTGATTATGTGCTGGTGATGGAAAATGTTTTTGTTCTTTTTCTCCTCTCGGAGTTTCTGTACTTATATTGGTTTCATCAGTAGCTGGATATAAATCTGATGAATTATTTTGTAATTCTGAGAAGGAATCTTGTTGTACAGATGGTGTGGCAACAGATAAAATAAATGTTTGTTTGTCAATATTCTCGGAAACTGAAGTTGAAATATCATCTTCTTGAAAATTGGCAAAATCCGAATAGGGATCCTTAATTTCTTTTATGGGAGATTTCTCCTCTGGTTTATCGATGAGTAGCGATTTCAATTGTGCTAATTTATTGGAGGACAACAAAGGTTCTTCAATGGTATCTGTAGTCTAGAGAAAGTATAAACATGATGAATATATTTGATTTTCAGAATTGTTAAAATCGATTAAAGTTTTTTCGGAAAATTAGGAAGGTTTTTCACTGGATAAAATATAAATTCCGCAATCGAGATTTTTATTGAAAAAAATATAAATTAAGATATTTCCACATACCTCAGTTACAGATTCATTATTATTTAAAACCTCCTTTGTGTAAGCATCGAACAAGTCAATTTAGTACATGGATCCCCAATTTCCTTAGTCTGTGAATCTTGTGAAGAATGACGATCCACCAAAAACTCTACCAGTGTTGGTATGGCCGATTTTTGCATTAAAACTGATTGATAACGAGATATATCCTGTTGACTGCTACGTAAACTATCTGCCGCAATACTACTTGCATCATCTATAGTATTTGAAGTTAGCAAATGATGTGATGAACTATTATGAGACTCAGCGGCAGTATTAGGATTTTCCGAAGGATTAGGGGCTGGGGGAGGAGTAGCCAATTGTGCTAAATCATTATTGGAACCATTATTATTTGAACTTGTTAATATTAAAGGCTGCACATGAAGTTGTTCACTCGATAGGTTTGGCATTTGCAGAGCACTATCTTTAGAATTGACTAGAAAAGTGTTGGTGTCTATGGACGATTGCGGATTGGAGGATATGTTATTTGAAAGATTTTCTTTATTATCCGATAAGGAGGATGTCAATGTTATATTATCTTGAGAGGCTAAAGGAGCCAATAGTTTTTGTTTATTATCACTCTGATAGAGACCAAAATATTTTACATCTTCTTCAAATTCTCCGAAATTCCATAAATCTCTAAGATCATTTTCTGTTTGATCTTTTGAAGGAAATTTTAAGACATTCATACCTGAACCAACCTCAGTTATAAGTTTTTTAAATAATTTCTCATCCTTTGTAGAAGCTACAAAACTTATGGCTAAACCATGAGAACCAAAACGTCCAGCTCTGCCTATTCTATGCAGATAGGTTACCACATCTGAGGGCAACTCGAGGTTAATAACCAAGTTTACATGTTCAGAATCAACACCTCGTGCCATTAAATCTGTGGCTATAAGGATGCGTGTTTTTAAACTCACGAAATTTGCGGAAATTTTCCAAAACGAGTCTTTGATCTTGGGCTCCGGATATCAATTCACAAGGCCAACCATCTTTTTCCAAATAATTACGATATGAGTCTGGCCGTGATTGCGAACCAGAAAAAAATCAAACATTGTTTGAACGCTACACGTCCAAATATATAGCGCAAGGGCCTTCAATTTCATTTGCATTTCAATGATACTTGTTTTTGTTCCGGCAACTCGTACACGAATTGTTAATACCCACTAAAAGAGTAGCTCGTTCCTCGGTGGATATCAACAAAGGATTTTCCATGACTTTTGCTAATTCTTGATCTAGATTATCAAGAAATGTTGCGCTACAGGCTATAGTTTGCTGACGATTGGCAAAGCTTTACGAATTCTTTGCAAGTCTTGCTTTAAATGTTTGTGTGTACCATTTTATCGGCCTCATCCAAAACTAAAATGCTGATTTGTGATGTATTTAACACCTCATTTGTATTAAATGTAAAATTCTACCCGGAGTACCAACCAACATTTTGCCCCTGCAAACGTTTACGATCTTCTGTAACATCCATGCCACCAATAACACAAACTGCTCTAAAACCTGCACACAATTTACCAATTTCATTTAAAATTTCTTCAATTTGTACAGCAATCTCCCCGAGTGGGAGCCACTATTAATGGACTGAGGTTCACGGATTTGTGGATTATAAAAATTCCAAACAATGGTGGAGAAAATCAAAGTTTTTCCAGTGCCCGATTTTGATTGTACCATTAAATCTAGAAGGAATTAATCAGTTATTTAATTTCCCAAATTTTTAGGTATTTTCTTACCCAATCCCGATTTCCTACCGGGTATAGCAGTGGCCTGTATTACAGTAGGATATATGAAACCGGCTACATGTAAACCTTTTCGCAGCTGGTTCAGAGAGTAACATTTTATAAATTGGTGCCAATTCCTTAAGACGCACATCTTCTGTTCTTTCTTTAGGCCTCTAGTTTGGTGGGCTATGCCTTTTGTGTCCATTATTAATAAATTAATTTATCTGAATTAATATATATTTTTTCTTTAAATTTTTGCAATTTTTTATTTGTTATGTGATTGTTTGAGCGGTGCACTACAAATTAATGAGGGAAAAGATAGAGAGCAAAATGCAAATGTGGAGATGCCATATTTTTGAAAATAATAATGGAATTTGACGGGAGAAATCTTGAACAAAATACCTATCGTGTTGAATTTAAAAATTTATGCGAAAACAGGAAAAAATCTTATAATCGGTCAAGCCCGAACGTTATATTTAAAGGGTGGGTATATAACGAGTTTTTTTTCTGTATTTTACAAACGTCAGCACAAACAAATAATACATTACATCCTACAACAAGCTACGGTGGTATAGGGCACATGATGGGGAATAGCATCAAGTAGCTTTTTAGGCTAAGTGACACAGAGTTTGGGTAGAGTTTCTGTAGAGTAGAATAAAAGCGGAAATGAGCGTGACTGGGTACCCGACCATTGCAGTATTCATAGAAACGGACGAGCTTGCAATGGAGGGATCAGAGATAGTCTTGATAGGTGGCGACGAGTTAGCCAAGAAACTTCCTATTATTCTTCTGGTTTTCTCTCTTTCTAAATTATTTTTCAATCTGTGCCTGCCTATACAGATTTCTTTTTAATTT
>PYHX02000413.1:42877596-42898182 GCA_004302925.2 Cochliomyia hominivorax | reverse complement strand
AAATTACATTTTGACATCCAAATATCGTTTGATCTCAAATCGTGCCAACAACATAAGTAAAAGGCTCAGAATCTTTCAAATTAAATTGTTTTTGATCTTTTTTCACTTCTCTTTCCATTTCATACATTTTCGTGCGAATTTCAGATGGTTTTATTTATGTTGGCTAACACTTTGTCTTCTTCCATATTATGTTGGGCTTCCAAAATGGAAATAACGTGTTTAGAAGCCTCAGGAAGTTTTTATTTGCCCTTGATTTATGTTACATTCAATTTGTAACGTGTTGCATGTTTTATAAGATTAATCTGCCTTTTTGTAATTCTCTTTGGTATTTTTCCCAACACCATATATTCGGCTGTGCCAAGTCTTAATACCCTCCACCACTAACATATTCTTGAAATTACTTACAAATATTGATACCGAGATATAGATTTTATATGGGAGCCATAGTTAAATATGGGCCCAAATTAATAAAATTTATAAAATATATTCAAGACCGTTAAGAAATTAATTATATCGGTTCATATTTAGAAATTTTATGATTTATTGGTGACTGGGTGAAATATTAACTCCATTACAATTCAGTTTCTTTGCGTTTATTATTGTATTAAGATGAATGCACTTGACAAATTTCAGAAAATTATCTTAAAATTTTCGACACGGCACACAGATTTTGGGGTGTATTAAAATTTTGCATATTTCAGACTATAACTTTTTTCCATTGATCCCATATTGATGTTTATTTGTGCGATAATGAAAACTATATAATATATATTTAGAAAGTCCTTTTTCAAAATTTTGAGGTTATCTCAGATATCTGTCTATATCTATTTTATCAATAAACCGATACAGCTGGTTTTGAATAGGAAACTTTTTAGGAAACAATATGACCAAATTTCATGGAATTCGGATAATTATTCTAGGAGTAAGAATGTTTCCAACAGACAGACAGACAGACAGACAGACAGACAAAGGGACACACAAACGGACAGCTGTCAGACTCAGATTTTAATTTGATATAAGAATATATCTTTTGATTTGATTTCTTTTTGGCTTTACACACGGAATGACAAAGTGAATATACCATCATCACCACCTGTGGTGGTGGAGAGTATAAAAATTAACTGCATTTATAGGAATATGCGAAAGTGTATACAGAAATGGTCGTTAGAGTACATAAAAAATTTCTCTCAATTCACAAATAATTTTTTTGAGAATTGTTAAAGTTGTGTAAGTTACACGAGGTAGCCAACTTTAAAAGATTACTGACCATGTTCCAGACCAGATAGGAGCCTACTTAATCGGCTCTAATCGCAGGACATTTTATTGAGATCTGTTTCTGTGCTATGGTGGTGTAGGGTATACACACTCTTATACTCACAAAATTATTTAAAGTTTTTTTTAAGTACAAGACATAAATACTTAAGAAGGTTGTCTAAGATTTTGTTCTGTATTTTATAATTTACTGAACCGATTTTGCTGGTGTTAAGTAGGAAGCTACTCAAGATATCAACTAATAAATAGGCAAATATTTTACAGAGCTCGGGCTATTAACTGGTGAGCGTGAACAGGCGATGGGTTAACAGATATAATTTAAACGGCTCAGATTTATTAGGTGGAATAATAAATATTGGTTGTACATACAGAATAAAAAATCTAAAATATTCTTTTTCTCTACGTAAGATGGTGGAGGGTATAATAAAACAAACAAGAAATCAGTCTTAGACGACCGATTGAAAATTAAAAGAATTTAAAAAAGAAATTGAATAGAAAAAATAAAATAAAACGAGTCAAATTGAATTTAACGATCGACGTGTGATAAATTATTTTATATAATTTACATAAATGTGATTTTATTTATTTATTTATTTCTGTTCAGTATTTTTCTTCCTTCTCTGGTTGCAGTTGCTGCTCTGTGATGAATGCATTAATTAAAGTCAAATTGTGGTTTTACCGCATATAAATATTGAAAAAGAAAACAATTCATTTCAAAAAAAGTATTTAAAAAAATTGTTTTGTATTTTCCACTTGATTCGCAGATTCGCTGATGAGTGAAATCAAACAATCAAACGTATTTGTATAAATTAGAAATATGGAACCGTAAAGAGTTGTTGGGGTTTTGTTGTTTATATAAGTGGTGGTGGCGGTAGGTGGTGGAACAATTGATTTGATCTCAATCAATCAGTAACAAAATGTTCATTGGATACAATTTATTATTATTTTTTAAATGGATTAGATTGGATTTATTGTGCATTGGCTATGAGATGGCTATGGAATTTTGCACTCTACTTAAAGGACGTTTAGAATATTAATTAATACTTTAATTTTGGGCATCTTTAAAGGTTGTGAAATTTATCGATTAAATTAGAAAAATTGATATATTGTTATTTAAAATATACGTCTGCGTTTATAGAAATATTCCACGTAAAATAATACCTTGAATAAGGCAAACAACAATTAGAAACAAATTTGATTTACTTTTGAAAAGTACTATAAAGTTGGATGAGAACAACGAAGATAAAACAAAAAATTGCGAAAAATACTAATGCGTTTATAGAAATATGCATCAATGTGTATGTAGGAATTTGAAACATCTTATTAATCATTGTTACCCGATAAAGTTACAAATAGCTTTCTCATGACCTCATATAAATTGACTATGACAAATACATTGATTAACTTAAATCAAAACAAGTAAGAATGTTGTATTCGGCTATGTCGAATCTTCAATACCCTCCACCACAAATGCCTAAGAAATTATGTTTCGTTCATGTAAATTGTACGCACAAACAAACATTTCTTATATACATTAGGAAACCCTTTATAAGTAGTAAAATTGGTTATATTTTTGACTATAACTTTTATCTACTGAACCGATTTTGATGATTTTTAGAAAAGTAACGAGGTAAACGGACATAATACATTATGGGGTCTTAGATGATTCCTTCTAAGCGTAACAGACGGAATAACAAAATTAATGTACCCTCTTTACCACTTGCGGTGGTGGAGGGTATAGGAACACACATTTTTCTCAAAACAAATTCAAATTACTCGTTACATGAATAATTAAATTTTTACAACAAACAACATCACATCACTGATGTCGATTCATTTATCTGAATTAAATACAAAAACAAGAAATAAAAGATCTCAAGATAAAGATCAGTTTTGTTTTTGCGTTCATTAAAAACAGTGTGAAGATTTTGTCCGACATACGCGACCGAATAAGTTTGAAATCATTTTAATTACTTCAGTTGTCTCTCAATTTAAAAGTGATTTTATTTTTATTGACGATTTATTTTCGATTTTAGTTTTTTAGTTTAAAAATTTTTATCTCTACTTTTTTTCAATACCAAGTTTAATTACAGCATTTAAACTTTAAGCTGAAAAAATAATAATAAAATAGTTATAAATTAAAATAAACTTAAAACTGGGTAGGGTGGGATACTTTTTATACCGTCCTCTTATGATCGGAACAAACGGGGTGCGGTAGAATTCAAAGTGTGCTCGTGTATAATGAATTGAATAGTTTACAAGAGCAGTAACAACAAAAAACAAGTAAAAATGTTAGAGTCGGTCAAGCCCGCCTATATAATACCCTACACCACATTGTTGATTGTAAACGACAGCTACGAAAATTTTATGAACGACCCTCGTTAAATGTTATTTTCTGATTAATGATTGAGTGTGAAGCAAATTAGTTTGACATTAACATTTATGTAAAATGTATGTGTTTAAAAGTTTTTTTTTTCTAAGGGGTTATATTGGACCTTGAAGAAATGATGAACCGACCCCCGTATAATTTCGAACATTGATGAGTAGTTATTTTGAAAATACCAAGGTATATCTATTTTGTGATATTTGGAAGGGGGCATGTACGGGACTTATGAGAAGTAATGTATCGACCCTCGCATAATTTAGCACATTGATTAAGAATAATATACCAAGTTTAATAACAATATTTATTGTTGATTAATTTCGTTGTTTGTGTTTGGTTTCGTTTAAATCATTTTATATTTAGCATTTTTTGATCGTAAACTCCCATTTCGAGAGGACATTTGTATGGGAGTTACCTGAAATGACCAATTATGACCAATTTCAATAGGCTTCGTCTTGAGCAAAAAAGAACATGTACAAAATTTAATCATGATAGTCCAAATATTGCGATCTGTAGAGTGTTCATAATGTTTATATATAGACAGCCAGCAGGACAAAGAGACAGAAGGACGGACATCGTTATATCGACTCAGAAAAAGATTCTGTGTCGAACGATGTACTTAAAAGAGTATGTTACATAATTTTTCTCTATGTAACATACAAAAGCATAAACGACTGTTATTCCAATAACTTACGGTGGTGTAGGGTATAAAAAACTAAAACTTTAAAATTATTTTTATTATTCTGGGTTTTAGTGCATTTCCGATTAAATCAATTGAGTTTTATTGTTATTTTAAATATATTTTTATTACTCATAGAAGTTCGAGTATTTTATGTTCAAATGTATGTCGGGTCTTTATTTTTCGTTTCATTTGACTTTTGGTTGGACAATTGTTTGCTTGATTGGGTGGTTGAACAGTTTGGTTTTGTTTGTTTGTTTGTTGGTCAGTGGTTTAAATGTTTATTTGTTTGTTTGGTTTATATGGTTGATTTGTTATTAATGGTAGTGTTTATGGTAAATTTTCAATTAATGTATATGGAAGTACTTTTGTATACCCTACACCATAACAAAGGGGGAATTGTTCATTCTAGGTGTAATATAAAATTTGGATCTCATCAAAATTCTTTTACCATATGAAATGTTGAAGTGAACTTGTTGAGCTCATCAGTCCTTACAATAAATCAGAATCACTCCCATGTTCATAACAAAAATAATAATAATAATAATAATAATAATAATAATAATAATAATAATAATAATAATAATAATAATTAAATAAATAAATCGGCTTTGCAGACTATTATATGACTTGCACCTCACATTTTGAATCCAATACATTTCTTGAAAAGGTTTCCTTATTTTCTCCCATTTTTAGAAGGTTACACATGAGTTGAAAAACTATATATATATATATTTCTCAGTCTCATGACGACTATTTCCACAGTTGTAGTAGAAGATGAGACCCATACTTATTGTATGGGATTTCTAAATACAGTCTTCCAAAATAACTGTAACCAAAAGTCTAATCAGTTTCGTATTAAATACTAAGTGATGATTGGTAAAATTGGATATATTAAAGGTTCAAACACAAGTTGACTCAGTTAATCATCACTCCTAAGCCTTCCAATACTCCACAGGTAAAAAGTTACTACTGAACTACTCATTGAGAGTTTAAATTTACTTGTCAAAACCATTTGCAATGTACTTCCAGTTGTATTGCCCATGAATCTAAGTAATTTTAACTCTTGGTGAATCGCATTAAGAGATTGAAATTATTTTGAAAATGGTTTGGAACCACATTCGGGAAAATTACACGCAAATTTCAACGCAGTATTGTTTACTGGTAAAACACCTGAAGATGCTCACATAATTAGTTTGCGAAAAACATTAAAGTGGTTCGAAAAAGTTTAACAAAAGATCCGTCGACATCGGCACACCAACGAGTCTAATATTTGAACTTCCCACAAAGATCGCTGTGGTGAATTTTAACCAAAGATTTAAAGGTTAAAGTGACTCAAGAGCTGAAATGTACATATCATTGTAGCAATGTCTCTATATGTCTTGATTGGAAAACCTTTTCCGGATGTATTAAAAATGTTGGGAAAAAGAAACTGCCCCGATATGCAAAAGGAATAATAATACACAAATTTTAACAATGTATTAAATTTTTGCCCTTTTTTGACAAGATTATATCGACTCAAGAGCTGAATAATACAAGCCTTTTCAAGAATATCAAATACGCACTTTTGTTGGAAGACCTCTTACTATATTTGTTTTTGTTTATTAAAGCTTAAAGTTATGGTCGATTTAAGTCTCCAATGGCATTTGTATATATTTTTTTTAAAATTTTCTTCAGTCTCAACAACTCATTTGCTCCTAATCCAATTTTATAAAAAATATAAAGATGCATTTTGTCCAAACTCTTTATACTCTGTACCACCATAGGTAATCGGGGTATTATGAGTTTGTTCTAACATTTGTAGTATATAGAAGAACCTAAAAGTATACCAATCCTAAAAGAATAACTTTCTGAGTCAATATAACGATGTCTTTTCATCCGTCTGTGCTTTCGTCTTTCAATTATAAACACTTTACAGGTCGCAATTTTACGGGACGAAGAATATTTAAATTGGTCATATTCGGATCGATATAACATATATCGCCGGAATGGAAAGATTCAAAAAAATGAAGTTATTTAAATTTGGCACAAATAAATTTTATTCTAATCCTAATCTTCATACCAAATTTCCGTAACATCGGTGCATTAAAGACTGTAGCAGACCCACTCCAAAATTCATTTAAGCTACATAAATTTCAATAAAAATTTGTGCTCTTATACTATTTTCACTTCCGGATTTTTTTTTGTGTTTTTAGAAGCACAAATCATTAAAATCAAATTCTATAAGGATCATTTCATAATTTGTCATAACTGCGTCATAGTTTATGGTATTATATAGTGGGTATAAACCGACTATTGATAAACTTTTGTAAAATTATTTAATTTTAATTTTGAGATTTTCTCAGATATCGGTCTATATATATTTTCTAAAGAACTGAATATGTCAGTTATCAAGTTAAATCTCAATTTATTTTTAATCTGATTAAACGGAGTGACCAGAAAAAATTGTTTAAAGATTTTCAACAAAACCTAATTTGGTGCCACAAAATTCGGCCGTCAAACTTGCAAAACATCCGAAAGAAAAGTAGCTCGTTTTGGTCAATGTTCGGAGCATCTAGTATAAAAAGTTAAAGCTAATATATGCTTTAAACCATACTAGGCTCAAAAAGGTCGTGTTATTGAAGTCTAGTTATCTAAAAAATATTCTTGCTGCATAATGGATGACGAAACATGATCCATTCGCAACTTGGGGATATTTAAAATAATAAAATATTTTCTGAAAATGTTGAAAATTTGTGAATATTTAAGCCATTGAAAAGCGCTCAATTTGATATTTTCAAAATTGGAACTCATCCGATTTATTAAGAATATAGAATAGTAAAAATTAAAGTCATAAAAATGGATGTCAAACTTTAGCTTAAGATCTCAGTATTCTTAATATAATATAAAGCTTTAAGTTAAATTAAAATCTTTTAAAAAAGTTACTAAAGTATAACATTAGAATATGTTTCCTTGTCAGCTCTTAGATTTTAAACTATTTTTTGTAAATTATTTAAAATGAAGGGTATTCAATATTCATCATGGCCTTACATTAACTACTCATTCTTTTTAATACTCATATTAACTTGATGTGATTTTAAACTTATTTGCTTATGACAACAAAAACAAAACTTTATAAATATTTATATAAAAATCTCGTAAGTATTTTAAATCAAATGTCATTTTAATTTACAAATTATTTTTTTTCTATAGTTTTTTTTCTAATATCTGACCAAACAATGATTCGCTTTAAATTATGGCCCTTTACGTTGATCTCAAAGTGGGTGCAGCTAATTAAAATTATTAGAATTTATTTAATAAATAGAAAAGTATATTAACTAATAATTACATGAATGTTAGTAAATATGGCATTTAATGAAGGGCATGGAAATAATTTAAGATTTTTATTCTTTATAAAGAGTGAGATCGAAAAATTCTTAACATACATAAATGTTAATGACAAAGAAACTGCTAAACATTTTTTAAATTTTATTTCATTGAAATTTCTGTCACTTTGCTCCACCTCGATCTCGTTTAATAAAAGCTCAATACCTCCCCACTGGCCTTAGCTCCGGACAGTTTGTATGATTTGCCTCTCTTGGTACAAACACCACATTATTGTTCCAGTACTACTCAAGGGCTTTTTACCAATAGCGACAAGATGTCTGGTTAGGCCCAAAATAAGCGGACACACTATGATGTCTTATGAATGGAAGCAGCCTTTATGTTGACATTCCTGATGAAAATTGTTGATATGAGTAGAGCCCGTTTGAGTTTTTTCCTCCTTTTTGGGAATTTTAGACCCTCGAGCATCAGTAGCATTCAATTTTTGACCACAAAGTTGAGAAAAATCTGACAGAACACGTTTCGTCATCTCTTATGCAGCAAGAATATTTGTTTTTGATCGACTACCTACTTTGCTCGAGTAGGTAGTCGATCTCCTTCGACCTTTAATAAAAGCTCAATAACTCCCACTGGCCTAAGCTCCGGACATTTTGAATGATTTGCCTCTCTTGGTACAAACAACACATTATTGTTCCAGTACCACTCAAGGGCTTGTTACCAATAGCGACAAGATGCCTGGTTAGGCCCAAAATAAGCGGACACTTTATGAAGTCTTATGAATGGAAGCAGCCTTTATGTTGACATTCCTGATGAAAATTGTTGATATGAGTAGAGCCCGTTCGAGGTTTTTCCTTCTTTTTCAGAATTTTTGACCCTCGAGCATCAGTAGCATTCAATTTTTGACCACATCGTCATCTCTTATGCAGCAAGAATATTTGTATTTGTCAGGTAATTTTTTTAAGCCTTGTTTATTCATAAACCTGTATCTCCCAAATAGTCCGAGCACTATTGGGAACTCTTTTGAAAATGCTTTCTATTTTTGGCTTTAGAAATATCAGGTCGTTCATTCCTTCTACCTTTCTGGTACTGTTTAATAACACTGGAAACAGTTTAAGACAGATCTTGTATGTTTGGCCAACTTCTTTTTAGGCCCAAGTTGGATTGTGTTAAAAATGTTAACTATAACTTTGGTAGGCGTCTTCTTCTAGTCACTAGTTTCAATCAGATTAACTTGATCACAAAAAAGCACATGAATCTTTGCTTAAAAGTTTAAAAAAATGTGTGTTAATAATTTTTCCTTCTCACTCCTTATAAAGATAACTTTAAATCAAAACAGATTTTAATTCACTAACAAGTTAGTTAAATTTTAAAATTATTTATTGTGTTTCACAATTATTGTCAAAATATTTCGCTATAATTTTTAATATTTATTGCAAAATATTAAGCAGTTGCCAACCAAAAAGAAAAAAAATCGCACATTACTGCATGGAAGACATTCCAACGCTTTAATGTGATTTTTATTTTTTGCTCTTCTCAATAAAAATTACACGCCTTCAAATTTCGCCATTAAAAATTAAAATTAAATTTGCATTGCTTGAAGTTGTTGTGAAGTTTTAGTGCATAGTGGGCTATAAAAGTAAATGTGACATATAATCCGATATAATTTGATAGAACTAAATATTGACAGAAAATGGAGAAATAAAAAATTTAATATTACAATGGGTGTAATTTTCGGATGTAAAATTCAAATGAGGGCTATGAGCCATTATCTCCAAAAAAATTAAGAATTAAATATACCGTATAATATTATTTTTTTCGAAACGTACCTGTACGGGAGCTATGATCATTTATGGACTGATATCTTAAAAATTTGAAATGTAAATACTGAGTACAATATTTCTTTGTTTCAATTTTATTAAAAAATATATTCATGTCATTTGTATGGGAACTACTAGATATATTGGATCGAACATAACCGATTTCAGAAGGCTTTGTCTTTGGCAAATTTTCTCTTAAACTGAGACGTGTGAAGTGTTTACAACGTTAAAATGGATAACAAGTCGGACATCGTTAAATCGGTTTCAAAAAATGATTCTGAGACAAATGCTATAATTAAAGGTGTGTGTAGCATCATTTTTTTTTTTAACTGAATACAGCTACGGTCAAAATAATAGCACTGCATAAATACGTCTTCTTTAATAAGTCACAAATTTAAATTTCATTATCTTTTTTTAAATTAATTTTTTTCCAGCAGAATTGATAAATCCTGGCGTTAAAATAATAGCACCACCCGGTTTCACCTATAACAAAAACCCAAAAATAAAACATTGTTGTTTAATTTCTTAGTGGTACTTTATCGAATTGAGCTTATTATTTATTCATAGCATTTTGTAGCATAACAGCGAATATTGCCTTCCTTCCTAATTTATTACATTCAAACATTTTTCCAGTTTCATACCCGCTCTACAGTGGTCTACAGATCGCTATTATTGGTCGGTTCAATTACCGAGCCCATCTTTTACATGTCTGTAGACAAATTATCGATTTGATTTACATCGGGAGACTGGGCAGGCCATTTCATTACATTGACTTCTTTATTCTGAAACTACCTTTTATTTATTTTGCTGTTATGTTTCGGTGCATTGTCTTGTTGCATGGCCCAAATCAGTTGGATACGGTAGGATTACTTCGTCTAATAAGTTCATATATTCTGAAATATTCGTGTTAATTTAAAAGAAATGCATTAATTTTTTTAGAGAATATAAATGGAATACTGGGACTAAAAAATTGCGGAAAAAAATATTCATTAATTAAAGCTAATTTTTGATACAAATCAAATAAGTAATGAGTTTTATATCATTTAGCAAAAACCTAAATTATAGATTATATATACCTCACTGTCAAAGAGTTTGGCATGGATTTTGGGGAATCAAGTTACCAAGAGTCGATGAAATTGCAATGATATAGATACAACAACAACGTTTATTATTCGATTTATTAGCTTTTAGAATAAATTATTTGTTTAATAATCAGCTTATTATCTATTTATCGATAGCTTCTGCCATATTTTAGTTTGATATCATTTGAAATTCTGACCGATTTATTAAGAATACAAATTTGTAAAAAAAAGCCTATAAAATGGATATTGAACGAATTAGATTAAATCTTCCTAATAAAAATTTTAAAAACAGGGTCAATTGAGAAAACATTGTAGTAACAGATAAAAAAATACTACTTGTTAGCGAAGTGAGATCGAAATATGCTTAACACACGTTTTTCATTAAAATGTTTAACCCAAGTTTTATTGATATCTCTTTGATCAATTCACCTTTGTAAAATATATCAGTTATCATGTTTAATGTCAAGTAGAAAAAAGTGCGTATTGGTGCTACAAGAAATTGGCCAAAAAAATATAAGACATTTTCAAAAGAGTTTCCAACGCACCCATCGCGAAAGCTGCACGGCTTGTTCAGAGCTCGGACAATTTGGTACGAAAAGTTAAAACCAATGCAGGTTCAAAAACACACAAGACTCAAAAAGTTCCTGACAGAAGCGATGCTAAAAATTTATCGGCTAAAACCGGAGCACGAAAATTGAAGTCTTTCAAAAAGATTTTGTTTCGCAATTTTCTACTCAAAATTTGTTTGTTGCTGATGGTCGTGGAAATGTAGAAGAATAGTTTAGGACCCACGAGCTATCACAATTTCACAAAAGGTTCTTAATATGGCAAGTAATATGCAGTTGCAACATAAGAGGCCAATCACTTTTTTCAACGGGCTCTATAAGTATTCAAAAGATGCTTCCATTCATAAGACTTTATTATGTTTCCACTTATTTTTTGCTTGAATTGGCATCTTGTCACTATGATAAACAAGCTCTTGAGTGATACAAAAACAAAAATATGGTATTTTTGTCAAGAGACGCAAATCCTCAAAACTGCCTGGAATTAAGGCCATTGTAGAAGTGGGGTAGGTTATAAATGGAGATGGACTACCTGTGAAAATGGTTTTATAAAAAGTGAATGGATATTTTTATAAAGTTTGTAACTTACAAACTGTTGAGCCATATTTCTACTATATCTTCCATTGAAGGAATTTCTGTGGAATCGGGTTTATCGGCTGATCAAATATAATGTTATTTTTCAAATTCGATATTTTTAATTTATGTAGATTTTTCTAAAATTTTAGTGGTAGAGGATATTTAAAGTTCGTCGCTGCCAAATAAGACATTTTCAACTAATGTTATTAAAGTTGTTTATATGGCATCTTCCAAGGGTACCAAAAGACTTGCATAATTATTTTAACTTGGCCGCTTTCAGCAAAATTTTAGTAATTTTCTTTATGACACATGTCACACATTTATTTGCCCCACGGTGAATTTTAGTTTTGCATAAAATTGGCAGCGGTAGTTACAACAATAATAAAGTTTATTATTATTTTTTTCCAAAAGGAGTCTTCGATTATGACGAAACATTAATTATTTTCATACTGACTGTATTTGTTTATCAATGATTGTCATGCTGCTGCCAACACCAACGATTTCGAAGTTACGATTTGCACCTTAAGGCACATCTGAAAAGAACTACACCATATTTGAAGGGAAGAATTGAATGGCTTTAAAGGTTTCTTACGATAACTCTTAATGAAGTGTGATTAGTTCGATGTTTTAAAGCTGTGTATTACCTCATTACAACGCTATAAATTCAGGTTACTAACTATATAGGGAGACAATAAAGAAAATTGCTAATGTAGCAAATAATGATCCCTATTTACCGTTATTCCCGTAATTCTACTTATATGTTTTTTTTTATTATTTATTATTCTTTATACAGCTCTTTAAAAACTTCTCTTACCAATTATATTCTTCTTACCCACATTTTCTAAATTATAAGCCCGCGGCTGTTTTTTCTGCGATTTTGTTACAAATTCGAGAAGAAAAAAAAAACATCTTAGAAGATTTTGAAATTTTCTTAAGCTAAAATTACAAATTTTCCCACGACAAAAAATGTTCGTAAATGCCTTAAAGTTTGTAGCATTTTTTGGTGTTTTGTGACGTTATAAGGTAATCACCTTTAGTTTTGGCGTTTGGAGTTTTTTTCACTCCTTAGAAGAACATTAGATTAACAAATGTTCATAATATCCAAAAACAGCAGCTGGCTGCCAATTGAGTCAGGTTTCGATTTGAAGTCTTTTTATTTTCTTTAATTTTGGTTAAATAAACAAAAAATACGTTACACCATAGTTGTATTGTAGTAAGATTATACTTAGAGGATGGTCCAGCTCATGAATATTGATTTAATTGAAAGTCTGTTGGGTAAAAAAAAGAAAAATCATTAAGAGTTTACAGGTGACACTAAATAAACTCATTGTGAGCGATTTAATGTGGTAAATGCTCGGAGTGTTTTATTGGAGGTAATAAGTTTATAGTCTAGAAAATAAACCCGTTTACAGTCTGGTCTATAAACCAGTCCACATTATGGACTGCAAACCAGATTACAAGCTGGACTTTAAATGAGCTTACAGTTTAAACTGTAAACCAGTTTACAGTCTGGAGTTTAAACCAGTTTACAGTCTGGAGTGTAAACTAGTTTACTGAATGGACTATAAACCAGTTTTTACTATAACACATTTAACAGTGTAGACTATGAACCGGTTTTCAATGTGGTCGATAAACCAGTATGCAATTTGGACCATAAACCAGTTTACATTCTGAACTATAAGTTAATTTACAGTCTGGACTTTATATCAATTTACAGTTTGGACTTTGAACCAGTATGGGAAGTTAACCAGATTACAGTGTGGGATGTAAAACAGAACTATATGGCAAATTAACCTCTAAATCATAGAATAAAACATATTCTAGTCGTTGGAGCTCTTTTACAGTTTTCGCCACTTCTGGTGGTGAAGGATAGTTCCACATTTTACCAGGGACTACTTTACTCTAATATGTAGATTCCAAACTACAGTTTTTTCTCAACGCCTTTTTGTTTACACCAAAAATTGCCAGTACAAAAAAAAAAAAAAAAAAAAAAAAAAAAAACATCAGACGCCAATATTTACTTCATCGTCACGACAAACCACAACGTGTGTAGAAACAAACAAAGATAGACAAACATAACTTATAGACTCAGGTGTTTTTATTTGGCCAAAAACTAAGCAAAATAATTTTTTTTTAAGAAGAACATCAATCGATCCTTAATCTACTACGTGTGTTTAAATTCAGCTTTAAGTGTGGCAATAATTTCGCCATCCTCCAATAAATATTATTTTTTTCACTGATGCTTTTTTGTTCATTCCCAAAAATTTAGTCAATTTTTTGCTTCCTCAATTGCAAGAAAATAAACTGAAAATTTCTTAGGTTAAATGTTAATTTTAAATCTAACGGTTTTATGATATCGATTTGAGTCTTTAACACTAAATATGGTGAATTTCTCATAAATGAGGGTAATGTGAAAGCATGTGAAAATTATTTTTTTCTTTAATTCACATGTTCTCTGTTCTGACAAATAAGGGTTGTTTAAAAATCCATCAATTTAGTATGGTGAAAAAGTGAGGGGTTGCTGAATTGACAAAAGGGTAGTTAGTAACTTTAGTGCATGCATATTCCTTCAGATGGCAGTAAAAATTTTAAGTAGTAAAAAGGATAACGTAGAGGAAAGCAAAAAAAAAATGTCTTTGTACAAAAATGTCTAAAAATTATAAAGAAACTCCTGACGTAACAAAAAATATTTAACATTTTATAATACAATTTACTATGATTTCATAACTCGAGTTTTAATAACTCTATAGAACCAAGTTCAGACTCTTCCTAATTTAACTATATGTTCTTGTATTCAAAGATTCTGAAATTTTAAAACAGTTTTGAACGCCCATTAAAAAAGCTCAGTTCTTCTTAAGTAGATCATTCAAGTTTAGACTATAAAAAATTGGATTTCTCAAGACGTTAAGAGAATGATAATGGTCCAGAAAGTGTCTAATGATCATTACATACCCTTTTCTAAAAAACAACTATCGATTTTCTTATAAAAGAAGACATTTAGCAGTGAAAACTGCATCATATGTTAATTTAGGTCATTAGGCTGCCTCGAAGTTTAAAAGTAACAAGGCATGGTACTCTTGGTGTTATCTGTACAGAGAAGAATTTGAAATGGAGAAAGTAGAAATGTAAAGTTACAATTAAATAGTTTAAAGAGGCAGGGAGTTGAGATGTAAAAGGATTATTGTGATGGGAAGGGAAAGAGAAAGAAGATAGATTTACACCACTCATCTATCTTCTGTCGATTTTTCTATATTTCGTCCGGCAAAATTGGTTATTTTAAAACTAATAAAATCGGTTTATTACAAAGAATAAATTATACACCGATTTCTGAGACAACCTCATAAACTTTTTACTGTAGAAAAAATTATAGTCTAAAATGTGACCGAAATATTTGATTGGATTTTTGTCTTCAAAACTTTAAATTTATAGTTCCATAAATGAGACTTCTCACAGCAGCAAAACTGCGACAAAATATTGAAGACTTTCGCTGTAAAAAGTCATTAGTTATTCTATAACCAAAATTTGTTTAGTATGGGAGTTAACTCTCTCCCTAGTTTTATAGACCCTATGTTTAAGTCAATGAATCTGTCTCCTAGAAGCGTATTTGACATTAATACGCTTTAGTACGCATTTAATATTCGATAACCAATATTAGTTTAGTTTGTGACATCACCTTCCATAAAGTATCAAGATGAAGACATATTTGCAGCAGTTATTTTTGCATCTTCCCATATAATATTGGTTTGTCCTAAATCTCTAAGTGTTTGCCAATCAAGGCTTCTTGAATAGTAAGGATTCTACACTGGTTATTCACTCCGTGTGTTTTCGGATAGTATGGTCGATCCAACTCATTTTATTTGTATCATTATGGATTCCTCGTTGTTAAAGTTTCAGAGATCTTTGTTGTTGATGTTATTGGGCCGGAATATTCTGCATATAACTCTAACGCACTTACTGATGAAAATCAGTAGTTTTTATATGATGGATACTTACGATACCAATCAAGCTTCACATTTCTTAGCTTTGTTTGTCTGGATTACTGTGAGCATCTCTAGATTGATAGTGGTCGCTCAAATGTCACTTTCGTTGTTCTTTACGTCTGCGTATGTACCGCAAATCAGTGTTTCAAACGAAAGGCCTAGTCCGATATTAACGAAATTTCAGGTAGTGATAGAAGAAGTTTTAAAGTATTCAGTATGGACTTTGTGGACCTAACGGGGGTCGTACAGGTAGGCTATCTTCTAAATTTCTAAATTTCAAATATAGACTATTCGTGGCCAAGTTTTTATGCTATAGCGGGTCCAAAATATCTTTATGAAATAAAAAGTTTTAAGTCTTAAAAAATTAATGTTAAAAAATTTAATTTTTTCCAAAAATTTTGAGTTTTAAAAAATGCTCAAATATCCTTTACGCATTTTCACTGTTATGAAATGTCAATTTCGGGATTTTCTGTAATGACCTACATTTTGTGAGAACCAGAGTTTCTCAAATTCAGTTAATTTTCTTTTTCAATGCTCTAATTTCATATTTAATTTCTCATATCGCAAAGATGGAATTTTAAAAAACATCTTTTGCAAGAGTAGCAAATATCATCAGCATAATCCAAACCCTTTAATTGACATGAAAGACTCCATGTAATTTTCTCTTCTCTTTGAACAAATTTCGCTCATTAAATCATCCTTGTGAAGAACTGAGAGTTCAGCGTTCTCTTACAATCCCTCCACCAAATTCTATTCGTTCTCATTTGACAAGAGATACCTGCCCCTTGTCCTATCGAGATAAATTACAGTTTATGTTTCCTTGCAGATATATAGAAGGACTCTATTAAAGGGCAAGTAAACCGATCGTCCATATTTATAACAAATATTTGATTTGATTAAAAATAAAATTTAAAATTTATTTAGAAATTATTTTTAAAAATAAACATTTTAACATTTCAAAATATTAGAAAATTTCTTTAAAATTTTGAAATAAATTAATTCCATAACAAATACAGTTACAGCTAAAATATTGCCAACACCATAAAAACACAAAGTTATATAGAAATATTCACAACTCAAATAATAATTAACACTATTTTCCGAGTCATTTAAAAATCGTATCTCTCCGCTAATAATACCATCCAAATTTGTCTCACTCCATATTTTGTAAATAATTCCCGATTCTATTATGTATCGCAAATAACGATTAAATAATTGAATATAAGGTAAACCTTTGCGTACGGTAAAATAAAAACCTCGACTATAAAGTATCTCATTAATGGCGTACATACGAGGCGTTTTAAGATATAATTGTTGAAATAATAGAAAATTAATTCGGTCATCCAAAACCAACAGTAACTGAGAGATATTTAGTGAACGCTGAATATTGTAAAGTTGGGAATTTTCCATAAATTTGACTTTTTTTAGAATTATGTCGGGGACATTGGAGACATGTTGCAAATAGGCATATTCATTTTCACGTATAAAGAGTTGTAAATTTGTGGCATTTAGCTTTTCAAGTTTTTCAATTTTTGTTCCATAGACCTTTTCGACCAACAGACTGGAGAGTTTGGCCAAATACAGATTGGTTAAAATTAACCCATTAACAAACATAAGGGCATAAGTTAATTTTTGGATATTCGTTTTAGTATTTAATTTTATGTGATATTGATATAGAAATGCTGCCAGAACATATAGAGAAGATTTACTTAAATCCACTATTTGTACCTGATGCTGCATATAATAAATAAATGCCACCCAAAGGGTACAAAAGATGATCATTGTAAATATGAAAATTCGGGTTGTTGTGGTAAAAGTATAATGAAAATATTCCGATTTTGTCATAGCAGCCGGATATGGTGCCAAAATTTGGGCTTTTATAAGACATAAAACATCACTACTTCCGGTAATATCACGATTGAAGGAGTACAACGATGCCGGTATTATATCGACCGATTTATTTATGACAGCTTCCCTCAAAACCTCTGCATTATAGGAACCATATTCAATTGGAGACTCTATCAATTGGAAATTATAATACTGTATAAATATTTCAATCATTTTATACATATATCCACTAGTAATCGTATGACCACAACGATTAATATAACGGAAACAACGTGGAGCCCATAATAAAATTGGTACGATTATGGGATACTTTTTAAAATCAGTTATTTCCCTCCGCTCTACGTACTCCTGTAAATCTGTAATATTTTGTAAGAGAATCTTAGGAATTGGATTATATGAAAACAGCTTCCCTCGTACATAATATAAAACTTCTGTATGACCCGAATTCCAATTTTTAGTAGCCAATTGTAATAAATCACTTTCGCCAGCTTCATTGTAAATCCATAATATGTGATTGATTTTAAAAAATTGACGACCACCTTTCATAACTGTATCCAGAGTAGATTTATTTAAAAAAGCTATAGTCAACATACGATGGCTATGCAGAGCATGTACTGTAGTATTCACATTTGAATTTGTTATTAAAATTACTGGTGATTCAAGAGATTTCGGCAGATATTCCATTTCATCGTGAAAGTCCAAGGCAATAATTGTATTCCATTCTAAATTGAGTTTTTCCCTCAATTCAATAATTACAGTGATTAGATGTTGCTCGTTATAGAGCTTTTCAGCATAATTGCTTTTTCCTTTTATTACCAAAACAATTGGAATTATATCAAATAATTATTGAATTTCATTTTTATTTCCGTTTTAGGTGTTTCACTTTTGATTTCTATATATTAAATGCTTTTCGGTGTTCAGGAATATTTTATTTTCATATTTCCAGAAATCAATAATTTATTTTGTTTTTGAAATTATAGTTATTATTAATGAAATAATTGCAAATATAACATGAAACAAAGTTTGATATTATAATTAAAAATAAAAGTTTGATTTTGTAAAAGTATAGTTAAATTCGAAAACACCATGGGTCACACAATACTTCGATTAAATTGTAAAACGATTTTAGCGCAGATGTTTGTCATTGAACCGATATCAACTTTTAAGTATAAAGATGGACTTTGAAACAATATTTGGATCTATGTAGAGTTATCCTGTCAATGTTGTAAACATCATACACAGAGAACAAAATAACATGAAGCAAAATCAACTTTGAGCATAGTTGATTTGAGATTGTATACAATTTTATTCATTTGTTGAACATTTTAAAATCTTTCGATATATATAATAATAACACAACGATAAATATTTAAATATACCTTTAAGTGGTAAAATATCAAGTAGTCAAATTTCAAGAATCTTCTCAAGAAACTTTATTTACTGTGTAACAATGTTAAATTAATATTTTTTATTTATGAAGCAAAATCATAATTGAAAAAAATTTAAATATTTATATTTAAGTTAATTTTACATTGATTTTGTTCTGAGTGTACGGGCCGTACAATTAGTGTATTCAAAAAATCGAGATTTTAAGGAAACCGATTTATGAGTTATTCGAAATATTGGCATTGTAGATAAACCGGTTTTGAATACGGTGTCATGTAAAAAAACCGGTTAACCGGTTGTAGTTAAATAGTTATTAATTTGTATTTTACAATAATGATGATGAGAAACTATTACCGGCATAACGATTAATTCGTAATTTAATAATTTTTTAACTCCAACTGGTTACTTTAAATGTCAAAATCTTGGTCCAGTAATGAAGCCAATAAACAGGCTTTTGCTCTGTAGATATTATTGTCTACAATCATAATATTTGGAGCGATCTCTTATGCTTATTGAATAATGTAATTTAATTTTTTTAATTATAGTAAAGGTAAACCCTGAACTGATTCCTTACAAATTCACTCTTTTTCGCAAACAGTTTTATGATATTAAATCTTTAACTCTTAAATCGCTTAGTTCATTGCAATAAAAACTTATATTGATCGGAAACCCCGTAAACTTTAAGTGAAAAATTAATACTTCAGTGTCTCTTTAAAGAAACTTGTTAGGATTTTATATTTTAACACATAATCTACTCACTCAGAAGGATCTGAGAGAGAAAGTTCCGGTATTGTCTGATATTTTTTATAATCCGAAAGAAAAGTTTTTCTTAGTTTGAATCTTGAATATTTTTAATTATGCACTCACACTGTCCATTTTCTATTAGTACTCAGAAGGGAGAATCTTGTGAGTGGCTTTAGGTAGCGCTTGGACTAAATAAGTAAAGCGTTTTTCATGGAATTCCAGTATAAGAACAATGGCTTTCCAGCAGCAACTTCAAATTTAAAGTGTTGAAATACACTTGTATTAGACATTATTTCAATATCATATTCCAGTGAAAAGGAAACTTGAATTCAAGTCAAGCATAACAGTGTTTAGAAAGCCGATTTCAACGCTTACACTTAAGTATATTTCAAGTCAAAAAAAAAAAAAATAATAAATAACCTTAAATATATAGCAGAATGCAACCTTTCAGTAAAAGTATCATTCACAGATACTTTTACTGTTCCGAGACCAGCTAAGAGCTTGAAGAACTAAAAAAATTATGGATTTTTATTTCAAATTTCAAATCATAAAATTCAAACCTCGAGGTGTTCTAACACAGATCTTCTGATATGAAATTTCAAAATAGCGTAATGGAACCAGTAAGTGGCAAAATAAAATTGTGGTAAGCCTCCACAGGTAATTTGATTTGTAAACAAGTGACAAGAAGATGTAGTGTGAATTAAACATTTCAAGTACTTTCTCTTAGTAGATATTCCAATTTGTAGACAATTTAGTGAAATTCTCTATGCGGCTAAAAAGCTCGACCGATTTACTTGAAATTTTCACAGATTGTTCTCCTATAGATTCTTATTGTAGACTGTAATTTGTTATTGTGTTATAATGGGTAGAGTTGGTAGGTAATATTGATTATAGAAAATCTGCTGAATTATGGGAATCATGCTACATATACA
>PYHX02000413.1:42853357-42877496 GCA_004302925.2 Cochliomyia hominivorax | reverse complement strand
GAATATCTACTAAGAGAAAGTACTTGAAATGTTTTAATTCACACTACATCTTCTTGTCACTAGTTTACAAATCAAATTACCTTCAAATGTACTACTAGAGGTGACTTACCACAATTTTATTTTGCCTTCTCTGGTTCCATTACGCTATTTTGAAATTTCATATCAGAAGATCTATGTTGGATAACAAATTTGGAATACCTCGAGGTTAGAATTTTATGATTTGAAATTTGAAATTAATATCCATAATTTTTTTAGTTCTTCAAGCTCTTAGCTGATCTCGGGACAGTGATGAATGATATTTGTTGAAGGGTTGTACTCTGCTAAATATTTAATGATAAATTCAATAGTTTTTTTGACTTGAATTGTATTTTAGTGTAAGATTTGAAATCAGCTTTCCAACATTATTTTCAACTTGAATTCAAGTTTCCTTTTCACTGGAATATAGTATTGAAATAAAGTCTAATACAAGTGTATTTCAACACTTTAAATTTGAAGTTGCTGCTGGAAAGCCATTGTTCTTATACTGGAATTCCATGAAAAACGCTTTACTTATTTAGTCCAAGCGCTACCTAAAGCCACTCACAAGATTCTCCCTTCTGAGTACTAATAGAAAATGGACAGTGTGAGTGCATAATTAAAAATATTCAAGACTCAAACTAAGAAAAACTTTTCCTTCGGATTATGAAAAAATATCAGACAATACCGGAACTTTCTCTCAGATCCTTCTGAGTGAGTAGATTATGTGTTAAAATATAAAATCCTAACAAGTTTTTTTTAAGAGACACTGAAGTATTAATTTTTCACTTAAAGTTTACGGGGTTTCCGATCAATATAAGTTTTTATTGCAATGAACTAAGAGATTTAAGAGTTAAAGATTTAATATCATAAAACTGTTTGCGAAAAAGAGTGAATTTGTAAGGAATCAGTTCAGGGTTTACCTTTACTATAATTAAAAAAATTAAATTACATTATTCAATAAGCATAAGAGATCGCTCCAAATATTATGATTGCAGACAATAAAATCTACAGAGCAAAAGCCTGTTTATTGGCTTCATTACTGGACTAAGATTTTGACATTTAAAGTAACCAGTTGGAGTTCAAAAAATTATTAAATTACGAATTAATCGTTATGCCGGTAATGGTTTCACATCATTGTTATTGTAAAATACAAATTAATAACTATTTAACTACAACCGGTTAACCGGTTTTTTACATGATACCGTATTCAAAACCGGTTTATCTACAATGTCAATATTTCGAATAACTCATAAATCGGTTTCCTTAAAATCTCGATTTTTTGAATACACTAATTGTACGGCCCGTACACTCAGAAAAAAATTAATGTAAAATTAACTTAAATATAAATATTTGAACTTTTTTTCAATTATGATTTTGCTTCATAAATAAAAAATGTTAATTTAACATGGTTACATAGTAAATAAAGTTTCTTGAGAAGATTCTTGAAATTTGACTACTTGATATTTTACCACTTAAAGGTATATTTAAATATTTATCGTTGTGTTATTATTATATATATCGAAAGATTTTAAAATGTTCAACAAATGAATAAAATTGTATACAATCTCAAATCAACTATGCTCAAAGTTGATTTTGCTTCATGTTATTTTGTTCTCTGTGTATGATGTTTACAACATTGACAGGATAACTCTACATAGATCCAAATATTGTTTCAAAGTCCATCTTTATACTTAAAGTTGATATCGGTTCAATGACAAACATCTGCGCTAAAATCGTTTTACAATTTAATCGAAGTATTGTGTGATCCATGGTGTTTTCGAATTTAACTATACTTTTACAAAATCAAACTTTTATTTTTAATTATAGTTTGAAACTTTGTTTCATGTTATATTTGCAATTATTTCATTAATAATAACTATAATTTCAAAAAACAAAAATAAATTATTGATTTCTGGAAATATGAAAATAAAATATTCCTGAACACCGAAAAGCATTTAATATTAGAAATCAAAAGTGAAACACCTAAAACGGAAATGAAAATGAAATTCAATAATTATTTGATAATAATTCCAATTGTTTTGGTAATAAAAGGAAAAAGCAATTATGCTGAAAAGCTCTATAACGAGCAACATCTAATCACTGTTATTATTGAGTTAAGGGAAAAACTCAATTTAGAATGTAATACAATTATTGCCCTTGGACTTTCACGATGAAATGGAATATCTGCCGAAATCTCTTGAATCACCAGTAATTTTAATAACAAATTCAATGTGAATACTACAGTACATGCTCTGCATAGCCATCGTATGTTGACTATAGCTTTTTTAAATAAATCTACTTTGGATACAGTTATGAAGGTGGTTGTCAATTTTTTAAAATCAAATCACATATTATGGATTTACAATGAAGCTGGCGAAAGTGATTTATTACAATTGGCTACTAAAAATTGGAATTCGGGTCATACAGAAGTTTTATATTATGTACGAGGGAAGCTGTTTTCATATAATCCAATTCCTAAGATTTTCTTACAAAATATTACAGATTTACAGGAGCACGTAGAGCGGAGGGAAATAACTGATTTTAAAAAGTATCCCATAATCGTACCAATTTTATTAATGGGCTCCCACGTTGTTTTCCGTTATATTAAATCGTTGTGGTCATACGATTACTAGTGGACTATATGTATAAAATGATTGAAATATTTAATACAGTATTACAATTTCCAATTGATAGAGTCTCCAATTGAATATGGTTTCCTATAATGCAGAGGTTTTGAGGGAAGCTGTCATAAATAAATCGGTCGATATAATACCGGCATCGTTGGTACTCCTTCAATCGTGATATTACCGGAAGTAGTGATGTTTTATGGCTTATAAAAGCCCAAATTTTGGCACCATATCCGGCTGCAATGACAAAATCGGAATATTTTTCATTATACTTTTACCACAACAACCCGAATTTTTCATATTTTACAATGATCATCTTTTGTACCCTTTTGGGTGGCGTTTATTTATTATATGCAGCATCAGGTACAAATAGTGGATTTAAGTAAATCTTCTCTATATGTTCTGGCAGCATTTCTATATCAATATCACATAAAGTTAAATACTAAAACTAATATTCAAAAATTAACTTATGCCCTTATGTTTGTTAATGGGTTAATTTTAACCAATCTGTATTTGGCCAAACTCTCCAGTCTATTGGTCGAAAAGGTCTATGGAACAAAAATTGAAAAACTTGAATATCTAAATGCCACAAATTTACAACTCTTTATACGTGAAAATGCAATATGCCTATTTGCACATGTGTCCAATGTTCCCCGAAATAATTATAAAAAAAGTAAAATTTATGGAAAATTCCCAACTTTACCAATATTCAGCGTTCACTAAATAACTCTCAGTTACTGTTGGTTTTGGATGATCGAATTAATTTTCTATTATTTCAACAATTATATATTAAAAACACCTCGTATTATGCCATTAATGAGATACTTTATAGTCGAGGTTTTTATTTTACCGTACGCAAAGGTTTACCTTATATTCAATTATTTAATCGTTATTTGCGATATATAATAGAATCGGGTATTATTTACAAAATATGGAGTGAGACAAATTTGGATGGTATTATTAGCGGAGAGATACGATTTTTAAATGACTCGGAAAATAGCATTAATTATTATTTGAGTTGTGAATATTTCTATATAACTTTGTGTTTTTATGGTGTTGGCAACATTTTAGCTGTAACTGTATTTGTTATGGAATTAATTTATTTTAAAATTTTAAAGAAATTTTCTAATATTTTGAAATGTTAAAATGTTTATTTTTAAAAATAATTCTAAATAAATTTTTAAATTTTATTTTTAATCAAATCAAATATTTGTTATAAATATGGATGATCGGTTTACTTGCCCTTTAACAGAGTCCTTCTATATATCTGCAAGAAAACATAAAACTGTAATTTTTCTCGATAGGACAAGGGCAGGTATCTCTTGTCAAATGAGAACAAATAGAATTTGGTGGAGGGATTGTAAGAGAACACTGAACTCTCAGTTCCTCACAAGGATGATATAACGAGCGAAATCTGTTCAAAGAGAAGAGAAAATTACATGGAGTCTTTCATGTCAATTAAAGGGTTTGGACTATGCTGATGATATTTGCTACTCTTGCAAAAGATGTTTTTTAAAATTCCATCTTTGCGATATGAAAAATTTAGTATGAAATTAGAGCATTGAAAAAAATTGACTGAATTTGAGAAACTCTGGTTCTCACAAAATGTAGGTCATTACAGAAAATCCCGAAATTGACATTTCAGAACAGTGAAAATGCGTAAAGGATATTTGAGCATTTTTTAAAACTCAAAATTTTTGGAAAAAATTAAATTTTTTTAACATTAATTTTTTAAGACTTAAAACTTTTTATTTCATAAAGATTTTGGACCCGCTTTAGCAAAAAAAACTTGGCAACGAATAGTCCTATATTTGAAATTTAGAATTATTGAAGCTAAATATATGTTAAACTATAAAAGATAGCCTACTTATACGACCACCGTTAGGTCCACAAAGTCCATACTGAATACTTTAAAACTTCTTCTATCACTACCTGAAATTTCGTTAATATCGGACTAAGCATTTCGTTTGAAACACTGATTGGCGGTACATACGCAGACGTAAAGAACAACGAAGGTGACATTTGATCGACCACTATCCAATCTAGAGATGCTCACAATAATCCAGACAAACAAGCTAAGAAATGTGAAGCTTGATTGGTACGTTAGTATCCATCATATAAAAAACTACTGGTTTTCATCAACAAGTGCGTTACAGTTATATGCAGAATATTCTGGCCCAATAACATCAACAACAGAGATCTCTGAAACTTTAACAACGAGGAATCCATAATGATACAAATAAAATGAGTTGGATCGACCATACTATCCGGAAACACACCGGAGTGAACAACCAGTGTAGAATCCTTACTATTCAAGAAGCCTTCATTGGCAAAGAAAAACTTAGAGATTTAGGACAAACCAATATTATATGGGAAGATGCAAAAATAACTAATTCAAAAGTGTCCTCATCTTTATACTTTATGGAAAGTGATGTCCCAAACTAAACTAATATTGGTTATCGAATATTAAATGCGTACTAAAGCGTATTAATGTCAATTACGCTTCTAGGAGACAGATTCATTGATTTAAACATAGGGCCTATAGAACTAGGGAGAGAGTTAACTCCCATACTAAACAAATTTTGGTTATAGAATAACTAATGACTTTTTACAGCGAAAATCTTAAATATTTTGTCGCAGTTTTGCTGCTGTGAGAAGTTTTATTTATGGAACTATAAATTTAAAGTTTTGAAGACGAAAATCCAATCAAATATTTCGGTCACATTTTAGACTATAATTTTTTCTACAGTAAAAAGTTTTTGAGGTTGTCTCAGAAAATCGGTGTATAATTTATTCTTTGTAATAAACCGATTTTATTAGTTTTAAATAACAATTTGCGGACAGTGATAAACATCTGTGCTAAATTTCATTGAACTAAGTCTATTAGCTCAATGGAAAATAGACGGACGAATATAGAAAAATCGACAGAAGATAGATGAGTGGTGTACATCTATCTTCTTTCTCTTTCCCTTCCCATTACAATAATCCTTTTACATCTCAACTCCCTGCCTCTTTCAACTATTTACTTGTAACTTTACATTTCTACTTTCTCCATTTCAAATACTTCTCTGTACAGGTAACACCAGAACCCCAAAAGTACCATGCCTTGTTTCTTTTAAAACTTCGAGGCAGCCTGATGACCTAAATTAACATATGATGCTGTTTTCACTGCCAATTTTATAAGAAAAGCGATGGAATTTTTATTTTTAAATGGGAAGTAGGAATCATTAGACACTTTCTGGACCATTATCATTCTCTTAACGTCTTGAGAAATCCAATTTTTATAGTCTAAACTTGAATGATCTACATTATGTTAGCTTAAGAAGAACTGAGCTATTTTAAATTTGCGTTCAAAACTGTTTGAAAATTTCAGAATCTTTGAATACAAGAACATATAGTCAAATTCGGAAGAGTCTGAACTTGGTTCTATAGAGTTAGACTATATTATAAAATGTTAAATATTTTTTGTTACGTCAGGAGTTCCTTTATAATTTTTAGACATTTTTGTAAAGAGACATTTCCTGCTTTCCTTTAAGTTATCCTTTTTACTACTTAAAATTTTGACTGCCATCTGTAGGAATTTACATGCACTAAATTTAGTGACTACCCTTTTGTCAATTCAGCAACCCCTCACTTTTTCACCATCTAAATTGATGGATTTTTAAACAACCCTTATTTGTCAGAACAGAGAACATGTGAATTAAAGAAAATAATAATTTTCACATGCTTTCACATTACCCTCATTTATGAGAAATTCACCATATTTAGTGTTAAAGACTCAAATCGATATCACAAAACCGTTAGATTTAAAATTAACATTTAACCTAAGAAATTTTCAGTTTATTTTGGGAATGAAGAAAAAAGCATCAGTGAAAAAAACAATATTTATTGGAGGATGGCGAAATTATTGCCACACTTAAAGCTGAATTTAAACACACGTAGTAGATTAAGGATCGATTGATGTTCTTCTTATAAAAAAATATTTTGTTTAGTTTTTGGCCAAATAAAAACACCTGAGTTTATAAGTTATGTTTGTCTGTCTTTGTTTGTTTCTACAGACTTTGTGGTTTGTCGTGACGATGAAGTAAATATTGGCGTCTGATGTTTTTTTTTTTTGTACTGGCAATTTTTGGTTTAAACAAAAAGGCGTTGAGAAGAAACTGTATTTTGGAATCTACATATTAGAGTAAAGTAGTCCCTGGTAAAATGTGGAACTATCCTTCACCACCAGAAGTGGCGAAAACTGTAAAAGAGCTCCAAAGACTAGAATATGATTTTATTCTATGATTTAGAGGTTAATTTGCCATATAGTTTCTGTTTTACATCCCACACTGTAATCTGGTTAACTTCCCATACTGGTTCAAAGTCCAAACTGTTGATATAAAGTCCAGACTGTAAATTAACTTTTAGTTCAGAATGTAAACTGGTTTATGGTCCAGATTGTATACTGGTTTATCGACCATACTGTAAACAGGTTCACAGTCTACACTGTTAAACGGGTTACAGTAAAAACTGGTCAGTAAACTAGTTTACACTCCAGACTGTAAACTGGTTTACAGTCCAGACTGTAAACTGGTTTACAGTCCAGACTGTAAACTGGTTTACAGTCCAGACTGTAAACTGGTTTACAGTCCAGACTGTACACTGGTTTACAGTCCAGACTGTAAACTGGTTTACAGCCCAGACTGTACACTGGTTTACAGTCCAGACTGTAACTGGTTTACAGCCCAGACTGTAAACTGGTTTACAGTCCAGACTATAAACTGGTTTACAGTCCAGACTGTAAACTGGTTTACAGTCCAGACTGTAAACTGGTTTACAGTCCAGACTGTAAACTGGTTTACAGTCCAGACTGTAAACTGGTTTACAGTCCAGACTGTAAACTGGTTTACAGTCCAGACTGTAAACTGGTTTACAGTCCAGACTGTAAACTGGTTTACAGTCCAGACTGTAAACTGGTTTACAGTCCAGACTGTAAACTGGTTTACAGTCCAGACTGTAAACTGGTTTACAGTCCAGACTGTAAACTGGTTTACAGTCCAGACTGTAAACTGGTTTACAGTCCAGACTGTAAACTGGTTTACAGTCCAGACTGTAAACTGGTTTACAGTCCAGACTGTAAACTGGTTTACAGTCCAGACTGTAAACTGGTTTACAGTCCAGACTGTAAACTGGTTTACAGTCCAGACTGTAAACTGGTTTACAGTCCAGACTGTAAACTGGTTTACAGTCCAGACTGTAAACTGGTTTACAGTCCAGACTGTAAACTGGTTTACAGTCCAGACTGTAAACTGGTTTACAGTCCAGACTGTAAACTGGTTTACAGTCCAGACTGTAAACTGGTTTACAGTCCAGACTGTAAACTGGTTTACAGTCCAGACTGTAAACTGGTTTACAGTCCAGACTGTAAACTGGTTTACAGTCCAGACTGTAAACTGATTTACACTCCAGACTGTAAACTGATTTACACTCCAGACTGTAAACTGATTTACACTCCAGACTGTAAACTTGTTTACACTCCAGACTGTAAAATGGTTTACACTCTAGACTGTAAATTAGTTTAAACTTCAAATTTTAAATTAGTTTACACTCCAGACTGTAAACTAGTTTACTCTCCAGACAGTAAATTATTTTACATTCCAGATTGTAAATTATTTTACACTCCAGACTGTTAACTGCTTTACACTGTAAACTAGTTTTTGCTCCAGACAGTATACTATTTTAAAGTCCAAACTATAAACTGATTTATAGTACAGATTGAAAACGGTTAATAGTTCATATGGAATATTGGTTTATAGTCCAAATTCTAAACTAGTTTATAGTCCAGACTGTCAACTAGTTTATAGTTCAGATTGTAAACTGATTATAGTCCTTACTGCCAACTAGCTTATAGCGCAGATTATAAACTAATTTATGGTCCAGACAGACTAAATTGGTTTATACTCCAGCCTAACAACTGGTTTATAGTCCACACTGTCAACTAGTTTATAGACCAAAATGTAAACTGGCTTATTGTTTAAACTGTAAGCTCATTTAAAGTCCAGCTTATAATCTGGTTTGCAATCCATAATGTAGACTGGTTTATAGACCAGACTTTAAACGGGTTTATTTTCTAGACTATAAACTTATTACCTCCAATAAAACGCTCCGAGCATTTACCACATTAAATCGCTCACAATGAGTTTATTTAGTGTCACCTGTAAACTCTTAATGATTTTTCTTTTTTTTTACCCAACAGACTTTCAATTAAATCAATATTCATGAGCTGGACCATCCTCTAAGTATAATCTTACTACAATACAACTATGGTGTAACGTATTTTTTGTTTATTTAACCAAAATTAAAGAAAATAAAAGACTTCAAATCGAAACCTGACTCAATTGGCAGCCAGCTGCTGTTTTTGGATATTATGAACATTTGTTAATCTAATGTTCTTCTAAGGAGTGAAAAAAACTCCAAACGCCAAAACTAAAGGTGATTACCTTATAACGTCACAAAACACCAAAAAATGCTACAAACTTTAAGGCATTTACGAACATTTTTTGTCGTGGGAAAATATGTAATTTTAGCTTAAGAAAATTTCAAAATCTTCTAAGATGTTTTTTTTTCTTCTCGAATTTGTAACAAAATCGCAGAAAAAACAGCCGCGGGCTTATAATTTAGAAAATGTGGGTAAGAAGAATATAATTGGTAAGAGAAGTTTTTAAAGAGCTGTATAAAGAATAATAAATAATAAAAAAAACATATAAGTAGAATTACGGGAATAACGGTAAATAGGGATCATTATTTGCTACATTAGCAATTTTCTTTATTGTCTCCCTATATAGTTAGTAACCTGAAAGTAGTTTTAAGTCAGATTTGCTTCTGAATTTATAGCGTTGTAATGAGTAATACACAGCTTTAAAACATCGAACTAATCACACTTCATTAAGAGTTATCGTAAGAAACCTTTAAAGCCATTCAATTCTTCCCTTCAAATATGGTGTAGTTCTTTTCAGATGTGCCTTAAGGTGCAAATCGTAACTTCGAATCGTTGGTGTTGGCAGCAGCATGACAATCATTGATAAACAAATACAGTCAGTATGAAATAATTAATGTTTCGTCATAATCGAAGACTCCTTTTGGAAAAAAATAATAATAAACTTTATTATTGTTGTAACTACCGCTGCCAATTTTATGCAAAACTAAAATTCACCGTGGGGCAAATAAATGTGTGACATGTGTCATAAAGAAAATTACTAAAATTTTGCTGAAAGCGGCCAAGTTAAAATAATTATGCAAGTCTTTTGGTACCCTTGGAAGATGCCATATAAACAACTTTAATAACATTAGTTGAAAATGTCTTATTTGGCAGCGACGAACTTTAAATATCCTCTACCACTAAAATTTTAGAAAAATCTACATAAATTAAAAATATCGAATTTGAAAAATAACATTATATTTGATCAGCCGATAAACCCGATTCCACAGAAATTCCTTCAATGGAAGATATAGTAGAAATATGGCTCAACAGTTTGTAAGTTACAAACTTTATAAAAATATCCATTCACTTTTTATAAAACACAGGTAGTCCATCTCCATTTATAACCTACCCCACTTCTACAATGGCCTTAATTCCAGGCAGTTTTGAGGATTTGCGTCTCTTGACAAAAATACCATATTTTTGTTTTTGTATCACTCAAGAGCTTGTTTATCATAGTGACAAGATGCCAATTCAAGCAAAAAATAAGTGGAAACATAATAAAGTCTTATGAATGGAAGCATCTTTTGAATACTTATAGAGCCCGTTGAAAAAAGTGATTGGCCTCTTATGTTGCAACTGCATATTACTTGCCATATTAAGAACCTTTTGTGAAATTGTGATAGCTCGTGGGTCCTAAACTATTCTTCTACATTTCCACGACCATCAGCAACAAACAAATTTTGAGTAGAAAATTGCGAAACAAAATCTTTTTGAAAGACTTCAATTTTCGTGCTCCGGTTTTAGCCGATAAATTTTTAGCATCGCTTCTGTCAGGAACTTTTTGAGTCTTGTGTGTTTTTGAACCTGCATTGGTTTTAACTTTTCGTACCAAATTGTCCGAGCTCTGAACAAGCCGTGCAGCTTTCGCGATGGGTGCGTTGGAAACTCTTTTGAAAATGTCTTATATTTTTTGGCCAATTTCTTGTAGCACCAATACGCACTTTTTTCTACTTGACATTAAACATGATAACTGATATATTTTACAAAGGTGAATTGATCAAAGAGATATCAATAAAACTTGGGTTAAACATTTTAATGAAAAACGTGTGTTAAGCATATTTCGATCTCACTTCGCTAACAAGTAGTATTTTTTTATCTGTTACTACAATGTTTTCTCAATTGACCCTGTTTTTAAAATTTTTATTAGGAAGATTTAATCTAATTCGTTCAATATCCATTTTATAGGCTTTTTTTTACAAATTTGTATTCTTAATAAATCGGTCAGAATTTCAAATGATATCAAACTAAAATATGGCAGAAGCTATCGATAAATAGATAATAAGCTGATTATTAAACAAATAATTTATTCTAAAAGCTAATAAATCGAATAATAAACGTTGTTGTTGTATCTATATCATTGCAATTTCATCGACTCTTGGTAACTTGATTCCCCAAAATCCATGCCAAACTCTTTGACAGTGAGGTATATATAATCTATAATTTAGGTTTTTGCTAAATGATATAAAACTCATTACTTATTTGATTTGTATCAAAAATTAGCTTTAATTAATGAATATTTTTTTCCGCAATTTTTTAGTCCCAGTATTCCATTTATATTCTCTAAAAAAATTAATGCATTTCTTTTAAATTAACACGAATATTTCAGAATATATGAACTTATTAGACGAAGTAATCCTACCGTATCCAACTGATTTGGGCCATGCAACAAGACAATGCACCGAAACATAACAGCAAAATAAATAAAAGGTAGTTTCAGAATAAAGAAGTCAATGTAATGAAATGGCCTGCCCAGTCTCCCGATGTAAATCAAATCGATAATTTGTCTACAGACATGTAAAGATGGGCTCGGTAATTGAACCGACCAATAATAGCGATCTGTAGACCACTGTAGAGCGGGTATGAAACTGGAAAATGTTTGAATGTAATAAATTAGGAAGGAAGGCAATATTCGCTGTTATGCTACAAAATGCTATGAATAAATAATAAGCTCAATTCGATAAAGTACCACTAAGAAATTAAACAACAATGTTTTATTTTTGGGTTTTTGTTATAGGTGAAACCGGGTGGTGCTATTATTTTAACGCCAGGATTTATCAATTCTGCTGGAAAAAAATTAATTTAAAAAAAGATAATGAAATTTAAATTTGTGACTTATTAAAGAAGACGTATTTATGCGGTGCTATTATTTTGGCCGTAGCTGTATTCAGTTAAAAAAAAATGATGCTACACACACCTTTAATTATAGCATTTGTCTCAGAATCATTTTTTTGAAACCGATTTAACGATGTCCGACTTGTTATCCATTTTAACGTTGTAAACACTTCACACGTCTCAGTTTAAGAGAAAATTTGCCAAAGACAAAGCCTTCTGAATCGGTTATGTTCGATCCAATATGTCTAGTAGTTCCCATATAAATGACAAGAATATATTTTTTAATAAAATTGAAACAAAGAAATATTGTACTCAGTATTTACATTTCAAATTTTCAAAATATCTGTCCATAAATGATCATAGCTCCCTTACAGGTACGTTTCGAAAAAAATAATATTATACGGTATATTAAATTCTTAATTTTTTGGAGATAATGGCCCATAGCCCTCATTTGAATTTTACATCCGAAAATCACACCCATTGTAATATTAAATTTTTATTTCTCCATTTTCTGTCAATATTTAGTTCTATCATATTATATCGGATTATATGTCACATTTACTTTTATAACCCACTATGCACTAAAACTTCACAACAACTTCAAGCGATGCAAATTTAATTTTAATTTTTAATGGCGAAATTTGAAGGCGTGTAATTTTTATTGAGAAGAGCAAAAAATAAAAATCACATTAAAGCGTTGGAATGTCTTCCATGCAGTAATGTGCGATTTTTTTCTTTTTGGTTGGCAACTGCTTAATATTTGGCAATAAATATTAAAATTATAGCGAAATATTTTGACAATAATTGTGAAACACAATAAATAATTTTTAAGTTTAACTAACTTGTTAGTGAATTAAAATCTGTTTTGATTTAAAGTTATCTTTATAAGGAGTGAGGTGGAAAAATTCTTAACACACATTTTTCTTTAAATTTTTAAACAAAGCTTCATGTGCTTTTTTTGTTATCAAGTTAATCTGATTGAAATTACTGACTAGAAGAAGACGCCTACCAAAGTTATAGTTAATATTTTTAACACAATCCATCTTGGGCCTAAAAAGAAATTGGCCAAACATACAAGATCTGCCTTAAACTGTTCCAGTGTTATAAAATAGTACCGGAAAGGTAGAAAGAATGGACGACCTGATATTTCACAAGCCAAAAATAGAAAGCATTTTCAAAAAGAGTTCCCAATAGTGCTCGGACTATTTTGGAGATACAGGTTTATGAATAAACAAGGCTTAAAAAAATTACCTGACAAAAACATATATTCTTGCTGCATAAGAGATGACGATGTGGTCAAAAATTGAATGCTACTGATGCTCGAGGGTCAAAAATTCTGAAAAAGAAGGAAAAACCTCGAACGGGCTCTACTCATATCAACAATTTTCATCAGGAATGTCAACATAAAGGCTGCTTCCATTCATAAGACTTCATAAAGTGTCCGCTTATTTTGGGCCTAACCAGGCATCTTGTCGCTATTGGTAACAAGCCCTTGAGTGGTACTGGAACAATAATGTGTTGTTTGTACCAAGAGAGGCAAATCATTCAAAATGTCCGGAGCTTAGGCCAGTGGGAGTTATTGAGCTTTTATTAAACGAGATCGAGGTGGAGCAAAGTGACAGAAATTTCAATGAAATAAAATTTAAAAAATATTTAGCAGTTTCTTTTTCATTAACATTTATGTATGTTAAGAATTTTTCGATCTCACTCTTTATAAAGAATAAAAATCTTAAATTATTTCCATGCCCTTCATTAAATTTCATATTAACTAACATTCATGTAATTATTAGTTAATATATTTTTCTATTTATTAAATAAATTCTAATAATTTTAATTAGCTGCACCCACTTTGAGATCAACGTAAAGGGCCATAATTTAAAGCGAATCATTGTTTGGTCAGATATTAGAAAAAAAAACTATAGAAAAAAAATAATTTGTAAATTAAAATGACATTTGATTTAAAATACTTACGAGATTTTTATATAAATATTTATAAAGTTTTTTTTTTTGTTGTCATAAGCAAATAAGTTTAAAATCACATCAAGTTAATATGAGTATTAAAAGAATAAGTAGTTAATGTAAGGCCATGACGAATATTGAATACCCTTAACTTTAGATAATTTATAAAAAAAAAAAAAGTTTAAAATCTAAGAGCTGACAAGGAAACATTCTAATGATATACTTTAGTAACTTTTTTAAAAGATTTTAATTTAACTTAAAGCTTTATTTTATATTAAGAATACTGAGATCTTAAGCTAAAGTTTAACACCCATTTTTATGACTTTAATTTTTACTATTCTATATTCTTAATAAATCGGATGAGTTTTAATTTTGAAAATATCAAATTGAGCGCTTTTCAAAGGCTTAAATGTTCACAAATTTTCAACATTTTCAGAAAATTTTTTTATATAATTTCATCAAGTTGCGAATGGATCATGTTTCGTTATCTACTATGCAGCAAGAATATTTTTTAGATAACTAGACTTCAATTTCACGACCTTTTTGAGCCTAATATGGTTTAAAGCATATATTAGCTCCGAACACTGACCTAAACGAGCTACTTTTCTTTCGGATGTTTTGCAAGTTTGACGGCCCAATTTTGTGGCACCAAATTAGGTTTTGTTGAAAATATTTAAACAATTTTTTTTTGGTCACTCAGTTTAATCAGATTAAAAATAAATTGAGATTTAACTTGATAACTGACATATTCAGTTCTTTAGAAAATATATATAGACCGATATCTGAAACAATCTTAAAATTAAAATTAAATAATTTTACAAAAGTTTATCAATAGTCGGTTTATACCCACTATATAATACCATAAACTATGACGCAGTTATGACAAATTATGAAATGACCCTTATAGAATTTGATTTAATGATTTGTGCTTCTAAAAACACACTAAAAATTTCGGAAGTGAAAATAGTATAAGAGCACAAATTTTTATTGAAATTTATGTAGGCTTAAAATGACCGATGTTACGGAAATTTGGAATGAAGATTTGGATAAGAACAAAAATTTATTTGTTCCAAATTAATTTAAATAACTTTAATTTTTGTGAATCTTCTCATTCCGGCGGTATATTTTATATCGGTTCGAATATGACCAATTTCAATATTCCTCGTCCCATAAAATTGTCACCTGTAAAATGTTTATAATTGAAAATGAAAGGACGGACGGATGAAAAGACATCGTATTATTGACTCAGAAAGTTATTCTTTTAGGATCGGTATACTTTAGGTTCTTCTATATATTACAAACGTTAGAACAAACTCATAATACCCCGATTACCTATGGTGGTACAGAGTATAAAGAGTTTGGGACAAATTTTTATAAAATTGGATTAAGAGAAAATGAGTTGTTGAGACTGAAGAAAATTAAAAAAAAATATATATACAAATGCAATTAGAGACTTAAATCGACCATAAACTTTAAGCTTTAATAAACAAAAACAAATATAGTAAGAGGTCTTCCAACAAAAGTGCGTATTTGAAAAGGTTTGTATTATTCAGCTCTTGAGTCGATATAATCTTGTCAAAAAAGGTCAACAATTTAATACATTGTTAAAATTTTTTTATTATTATTTCTTTTCATATCGGGGCAGTTTCTTGTTCTCAACATTATTAACACGTATAGAAAAAATTTACCACTTAACTGAAACCGGAAAAGGTTTTCCAATCAAAACATATAGAGGCATTGCTTGAAATGGTGTGTACATTTCAGCTCTTGAGTCACTTTAATCTTTAAATCTTTGTTAAAAATTCACCACAGCGATTTTTGTGTGAAGTACAAATATTAGGCTCGTTCGTGTGCCGATGTCGACGAATCTTTTGTTAAACTGTCTCGGACCACTTTAATGTTTCTCGTAAACTAATTATGTGAGCATGTTCTTTTGGTTACAGTTATTTTGGAAGACTTTGTTTAAAAATCCCATACAATAAGTATGGGTCTCATCTTCTACTACAACTGTGGAAGTAGTCGCCATGAGAGTGAGAAATATATATAGTTTTTCAACTCATGTGTGACTCTTTAGAAATGGGAGAAAATAAGGAAACCTTTTCAAGAAATGTGTGAGATGCAAGTCATATAATGGTCTACAAAGCCGATGTATTTTTGTTTTTGTTATGAACATGGGAGTGATTCTGATTTACTGTAAGGACTGATGAACTCAACAAGTTCACTTCAACATTTTATATGCTGAAAAACTTTGATGAGATCCAAATTTTATATTACACCTAGAATGAACAATTCCCCCTTTGTTATGGTGTAGGGTATACAAAAGTACTTCCATATACATTAATTGAAAATTTACCATAAACACTACCATTAATAACAAATCAACCATATAAACCAAACAAACAAATAAACATTTAAACCACTGACCAACAAACAAACAAACAAACAAACAAAACCAAACTGTTCAACCACCCAATCAAGCAAACAATTGTCCAACCAAAAGTCAAATGAAACGAAAAATAAAGACCCGACATACATTTGAACATAAATACTCGAACTTCTATGAGTAATAAAAATATATTTAAAATAACAATAAAACTCAATTGATTTAATCGGAAATGCACTAAAACCCAGAATAATAAAAATAATTTTAAAAGTTTTAGTTTTTTATACCCTACACCACCGTAAGTATTGGAGTAACAGGCGTTTATGCTTTTGTATGTTACATAGAGAAAAAATTATGTAACATACTCTTTTAAGTACATCGTTCGACACAGAATCTTTTCTGAGTCGATATAACGATGTCCGTTCTTCTGTCTCTCTGTCCTGCTGGCTGTCTATATATAAACATTATGAACACTCTACAGATCGCAATATTTGGACTATCATGATTAAATTTTGTACATGTTCTTTTTTGCTCAAGACGAAGCCTATTGAAATTGGTCATAATTGGTCATTTCAGGTAACTCCCATACAAATGTCCTCTCGAAATGGAGTTTACGATCAAAAAATGCTAAATATAAAATGATTTAAACGAAACCAAACACAAACAACGAAATTAATCAACAATAAATATTGTTATTAAACTTGGTATATTATTCTTAATCAATGTGCTAAATTATGCGAGGGTCGATACATTACTTCTCATAAGTCCCGTACATGCCCCCTTCCAAATATCACAAAATAGACATAAATCTCGCATATACCTTGGTATTTTCAAAATAACTACTCATCAATGTTCGAAATTATACGGGGGTCGGTTCATCATTTCTTCAAGGTCCAATATAACCCCTTAGAAAAAAAAAAAACTTTTAAACACATACATTTACATAAATGTTAATGTCAAACTAATTTGCTTCACACTCAATCATTAATCAGAAAATAACATTTAACGAGGGTCGTTCATAAAATTTTCGTAGCTGTCGTTTACAATCAACAATGTGGTGTAGGGTATTATATAGGCGGGCTTGACCGACTCTAACATTTTTACTTGTTTTTTGTTGTTACTGCTCTTGTAAACTATTCAATTCATTATACACGAGCACACTTTGAATTCTACCGCACCCCGTTTGTTCCGATCATAAGAGGACGGTATAAAAAGTATCCCACCCTACTCAGTTTTAAGTTTATTTTAATTTATAACTATTTTATTATTATTTTTTCAGCTTAAAGTTTAAATGCTGTAATTAAACTTGGTATTGAAAAAAAGTAGAGATAAAAATTTTAAAACTAAAAAACTAAAATCGAAAATAAATCGTCAATAAAAATAAAATCACTTTTAAATTGAGAGACAACTGAAGTAATTAAAATGATTTCAAACTTATTCGGTCGCGTATGTCGGACAAAATCTTCACACTGTTTTTAATGAACGCAAAAACAAAACTGATCTTTATCTTGAGATCTTTTATTTCTTGTTTTTGTATTTAATTCAGATAAATGAATCGACATCAGTGATGTGATGTTGTTTGTTGTAAAAATTTAATTATTCATGTAACGAGTAATTTGAATTTGTTTTGAGAAAAATGTGTGTTCCTATACCCTCCACCACCGCAAGTGGTAAAGAGGGTACATTAATTTTGTTATTCCGTCTGTTACGCTTAGAAGGAATCATCTAAGACCCATAATGTATTATGTCCGTTTACCTCGTTACTTTTCTAAAAATCATCAAAATCGGTTCAGTAGATAAAAGTTATAGTCAAAAAAATAACCAATTTTACTACTTATAAAGGGTTTCCTAATGTATATAAGAAATGTTTGTTTGTGCGTACAATTTACATGAACGAAACATTATTTCTTAGGCATTTGTGGTGGAGGGTATTGAAGATTCGACATAGCCGAATACAACATTCTTACTTGTTTTGATTTAAGTTAATCAATGTATTTGCATAGTCAATTTATATGAGGTCATGAGAAAGCAATTTGTAACTTTATCGGGTAACAATGATTAATAAGATGTTTTAAATTCCTACATACACATTGATGCATATTTCTATAAACGCATTCAATATTTTTCGAAATTTTTTGTTTTATCTTCGTTGTTCTCATCCAAAGGAAAAGTTAAAGTTTTTTAATGAGCGGCAACTTTATAGTACTTTAAAAAAGTAATTCAAATTTGTTTCTAAGTGTTGTTTGCCTTATTCAAGGTATTATTTTACGTGGAATATTTCTATAAACGCAGACGTATATTTTAATAACAATATATACATTTTTCTAACTTAATAGATAAATGTTACAACCTTTAAAGATGCCCAAAATTAAAGTATTAATTAATATTCTAAACGTCCTTTAAGTAGAGTGCAAAATTCCATAGCCATCTCATAGCCAATGCATAATAAATCCAATCTAATCCATTTAAAAAATAATAAATTGTAACAATGAACATTTTGTAACTGATTGATTGAGATCAAATCAATTGTTCCACCACCTACCGCCACCACCACTAATATAAACAACAAAACCCCAACACGTTTGATTTTTTTGTTTGCTTTTTTCTAAACTCTTTACGGTTCCATATTTCTAATTTAAACAAATACGTTTGATTGTTTGATTTCACTCATCAGCGAATCTGCGAATCAAGTGGAGAATACAAAACATTTTTTTTTTTTTTTGAAATGAATTGTTTTCTTTTTCAATATTTATATGCGGTAAAACCACAATTTGACTTTAATTAATGCATTCATCACAGAGCAGCAACTGCAACCAGAGAAGGAAGAAAAATACTAAACAGAAATAAATAAATAAATAAAATCACATTTATGTAAATTATATAAAATAATTTATCACACGTCGATCGTTAAATTCAATTTGACTCGTTTTATTTTATTTTTCTATTCAATTTTTTTAAATTCTTTTAATTTTCAATCGGTCGCCTAAGACTGATTTCTTGTTGGTTTTATTATACTCTCCACCATCTTACGTAGAGAAAAAGAATATTTTAGATTTTTTATTCTGTATGTACAATCAAGAAGTTGCTTGTTATATTTATCTTCCACCTAATAAATCTGAGCCGTTTAAAGAATATCCGACTATCTGTTAACCCATCGCCTGTTCAAGCTGACCCAATTAATAGCCCGAGCTCAGCAAAACTTTTGCATGATTATTAGTTTATATTTTGAGAAGCTTCCTACTTAACACCAGCAAAATCGGTGCAGTAAATTAGAAAATACAGAACAGAATCTTAGACAACCTTCTTAAGTATTTATGTCTTGTACTTAAAAAAAACTTTAAATAATTTTGTGAGTATAAGAGTGTGTATACCCTACACCACCATAGCACAGAAACAGATCTCAATAAAATGTCCTGCGATTAGAGCCGATTTAGTAGGCTCCTATCTGGTCTAGAACATGGTCAGTAATCTTTTAATGTTGACTACCTCGGGTAACTTACACAACTTTAACAATTCTCAAAAATTTATTTGTGAATTGAGAGAAATTTTTTATGTACTCTAACGACCATTTTTGTATACACTTTCGCATATTCCTATAAATGCAGTTAATTTTTATACTCTCCACCACCACAGGTGGTGATGATGGTATATTCACTTTGTCATTCCGTGTGTAAAGCCAAAAAGAAATCAAATCAAAAGATATATTCTTATATCAAATTAAAATCTGAGTCTGACAGCTGTCCGTTTGTGTGTCCCTTTGTCTGTCTGTCTGTCTGTCTGTCTGTCTGTTGGAAACATTCTTACTCCTAGAATAATTATCCGAATTCCATGAAATTTGGTCATATTGTTTCCTAAAAAGTTTCCTATTCAAAACCAGCTGTATCGGTTTATTGATAAAATAGATATAGACAGATATCTGAGATAACCTCAAAATTTTGAAAAGGACTTTCTAAATATATATTATATAGTTTTCATTATCGCACAAATAAACATCAATATGGGATCAATGGAAAAAAGTTATAGTCTGAAATATGCAAAATTTTGATCCTTCCCAAAATCTGTATGATCTATCGCAATTTTTAAGATAATTTTCTGAAATTTGTCAAGTGCATTCATCTTAATACAATAATAAACGCAAAGAAACTGAATTGTAATGGAGTTAATATTTCACCCAGTCACCAATAAATCATAAAATTTCTAAATATGAACCGATATAATTAATTTCTAAACGGTCTTGAATATATTTTATAAATTTTATTAATTTGGGCCCATATTTAACTATGGCTCCCATATAAAATCTATATCTCGGTATCAATATTTGTAAGTAATTTCTAGAATATGATAGTGGTGGAGGGTATTAAGACTTGGCACAGCCGAATATATGGTATTAGGAAAAATACCAAAGAGAATTACAAAAAGGCAGATTAATCTTATAAAACATGCAACACGTTACAAATTGAATGTAACATAAATCAAGGACAAATAAAATCTTCCTGAGGCTTCTAAACACGTTACTTCCATTTTGGAAGCCCAACATAATATGGAAGAAGACAAAGTGTTAGCCAACATAAATAAAACCATCTGAATTTGCACGAAAATGTATGAAATGGAAAGAGAAGTGAAAAAAGATCAAAAACAATTTAATTTGAAAGATTCTGAGCCTTTTACTCATGTTGTTGGCACGATTTGAGATCAAACGATATTTGGATGTCAAAATGTAATTTCGGCGCTATTAGTGTTTTTTGATTTGTTCCAACAAAAATAAATATCGCAATTTGTAGCGAATTGTTGGAAATGCTTTTTTACCTTTCATGGATGAAAGAATGAATGTAGATTGTACACTCCAGCAAAACAGTGTTGTGGGGCATGTTACAAAGCAGTCTAAGTCATATCATAATTAACTCCTTGCCACTATAAAGAACTTGTTGGGATATATGGCCCGCAAAGTCAACTAGTGCCCAAAATGAAATGTCTGATAATAAATTTTTCAGAGCTAAAACTAAAAATAAAGCAAGTTTAGGAGCAGATTGATTCTGATCTTCTTAAGAATTAGTGGAAACAATGTCACACAGTATTTGTTAGATAATGCAACAAAGCAATATCTGCCATTATAACTGTTATAGAGCCTTACAAAGTTATAAAAGCATTTATAATGGTGATAATAAAGTTATAAAATGAAATGAAAATAAAGCTTTTCGTTAACAATATTTTAAATGAAGTCTTAGTAGATTTAATTAAAAATTATTTGCCCACTAAATATTTTCCAGTTTAATTTTTTCTAATTCTTTACAAAAAAGTTACTTGCTCTCTTATAGAAATACTAGCAGCCCCAGCAAACTTCGTTTTATGAAACAAATTTGCTAACTCTTAGCAAATATTCGTGTTCTATTATCATTTAAGTAGATCCTATAAATATTACATTTTGTCCAGTGATGGTGTCTCACAGTAGCATAATTGCTGCCAAATTTTTAAGACTCTCGCTATTATAGTTCTTATATATAGGGATACCCCTCCCTGATCCAACCTGTGAAACGTTTTGTCCAGTAAACAGTTCCTTGAAAAGTCGTTGTACCAAATTTGATAGCTCTCGCTGTTGTAGTTCTTTAGATATTTGATAAGTAATATTTGCTTTGTATGGAGGGCACCCCTATTTCTGACCATGTTACTTTTGGTATATAAGGATCATTTTATAAACACTACATCACAATTGCCTCTCAGTTTTGGAGTCTGTACGCTACATAGATATATACAAACATCCTATTTTCTTATATATATATGCACCAGTATCGTTTAGTTTCAGAGATTCTCAAGTTGAATATATTTTAATGCATTTTTTCCGATGATTTTTATTCCATTTAATTTAGTTATTTTATGTTGTAGGAATGTAGGAAAAACTTTCTACACAAGTATTTGTTATCTATGAAAACATACAAGAAGTTCCAATCAATCCAAACCATAACCACAGCTCTTATTTAAATACATTTCCAAAAATACTTTAGAGTACATAAATCTCGAAAAAAGAATTTTATTATTGAGATAAAATTTCGCGTGCTAAAAAAATTTAAAGAAAACCTCTCATAAACTTTTGAAAGTCATCTCAAATGGAATTTATTATTTTGCACTTAACTGATGTCTATGAATGAGTCCATTATTTCCCAGATAAATATTACCCGGTAATGGGAAGTGCACGAAATATGGCATATAAGATTTATATATGTCAAAATTCTGCTTCAGATTTAGGAAGATTTGGTCCTAGTTTTTATAGCTTTTATTTAATCCTACTTCCAAATCTTAAATACGTTAGTACAGATGAGGTTTACTTGAATTATGATAATTATTAACCGAAAATGGTGTTTGAATTTTAACAAGAGCCTCCCAATCCCATATAACCCACAAAATCATTTTAAAACTCATAAATTTAAATAAATCATAATAAAAATTTACTAAATCATAAAATCGAATGGTGTAGGGTTTCATAGAGTAAGTTTTAACAGACTATTTCCTTTTTATTTGTTTTTTACTAATTCGTTCAAATGTGTTTTAATAAAATTATTGCATATTTTTAATTTTTTATAAGTTTTTAATTTTTTTTCTGTTTATGTAATAATAAATTTATGCAAATCGTCTAATATCAGGTTATTTACAATACATGTTCAACAATTATTTAATTATTTTATTTTTTCTTTGAAATTTATTTTATTAGCAAACAATTTGTTATAAATTTATTTAACTTTTTTTAATTCCCGTTTTGTCTAATTCAATTAGATAAGAGTACATTTTTGTTTGGCCCTTGACTGTTGTAAAATTATTATTTCATTATTAATTTATTTTAAAATAAATTTATAATTTATTTTTATAGAGCACAAATGAGGGAAGTAGCCGGTTTATTACTCTAATGAAGGTAATAATTTATGCAACCTTGACTGTAATAGACCAGTTTCTGTTTGTTAAGAATTGTTTATTAAGTAACTTTTTGTAAGATAAAAAATTGAATTGCAAAGAAAAATCATGATGCTGTCAAACAAATGTTAATTAATTTGTTAGATTGTAAATTATACAACAATTTCATTTTAATGAAATTTTGTCTAAATTTCTCATAAATTTTGTTCTTTTTGTAACTTTGTAATAAATCACTGTGATGTAACGTATGATTAATATTGAAATTATAATTCATTAAATATTACTCATACGTATAGCTCCTTAATTAAATGAAATTTATCATACGTCAAATTTTTTATATTAAAAGAATATTTTAATATTAGAAAAAATATATGTTTTAAATAAATTCACCGCCGTAAGAGGAATTACATAAGACCCCGTTCAGAACATTTATTTGAGGACCAAATCTTATATTCCGCTTGCCCATCTGATTATCAGATTAGGATATTTGACCTGCCAGACGGCCTGTTGGGAAGACAAATCAGAAAACCGCTTTAATAGGCAATATCAGAGGCAACATCATAATTCAAAAAATATATCAATTTTTTTAAACTTCATATACTTTCAAGTAAAAGTGTCGGCTCTGATTCATTTATTGAAAAGATTTAACGATATTCCTCTAGAAAGTTATCCATGAAAAGTCAATAAAATGGTCGTCGCAATAGATATCTTGATGAAAATTTATATGGATTCATTACTTCACTTGGCGACAAAAAATTGTTTTGTAATCACAATTTTTTTGTAACAAATTTGATGAGGATCGATCAAAATCTCCTCTAATGCATAATATGCATTTCCGAAATTTTTATAATTTCCTCGCATTACGTATGATTAATATTTCAATGTCTTCATATTATA
>PYHX02000413.1:42834850-42853257 GCA_004302925.2 Cochliomyia hominivorax | reverse complement strand
CAGAAAAAAAAAACAAAATTGAGGCGAATAAGATCATTGATCAATTGTGTTGCAGTGAGGCAGATTCCCTTGACAAATATATGTGTCATATAACGTCGTATTACTCGGAAACCTAATGGAGTTCTTATTTCTTTATAACGAACAAGAGTATAAAACTCCATATATTGAACATTTCAATTTAATGTGTTAATACATTTTTCCAATAAATGAAAGTTAAACTATTTATGAGATTAATCTATTTTAAACAAATTATTTATTTGTTAAAATAAAATATGGGAGATTAAATACTGACGATTAAATTAAACTTAAAACGGTAACGACAAACGGCTATGCCGAATTTTTAATACCCTCCACAAAAAATGCGTGTAAAGTACATATACACAAAGACACTCAAACATGCGCTCACAAAATGATATAAAAGAGTTTTTCTTCAATAGAACACGGAACACTTAATTTGTTATAATTTTGGCTATAACTTTTTTCTACTGAAGCGATTTTGATAATAATTGAAACGGTAATGATATTTATGGCAAAATTTCATTCCAATTTGTCGATTCATGATTGACATTTTTACAAAAGTGTTTTGCTTGAACCTAATGGTTTCCTCAGACATCTGTCTATATATCTTTTAATATGAAAAACCGAGTTTTCTATAAAAACTGATCTGTAACTTCTGAACGACTAGTCCGATATAAGTGAAATTTCAAATAGTGATAGTAGAAGTATATTTTAAGTTTTGTGTTTGGACATTATGGTTTTATTTCTCAAATCGCAATTTTAAAAGTCTTATAATTTCTTTAAAGCCAGATATTTTCTAAAATTTTTGGTAATAGAATTTTTTGCTTCACGGTTAGAAAGATAAAGCAAAAAAAGTATTTTTGAACATTTTCGAAAGTATCTTGGGAACTGTTGGATTTATTTAAAATTTCAGATTAAGAAAATTCTATTTGAAGATCGAAATGTAATAATTTGCAACAAAACCTATATAAAGCTTTCAAGTTATTTCTCCGTCTATAACTTTTGATTCTATGAAGATATTTTAATTATTTCTTTATAAAGTTTTATCATTAGTTTTTTTATAAAATAAAAAATAGTTGATAAAAATCAGACAAAATTTGGACTCCCTACAACAAGAAAACTTTAAGAAGTCGAAAAGTAAAATTTTAAACTTTGGAAGCTAAATATCTCTCAAACTATAAGAGAAAGCCTACCCATGCGATGAGGCGAAATTCACTCACACGAAAAATTTTAAAAATCGCTTGAGATAAAAGAAATCTGGTTCGTTAACAATACTTTTATGATCCGTGGTTATCATCTTTGTTACCCTGTTAACAAACCACTCTTAGGTCCACAAAGTCTAAACTCAAAACATAAACTTGCCTACACTTCTACTATCATTTAAGCATTAAAATCGGACTGGTCGTATAGAAGAAACATATTTATTTCCATTTCATTTTCCATTTGAGACTCTGTGCGTCCCATAGTAAACAATAATGTGATAATGTGTACCATGAGACAAAATTCCTGCAAACTGCCCGGAGCTAAGACCAGTGGAAAGATATTGATAAAGCTAAAAAAGAATCGAAAGGCACAAAGAGGTGTCCAAAAGTGTGAATGGTTGCGATCGAAATTTCATTAAAAGTGATTAAAATTATTTAAATATATTTTTTATAATTGTAATAATAAAATAAATTAAAATATATGTATGTTAAGAATTTTTCCATCTCACTTCGCATATACCAAGGGATTAACAAAACATCGTACTTGATCTATAAATTGTTCAATATTTTCGGCATTAACTTTAATTTAATTTAAGTGGAAGTTTAATCTAGAAATTAGATAAATTTAGTACCCCAATCTACCACTTAAGGGTTAATTTTGTTAATGCCAATCGATGGTGGTCAAGAGAAAATATGAAATTACACAATTAGAGTTAAAAGGAATATTGAAGTGGAAAGTTTGTTTCAATACAACTCAATGTACAAAAATATTTATATAAATTTTGTTATTGTAATTTTGTTGGGTCAACAATATTCTGCCGAAACAAATTTAATTAAAATAATTAATAATTTGAATAAACATTTAATTATTGAATGGAACTTAATTATACGACAAACTTTAAAGGAGAATCAAAAATTGGAAGAGTTATTAAGAAATACACAAAAATCGATTATTATAACAACAATAGAGGAAAAGGAGGAAAATGTCGGAAATAATATATATGAAAGATTTAATCATAATTTAATGACGATAATATTTTGGAAAAGAACTGAACTCGAAATGAATGTAAAGGAAATGCAAGATTTGGATTTAATTTTTAAGACTTTGGGAAGATCCTTAAAAATGATACATTTTACACCAATATTATGGATTTTAGATATGGGATAATGATGATACAAAATATTTACAATATATATCGGAACAATCTTGGAATCATGGCTTTGTAAGAGTTTTGTTTTATCTTGAAGAGAAATTGTTCATTTACAAAATTTGACCGATTTTAAGGGTTTTGAAAATAAGTTCCATAGAAGAATTTATCCAACAAAATGAGATAATAAATTATCATCAATATCCTTTCAGATTTCCGATAACCTCAAGTCCACCCCGATGTTATCGTTATAAAGATCATCAGGGTAACTACGTTTATGCTGGTTATTTTTATAAAATTTTGATAATTTTTATCAAACAATATAATTTTAAATTCGTGGAATATCCCAGTGACTATGAATCGGATCAGCTGGAAGTTCTGTTGCAGGATCTCTCGGCTAATAAATTAGATGCTGTGCCTTTTATTTCCTATCGGAATAATCATTTTGCTACTTCAGATGTCTTATGGAATGTAAATATTGTATTGCTGGTACCCAATGCCAAACCCATACCAAAATATCAGTATTTTGAAAAACCTTTCCGGAATGATATCTGGATTATATATACCAGCATTATACTCATATGTTCCCTAGTAATTTGTCTAGTGGTGTATTTTAAAAACGGAAAATTAGATTTATTCAAATCCCTGCTTTATGTTTTTAGTTTGGCTTTATATCAAAATCATATCAAGCTCTTCAACAGATCTCCAAAACTGATCTATAACTTTTTATACATTATCTTATTCCTCTACGGTTTCATTATGGTGCAAATGTATTTGTGTAAATTGTCCAGCATATTGGTTATGGTCATCTATGGTCCCCAAATAAAATCTCTACTCGATATTAATGCCACCGATTTGAAATTATTTTTCGCCATACAAGATTTAAATCATTTTCTATCTACTGACTCCATGCCGCCCATTATTTTGGAACGTGCTCTCCTAACCGATGGCATTGATTTAGATAATAAACGTCGCAGTTTAAATCCTTCATATATTCACATGGGTTTTGAGGATAAAATGAAATATTTTTTGTTACAACAAAAATTTCTTAAAGTTCCTCTGGTCCAGCTAATAGATCCAGTCATCAGTGCAGAACAAGTTTTCTTTACTATGCGTCATAATTTACCTTTCATAGAATTATTCAACCGTTATTTAAAATATTTAGCGGATTCTGGTATATTACGTAAGATCATGAATGATATTGAAATGGATGGTATAAGAAGTGGTGAAATTTATTATTTTAAAGATGAGGAAAATAACCAGGAACATCTTTTAACTTTGGAATATTTTTATGCTCCTTTGGTATTGTACTTTGTTGGTGTAATTTTGGGAATTTTGGTGTTTTTCATAGAAATTATTTATTTTAAATTAAAATTTAAATTATTTAAGGTGAAATAAATTTATGTAAATTTAAAGTGACAAAGTGTTTCAATTTGAACGACAGATTTTTTAGCTGAAATATTGTCGTTTACGTTCGTAAGACAGTGTTTCAATATTATCCATTCAGTTGTTTGTTAATCAAAATTTGGCTTCATGTATCCTGCTGTCATTTCTGGACCGAAATTCTTAAAAATTGATCCATTTTCATATCTATGAGTACTAGAAGTTCAAAACTCTATTCCGGGACCCTATTTATATGGGAGATAAATGAGTTTATGAAAGCTCCAAAACTGTTATACAAAATCTAAAAAAATTTAAGTGTGAAATTTGGATCAACGTTATATATTCCACTGTCCAATTAATGGCGAATTCACTAGACTTTTAGTTTAATTGGATGTCACACAGTGCGTAAAAAGCGATTTTTTGAGAAATAATTCTGATTATGATAATATTGATATCTTATAGAAATTTCAAATGGTTAGAGGTTACGTGTTTTGGAGTTGCTCTGGAGGAGTTTAAGTGCATATATGGTCATGGACATAATCGGTCCAAAATTGATTACTTGATTGTGGGATTTTTTAAAAATTCGCCAATAATTCATTTATGAATTAAGACAAACGCTTTTTCCCTTGTCTTTTTTATCCAAAACTTTTGTCAAAAAAATGTAGCCGATTCCATAAGAATCGCTAAAAAAATTATATTAATCACATTCACAATTACTTACCATTTTTTCACAAATTTCAAATAAAACTCCCGAAAGAAAAAATTCTATTAATTTCTTACAACATTTTTCTTAAAATATATTTATTTCCTCAGATTTCTTTTATATAAATAATTTTCCAATAAAAATACAATAAATGAAACAAAATGACCCATTAAAAGTAAAAGAAAAGCAATTTGAAAATACTCCATACTCAAAGGTGCAACAATATCGGTACCAACAAAAAACTTTAGTTTACCACCAATAAAACCATCCCATTTCGCATCATTCTGAAGTTTATCATATAAACCATTCTCATGGACATACATCAGATAACGATTAAATTGTTTTAAAAATAGCGAACGATGAGGCATAGCAAAGAAATAGGGCCGGGTATAGAGAGCCTGTTTCAAAGCAGTGGCAAATGGACGAATTAGATATTGTTGTTGAAATAAATAAAAATCTGCTAAATCTTCAGGACCCGTATAGAAGTATTGTGTTACATTAAGATTAGAACGTAATTCAAAAAATTCTTTAATCGAATCTATGGTGATCAAACGATCTTTTATGAATTGTGGAACCGAAGCTAAACTTAAAGTTTGATCGATATCATTGACGGACTCTAAAATCTTTTTATTAGTTTTCGTTATATCTTGAAGAGATTCTAAAGGTTTTTCATAGATTTTGGCAGTTAACATGCTGTATAGATTGCTGTTGTGGAAATTGGATAATAAGAAACCGGATATAATGGGCATCAGATGGAGTATATAAAATAAAGGAGAACGCTGGTTAAGAAAGTTAGAAGGGAGATGGGTTAAAGTGGTAAAGGCGTCAATGAAAGCTTTTGAAATTTGCCAATAATTGGTAAAGAAGCGATAAATTAATGCCAGTAACAGCGAAAGTATGAAGAAGACAAAAAGACATAAAAGCCAGACATTGTTATCGTAAGTAATTAAAAGATACCAACTTTCCGGAATTTCCAAAGGCATAGAACATATAATCACAACTTTCGAAAGATAAAATATATCACTATTCGAATAGAAATCACTAAAATACATGGCCGTGGGTATAAAATCAAAATAAAAGGTACTTGTTAACTTCTGAATATCCTGAGGATTTTTGGTTTGTTCCAGGGTAACGGGCAAAATGACATTGGTGCCATTATAGTGCTTGATAAAAATATCGATTATTTTAAACCAGTAACCAGCCAAAATCAATTCTCCCTTACGATTACGATAACTAAAACAGTGAGGAGCTCGTTCACGAAATGGCACCAATATTTTATAACCTTGAAAGTTATTCAAATGCGATTTATCTGCATACATTTTAACATCGGTAAAACGTACTACATCTCCATTGGGAAAAGGCCGATAAGAGTATAGTAGACCTTGTGACCATAGTAAAACATTTACATAACCATTATTCCGACATACTTCAAAAAAGTACAACAAATTAAATTCCTCTTCCAAATGTTCTTTCACAAACATTATATCGACCCAGTGTAGTTTCCATATAATACGATCCAAAAACTTGATAGTGTCATTCACAGTCACCATTTCATTTAGCCACACAATAACCAATAAATTATGATTTTGTCGTTGATATATTGACGTTATATCGGCCTTAATACTATTATACACAATTACAGGTTTATCACTTGTTTTTAATAAATTTTGATAATTTTCCAAGTCACTGCTGGAATTGAAGTTAATTAAGACATTCAGTTCAAATTGAAATATAGAGTTGATTTCATCGACTACAGTCTTCAGTTCCAAAAATGCATTAGTAACTACCACTAATATAGTTAGTATCAGTAAACAAAACTTAATACAAAATACTGTCATTTTCTACTTAGTTAACTTCACTTTTCAAAAAAATGTTTAAGAATGATGTTTCACAATAAAACTTTCCTGTTTTTATATTCCCTAATGATGGACAAAAAAGGCAAAAACACCGAAAATTTATTTGTAAATTTGATAATTAAAAGAAGCGTTAATCAACTTATTTAATTATGATTTAATAAACTTCTGAAAGTCGTAATTAAAAGAAAACCTCCTACTAAAAGCATTTTTTTCACTTTAATTCATTAACTAATTAATTAGTTACTCAAGTTTTCGTGAAAATAACGAAATTAACTTTTAAACACCAGAACAGAACCAAAATATTTCATTTTATTTGCTTTTAACTGTCACAAAGGATTACTAAAAACGCTAATTTAAATTCACTTAAATTCAGATAAAAAATTGATATTCGGTGAAAATTGTTCAAACACTCACATTTCATTACAAAACATTTTAAATCGTTAATATTTTGTTAAAAAAGTGCCTAAACATAGAGCCTCATAAAAAATCGATATTTTTGGTGAAAAATCAAAAAAACCTTAAATCGTTAATATTTCGCTAAAAATAAACATTTTAAATGCTTCATTTGTAATCATTAATATTTTATACAAAAAATCTACATTTTTGATGAAAAATTAAAAAACGTTAAATCTTTAATATTTCGTTAAACAAGCGTTTAAATGCAAACGGAGCTTCATTTGTAATCATTCATATTTTACTCCAAAAACCAATATTTTTGGTGAAAAATTAAAAAAAAATCTTAAATCGTTTATATTTCGCTTAATAAAGTTTTAAATGCAAAAAGGAGCTTCATTTGTAAACACTCATATTTTATACTAAAATGATATTTTTTGTCAAAAATCAAAAAATATTTAATCGTTAATATTTCGTTAAACAAGCGTTTAAATGCAAAAAGGAGTTTCATTTGTTATCATTCATATTTTATACCAAAATCGATATTTTTTGTCAAAAATCAAAAAATATTTAATCGTTAATATTTCGTTAAATAAGCGTTTAAATGCAAAAAGGAGCTTCATTTGTAATCATTAATATTTTATACCAAAAATCGATATTTTTTGTCAAAAATCAAAAAATATTTAATCGTTAAATATTTCGTTAAATAAGCGTTTAAATGCAAAAGGAGCTTCATTTGTAATCATTAATATTTTATACAAAAATCGATATTTTTTGTCAAAAATCAAAAAAGCTTTAAATCGTTAATATTGCGTTAAATAAGCGTTTAAATGCAAAAAGGAGCTTCATTTGTAATCATTCATATTTTATACCAAAAATCTATATTTTTGGTCAAAAATCAAAAAAATCTTTAATCGTTAATATTTCGTTAAATAAACGTTTAAATGCAAAAAGGAGCTTCATTTGTAATCATTCATATTTTATACCAAAAATCTATATTTTGTCAAAAATCAAAAAAATCTTTAATCGTTAATATTTCGTTAAATAAGCGTTTAAATGCAAAAAGGAGCTTCATTTGTAATCATTCATATTTTATACCAAAAATCAATATTTTTAGTAAAAAATCAAAAAATTTTAATCTTAATATTTCGTTAAATACGCGTTTAAATGCAAAAAGGAGCTTCATTTGTAATCATTCATATTTTATACTAAAAATCTATATTTTTTGTCAAACATTCAAAAAACTTTAAATCGTTAATATTTCGTTAAATACGCGTTTAAATGCAAAAAGGAGCTTCATTTGTAATCATTCATATTTTATACCAAAAATCGATATTTTTGTCAAAAATCAAAAAAATCTTTAATCGTTAATATTTCGTTAAATACGCGTTTAAATGCAAAAAGGAGCTTCATTTGTAATCATTCATATTTTATACCAAAAATCGATATTTTTGGTCAAAAATCAAAAAATCTTTAATCGTTAATATTTCGTTAAATAACGTTTAAATGCAAAAAGGAGCTTCATTTGTAATCATTCATATTTTATTACTAAAAATCTATATTTTTTGTCAAAAATCAAAAAACTTTAATCGTTAATATTTCGTTAAATAAGCGTTTAAATGCAAAAAGGAGCTTCATTTGTAATCATTCATATTTTATACCAAAAATCGATATTTTTTGTCAAAAATCAAAAAATCTTTAATCGTTAATATTTCGTTAAATAAGCGTTTAAATGCAAAAAGGAGCTTCATTTGTAATCATTCATATTTTATACCAAAAATCGATATTTTTGGTCAAAAATCAAAAAATCTTTAATCGTTAATATTTCGTTAAATAAACGTTTAAATGCAAAAAGGAGCTTCATTTGTAATCATTCATATTTTATACCAAAAATCGATATTTTTGGTCAAAAATCAAAAAAATCTTTAATCGTTAATATTTCGTTAAATAAACGTTTAAATGCAAAAAGGAGCTTCATTTGTAATCATTCATATTTTATACCAAAAATCGATATTTTTGGTCAAAAATCAAAAAAATCTTTAATCGTTAATATTTCGTTAAATAAACGTTTAAATGCAAAAAGGAGCTTCATTTGTAATCATTCATATTTTATACCAAAAATCGATATTTTTGGTCAAAAATCAAAAAAATCTTTAATCGTTAATATTTCGTTAAATAACGTTTAAATGCAAAAAGGAGCTTCATTTGTAATCATTCATATTTTATACCAAAAATCGATATTTTTTGTCAAAAATTCAAAAAACTTTAAATCGTTAATATTTCGTTAAATACGCGTTTAAATGCAAAAAGGAGCTTCATTTGTAATCATTCATATTTTATACCAAAAATCGATATTTTTGGTCAAAAATCAAAAAATCTTTAATCGTTAATATTTCGTTAAATACGCGTTTAAATGCAAAAAGGAGCTTCATTTGTAATCATTCATATTTTATACCAAAAATCTATATTTTTGTCAAAAATCAAAAAAATCTTTAATCGTTAATATTTCGTTAAATAAGCGTTTAAATGCAAAAAGGAGCTTCATTTGTAATCATTCATATTTTATACCAAAAATCGATATTTTTAGTCAAAAATCAAAAAATCTTTAATCTTTAATATTTCGTTAAATACGCGTTTAAATGCAAAAGGAAGTTCATTTGTAATCATTCATATTTTATACCAAAAATCGATATTTTTTGTCAAAAATCAAAAAAACCTTAAATCGTTAATATTTCGTTAAATACGCGTTTAAATGCAAAAAGGAGCTTCATTTGTAATCATTCATATTTTATACCAAAAATCGATATTTTTGGTCAAAAAATCAAAAAATCTTTAATCGTTAATATTTCGTTAAATAAACGTTTAAATGCAAAAAGGAGCTTCATTTGTAATCATTCATATTTTATACCAAAAATCGATATTTTTGGTCAAAAATCAAAAAAATCTTTAATCGTTAATATTTCGTTAAATAACGTTTAAATGCAAAAAGGAGCTTCATTTGTAATCATTCATATTTTATACCAAAAATCGATATTTTTTGGTCAAAAATCAAAAAATCTTTAATCGTTAATATTTCGTTAAATAAACGTTTAAATGCAAAAAGGAGCTTCATTTGTAATCATTCATATTTTATACCAAAAATCGATATTTTTGGTCAAAAATCAAAAAAATCTTTAATCGTTAATATTTCGTTAAATAAACGTTTAAATGCAAAAAGGAGCTTCATTTGTAATCATTCATATTTTATACCAAAAATCGATATTTTTGGTCAAAAATCAAAAAAATCTTTAATCGTTAATATTTCGTTAAATAAACGTTTAAATGCAAAAAGGAGCTTCATTTGTAATCATTCATATTTTATACCAAAAATCGATATTTTTTGTCAAAAATCAAAAAATCTTTAATCGTTAATATTTCGTTAAATAAGCGTTTAAATGCAAAAAGGAGCTTCATTTGTAATCATTCATATTTTATACCAAAAATCGATATTTTTGGTCAAAAATCAAAAAATCTTTAATCGTTAATATTTCGTTAAATAAACGTTTAAATGCAAAAAGGAGCTTCATTTGTAATCATTCATATTTATACCAAAAATCGATATTTTTGTCAAAAATCAAAAAAATCTTTAATCGTTAATATTTCGTTAAATAACGTTTAAATGCAAAAAGGAGCTTCATTTGTAATCATTCATATTTTATACCAAAAATCGATATTTTTGGTCAAAAATCAAAAAATCTTTAATCGTTAATATTTCGTTAAATAAACGTTTAAATGCAAAAAGGAGCTTCATTTGTAATCATTCATATTTTATACCAAAAATCGATATTTTTGGTCAAAAATCAAAAAATCTTTAATCGTTAATATTTCGTTAAATAAGCGTTTAAATGCAAAAAGGAGCTTCATTTGTAATCATTCATATTTTATACCAAAAATCGATATTTTTGGTCAAAAATCAAAAAAATCTTTAATCGTTAATATTTCGTTAAATAAACGTTTAAATGCAAAAAGGAGCTTCATTTGTAATCATTCATATTTTATACCAAAAATCGATATTTTTGGTCAAAATCAAAAAAATCTTTAATCGTTAATATTTCGTTAAATAAACGTTTAAATGCAAAAAGGAGCTTCATTTGTAATCATTCATATTTTATACCAAAAATCGATATTTTTGGTCAAAAATCAAAAAAATCTTTAATCGTTAATATTTCGTTAAATAAACGTTTAAATGCAAAAAGGAGCTTCATTTGTAATCATTCATATTTTATACCAAAAATCGATATTTTTGGTCAAAAATCAAAAAAATCTTTAATCGTTAATATTTCGTTAAATAAACGTTTAAATGCAAAAAGGAGCTTCATTTGTAATCATTCATATTTTATACCAAAAATCGATATTTTTGGTCAAAAATCAAAAAAATCTTTAATCGTTAATATTTCGTTAAATAAGCGTTTAAATGCAAAAAGGAGCTTCATTTGTAATCATTCATATTTTTACCAAAAATCGATATTTTTGGTCAAAAATCAAAAAAATCTTTAATCGTTAATATTTCGTTAAATAAGCGTTTAAATGCAAAAAGGAGCTTCATTTGTAATCATTCATATTTTATACAAAAATCGATATTTTTTGTCAAAAATCAAAAAATCTTTAATCGTTAATATTTCGTTAAATAAGCGTTTAAATGCAAAAAGAGCTTCATTTGTAATCATTCATAGTTTTATACCAAAAATCGATATTTTTTGTCAAAAATCAAAAATCTTTAATCGTTAATATTTCGTTAAATAAGCGTTTAAATGCAAAAAGGAGCTTCATTTGTAATCATTAATATTTTATACCAAAAATCTATATTTTTTGTCAAAAATCAAAAAGTCTCTAATCGTTAATATTTCGTTAAATAAGCGTTTAAATGCAAAAAGGAGCTTCATTTGTAATCATTCATAGTTTATACCAAAATCGATGTTTTTTGTCAAAAATCAAAAAATCTTAAATCGTTAATATTTCGTTAAATACGCGTTTAAATGCAAAAGGATCTTCATTTGTAATCATTAATATTTTATACCAAAAATCTATATTTTTGGTCAAAAAACAAAAAACTTTAAATCGTTAATATTTCGTTAAATACGCGTTTAAATTGCAAAAAGGAGCTTCATTTGTAATCACTTCATATTTTATACCAAAAACGATATTTTTTGTCAAAAATCAAAAAAATCTTTAATCGTTAATATTTCGTTAAATAAGCGTTTAAATGCAAAAAGGAGCTTCATTTGTAATCATTCATAGTTTATACCAAAAATCGATATTTTTTGTCAAAAATCAAAAAATCTTTAATCGTTAATATTTCGTTAAATAAGCGTTTAAATGCAAAAAGGAGCTTCATTTGTAATCATTCATATTTTATACCAAAAATCGATATTTTTGTCAAAAATCAAAAAAATCTTTAATCGTTAATATTTCGTTAAATAAGCGTTTAAATGCAAAAAGGAGCTTCATTTGTAATCATTCATAGTTTTATACCAAAAATCGATATTTTTTGTCAAAAATCAAAAAATCTTTAATCGTTAATATTTCGTTAAATAAGCGTTTAAATGCAAAAAGGAGCTTCATTTGTAATCATTCATATTTTATACCAAAAATCGATATTTTTGGTCAAAAATCAAAAAATCTTTAATCGTTAATATTTCGTTAAATAAGCGTTTAAATGCAAAAAGGAGCTTCATTTGTAATCATTCATAGTTTATACCAAAAATCGATATTTTTTGTCAAAAATCAAAAAATCTTTAATCGTTAATATTTCGTTAAATAAGCGTTTAAATGCAAAAAGGAGCTTCATTTGTAATCATTCATATTTTATACCAAAAATCGATATTTTTGGTCAAAAATCAAAAAAATCTTTAATCGTTAATATTTCGTTAAATAAGCGTTTAAATGCAAAAAGGAGCTTCATTTGTAATCATTCATATTTTATACCAAAAATCGATATTTTTGGTCAAAAATCAAAAAAATCTTTAATCGTTAATATTTCGTTAAATAAGCGTTTAAATGCAAAAAGGAGCTTCATTTGTAATCATTCATATTTTATACCAAAAATCGATATTTTTGGTCAAAAATCAAAAAAATCTTTAATCGTTAATATTTCGTTAAATAAACGTTTAAATGCAAAAAGGAGCTTCATTTGTAATCATTCATATTTTATACCAAAAATCGATATTTTTGGTCAAAAATCAAAAAAATCTTTAATCGTTAATATTTCGTTAAATAAACGTTTAAATGCAAAAAGGAGCTTCATTTGTAATCATTCATATTTTATACCAAAAATCGATATTTTTGGTCAAAAATCAAAAAAATCTTTAATCGTTAATATTTCGTTAAATAAACGTTTAAATGCAAAAAGGAGCTTCATTTGTAATCATTCATATTTTATACCAAAAATCGATATTTTTGGTCAAAAATCAAAAAAATCTTTAATCGTTAATATTTCGTTAAATAAACGTTTAAATGCAAAAAGGAGCTTCATTTGTAATCATTCATATTTATACCAAAAATCGATATTTTTGTCAAAAATCAAAAAATCTTTAATCGTTAATATTTCGTTAAATAAGCGTTTAAATGCAAAAAGGAGCTTCATTTGTAATCATTCATATTTTATACCAAAATCGATATTTTTGGTCAAAAATCAAAAAATCTTTAATCGTTAATATTTCGTTAAATAACGTTTAAATGCAAAAAGGAGCTTCATTTGTAATCATTCATATTTTATACCAAAAATCGATATTTTTGGTCAAAAATCAAAAAAATCTTTAATCGTTAATATTTCGTTAAATAAACGTTTAAATGCAAAAAGGAGCTTCATTTGTAATCATTCATATTTTACCAAATCGATATTTTTGGTCAAAAATCAGAAAAATCTTTAATCGTTAATATTTCGTTAAATAAGCGTTTAAATGCAAAAAGGAGCTTCATTTGTAATCATTCATATTTTATACCAAAAATCGATATTTTTGGTCAAAAATCAAAAAATCTTTAATCGTTAATATTTCGTTAAATAAACGTTTAAATGCAAAAAGGAAGCTTCATTTGTAATCATTCATATTTTATACCAAAAATCGATATTTTTGGTCAAAAATCAAAAAAATCTTTAATCGTTAATATTTCGTTAAATAAACGTTTAAATGCAAAAAGGAGCTTCATTTGTAATCATTCATATTTTATACCAAAAATCGATATTTTTGGTCAAAAATCAAAAAAATCTTTAATCGTTAATATTTCGTTAAATAACGTTTAAATGCAAAAAGGAGCTTCATTTGTAATCATTCATATTTTATACCAAAAATCTATATTTTTGGTCAAAAATCAAAAAAATCTTTAATCGTTAATATTTCGTTAAATAAACGTTTAAATGCAAAAAGGAGCTTCATTTGTAATCATTCATATTTTATACCAAAAATCGATATTTTTAGTCAAAAATCAAAAAATTTTTAATCTTTAATATTTCGTTAAATAAGCGTTTAAATGCAAAAGGATCTTCATTTGTAATTATTCATATTTTATACCAAAAATCGATATTTTTGGTCAAAAATCAAAAAAATCTTTAATCGTTAATATTTCGTTAAATAAGCGTTTAAATGCAAAAAGGAGCTTCATTTGTAATCACTCATAGTTTATATCAAAAATCGATATTTTTAGTAAAAAATCAAAAAATCTTTAATCGTTAATATTTCGTTAAATAAACGTTTAAATGCAAAAAGGAGCTTCATTTGTAATCATTCATATTTTATACCAAAAACCGATATTTTTGGTCAAAAATCAAAAAAATCTTTAATCGTTAATATTTCGTTAAATAAACGTTTAAATGCAAAAAGGAGCTTCATTTGTAATCATTCATATTTTATACCAAAAATCGATATTTTTGGTCAAAAATCAAAAAATCTTTAATCGTTAATATTTCGTTAAATAAGCGTTTAAATGCAAAAAGGAGCTTCATTTGTAATCATTCATAGTTTATACCAAAAATCGATGTTTTTTGTCAAAAATCAAAAAATCTTAAATCGTTAATATTTCGTTAAATACGCGTTTAAATGCAAAAGGATCTTCATTTGTAATCATTAATATTTTATACCAAAAATCTATATTTTTGGTCAAAAAACAAAAAACTTTAAATCGTTAATATTTCGTTAAATACGCGTTTAAATGCAAAAAGAAGCTTCATTTGTAATCATTCATATTTTATACCAAAAATCGATATTTTTGTCAAAAATCAAAAAATCTTTAATCGTTAATATTTCGTTAAAAAAGATTTTTGACCAAAAATCTATATTTTTGGTCAAAAATCAAAAAATCTTTAATCGTTACAATTTCGTTAAATAAACGTTTAAATGCAAAAAGGAGCTTCATTTGTAGTCATTCATATTTATACCAAAAATCTATATTTTTGGTCAAAAATAAAAAAAATCTTTAATCGTTAATATTTCCTTAAATAAGCGTTTAAATGCATAGAGGAGCTTCATTTGTAATCATTCACAGTTTTTAACAAAAATCGATATTTTCTGTCAAAAATCAAAAAATCTTAAATCGTTAATATTTCGTTAAATACGCGTTTAAATGCAAAAAGAAGCTTCATTTGTAATCATTCGTAGTTTATACCAAAAATCGATATTTTTGTCAAAAATCAAAAAGTCTCTAATCGTTAATATTTCGTTAAATAAGCGTTTAAATGCAAAAAGGAGCTTCATTTGTAATCACTCATAGTTTATACCAAAAATCGATATTTTTTGTCAAAAATCAAAAAATCTTTAATCGTTAATATTTCGTTAAATACGCGTTTAAATGCAAAAGGATCTTCATTTGTAATCATTAATATTTTATACCAAAAATCTATATTTTTGGTCAAAAAACAAAAAACTTTAAATCGTTAATATTTCGTTAAATACGCGTTTAAATGCAAAAAGAAGCTTCATTTGTAATCATTCGTAGTTTATACCAAAAATCGATATTTTTTGTCAAAAATCAAAAAGTCTCTAATCGTTAATATTTCGTTAAATAAGCGTTTAAATGCAAAAAGGAGCTTCATTTGTAATCATTAATATTTTATACCAAAAACCGATATTTTTGGTCAAAAATCAAAAAAATCTTTAATCGTTAATATTTCGTTAAATAAGCGTTTAAATGCATAGAGGAGCTTCATTTGTAATCATTCACAGTTTTTAACAAAAATCGATATTTTTTGTCAAAAATCAAAAAATCTTAAATCGTTAATATTTCGTTAAATACGCGTTTAAATGCAAAAAGAAGCTTCATTTGTAATCATTCGTAGTTTTATACCAAAAATCGATATTTTTTGTCAAAAATCAAAAAGCCTTTAATCGTTAATATTTCGTTAAATACGCGTTTAAATGCAAAAAGGAGCTTCATTTGTAATCATTAATATTTTATACCAAAAACCGATATTTTTGGTCAAAAATCAAACAAATCTTTAATCGTTAATATTTCGTTAAATAAGCGTTTAAATGCATAGAGGAGCTTCATTTGTAATCATTCACAGTTTTTTAACAAAAATCGATATTTTTTGTCAAAAATCAAAAAATCTTAAATCGTTAATATTTCGTTAAATACGCGTTTAATGCAAAAAGGAGCTTCATTTGTAATCATTCATAGTTTTATACCAAAAATCGATGTTTTTGTCAAAAATCAAAAATCTTAAATCGTTAATATTTCGTTAAATACGCGTTTAAATGCAAAAGGAGCTTCATTTGTAATCATTAATATTTTATACCAAAAATCGATATTTTTGGTCAAAAAATCAAAAAACTTTAAATCGTTAATATTTCGTTAAATACGCCGTTTAAATGCAAAAAGAAGCTTCATTTGTAATCATTCGTAGTTTATTACCAAAAATCGATATTTTTTGTCAAAAATCAAAAAGTCTTAATCGTTAATATTTCGTTAAATAAGCGTTTAAATGCAAAAAGGAGCTTCATTTGTAATCATTCATAGTTTATACCAAAAATCGATGTTTTTGGTCAAAAATCAAAAAATCTTAAATCGTTAATATTTCGTTAAATACGCGTTTAAATGCAAAAAGAAGCTTCATTTGTAATCATTCATATTTTATACCAAAAATCGATATTTTTGGTCAAAAATCAAAAAAATCTTTAATCGTTAATATTTCGTTAAATAAGCGTTTAAATGCAAAAAGGAGCTTCATTTGTAATCACTCTAGTTTATACCAAAAATCGATATTTTTTGTCAAAAAATCAAAAAAATCTTTAATCGTTAATATTCGTTAAATAACGTTTAAATGCAAAAGGAGCTTCATTTGTAATCATTCATATTTTATACCAAAAATCGATATTTTTGGTCAAAAATCAAAAAAATCTTTATCGTTAATATTTCGTTAAATAAGCGTTTAAATGCAAAAAGGAGCTTCATTTGTAATCATTCATAGTTTATACCAAAAATCGATATTTTTGTCAAAAATCAAAAAAATCTTTAATCGTTAATATTTCGTTAAATAACGTTTAAATACAAAAGGAGCTTCATTTGTAATCATTCATATTTTAATACCAAAAATCGATATTTTTGGTCAAAAATCAAAAAAATCTTTAATCGTTAATATTTCGTTAAATAAACGTTTAAATGCAAAAGGAGCTTCATTTGTAATCATTCATATTTTATACCAAAAATCGATATTTTTGGTCAAAAATCAAAAAATCTTAATCGTTAATATTTCGTTAAATAAACGTTTAAATACAAAAAGGAGCTTCATTTGTAATCATTCATATTTTATACCAAAAATCTATATTTTTGTAAAAAATCAGAAAAATCTTTAATCGTTAATATTTCGTTAAATAAACGTTTAAATGCAAAAAGAAGCTTCATTTGTAATCATTCATATTTTAATACCAAAAAATCGATATTTTTGGTCAAAAACAAAAAAATCCTTAATCGTTAATATTTCGTTAAATAAGCGTTTAAATGCAAAAAGGAGCTTCATTTGTAATCATTAATATTTTATACCAAAAATCTATATTTTTGGTCAAAAATCAAAAAATCTTTAATCGTTAATATTTCGTTAAATAATCGTTAAATGCAAAAAGAAGCTTCATTTGTAATCATTCATATTTTATACCAAAAATCGATATTTTTGGTCAAAAAACAAAGAAAATTTAATCGTTTAATATTTCGTTAAATAAGCGTTTTAAATGCAAAAAGGAGCTCCAATTTGTAATCACTCATAGTTTAACCAAAAATCGATATTTTTTGTCAAAAAAAAGCTTCATTTGTAATCATTCATATTTATACTAAAAATCTATATTTTTTGTCAAAATTCAAAAAACTTTAAATCGTTAATATTTCGTTAAATACTCGTTTAAATGCAAAAGAAGTTTCATTGTAATCATTCATATTTTATACCAAAAATCGATATTTTTGGTCAAAAATCAAAAAAATCTTTAATCGTTAATATTCGTTAAATAAGCGTTTAAATGCAAAAGGAGCTTCATTTGTAATCATTCATTTTTTACAAAAATCGATATTTTTGGTCAAAAATCAAAAAATCTTTAATCGTTAATATTTCGTTAAATAAGCGTTTAAATGCAAAAAGGAGCTTCATTTGTAATCATTCATATTTTAATACCAAAATCGATATTTTTGTCAAAATCAAAAAATCTTTAATCGTTAATATTTCGTTAATAAACGTTTAAATGCAAAA
>PYHX02000413.1:42804605-42834750 GCA_004302925.2 Cochliomyia hominivorax | reverse complement strand
ATTAAATGTGATGCTCTACAAAAAAGTGGAGTTACTTTGTTGTTTATTAGCTACCACATATGAGGAGGGCATTATGGCTTTGCTATTGTTTGTGTGCTACAGAAAATAAAGTCTTAACTCCAGTTTAATCCATTCAGAATTTATATCTTATTCATTTTAGCAACACATAATGGTCCCAACTATCTTTTAAGAAAATCTACAAATTTTGAACTATTTGGAGGAATTGTAAACTAAAATATTTTCAGGAGGCATATAAAAATATCTACGAGGTCTATCTATACAGAAAATTTCGCCTCAATTCATAAATACATTTTTAGCGAATTTGGAAGATTACTGACTACGCCTCTGATTAGATTGTATCCTTAACACCTCTTAATCAAATCAAAAGGTATTATTAAAAAAATTCAAATCAGTGGAACCAGTGGTCTGGTCGAATATTCTTGTAGTTTTTATACCACTCCACCACCAAAAAGAAATCATCTAAGACCCCATAAAGTATTTATATTCTTGTTTCATATCAAAATCAGAGTGGATTTATTCATGTCCATCTGAATAAATTGTTTGCTATTTTCCTAAGCAGTATTTTATTTAAAACCTTCAAAATCGTTTAAGTAACAATGAAGTTACAAACCAATATCTGAGACTCTGAGATCTCGAAATTCAGATATAGTTTGTTGTTATTAGTGTGTATGTGTGTAATATGTTTATCGTGGAGGGTATTTTAGCAGAATATTTGATCGTTCTCTTCAAGAATCAAAATGACAATCATACCGGATGTTTTAAGTTCCCAAAAAAGCTGATATAGTTTGGTGTACTGGAGTTGGAGTTTCGTACCCAACTATTAGTGAAAATGTAATTTGACATTTCAAATTTTCAGACTGTTCAGACCAATTCTCTTTTTTCTAAATCGAAGTCAAAAATCTGTAAATCCAAATATCATATTTATATTGAAGTACTACAGGTCTTTTTAAATCTTCAAACATTATTCCGGCAATAAATTTCTGGAATTTAGTCACGGGCCAATAGAGCTAAATATGTAATTTTTTTCTAAATAAAAGCTTCACTTTAAAGTTAAGCAGATAAATTGGCATCGCTATCGTAGTGCCACCAAGTCGTTTTATTTAAAAACTAGATCTATATTTTGCAACCATTTCGGAAGAAGTATTCAAAAGATATATAACCTTGTGAAATGCCATTGAAAACTATGTAAACATCCATCTTATTTTTGAGATAAGAAACAGTATTTGAATTTCTAATAGCTTAGTCAGGAGAACCATATTCCAAAATTTTTCCACAAGTGAAAGTTTTCGATAAAAATTTTATATTTTTAGAAATAACAAATCAATCAATAATCACAATAGCGGAAATCGAATTAGATAATCAATGGGATTGGCATCTGTCCGATTACAAACTTATTAACTATTGTTGGGAATGCCGCTTTATCTTAATTCCAATCACGAGAACAAAAGTTCTGGCTAATCAGCCTTTATTTCCCGACCATGTCCTTTTTCAATCACGTGTTTTTTTTATATATTTGGCATAGTTTTGTAGAGTTAATAATTTAATCATGATATTTAGAGGGGATCCTTAAAGTCGTTTTAGACACACTTAAATTTTTCTTATTGTTGCTTTTGTTGTCATACTAAAGTTTTGAATAAACATTTGTAAGTTTCAATTGGTTTTTACAGTACAGTAGAATTAAGAAGTTTCAGATCAAAAAATATTAAGTTTTAAAAAGATTCCTGTATAACTGATAACTCTGAAAATATTTCTCCACTTCTAATATATTTCTCCTTAAAATTTTGTCCACTTTAAATGTTTTCACTGTCTATATTGATTCATGATATTGACTTATATGTACAAGGCATATTTGACATGAACTGATATGCCACATTTGGACATATGTACACGATAGTATGAATATGATAGTTCCTTTTTTTCTTTTGTTGTTATTTGATTTTGCATACATTTATGTATTGGCAACATTTTTTTTTTGTTTCCTAACAATTTTTTTTGTTCACTTTTTGTTTTTCATTTATTTTGTAAAATGATTCATGCTGGGATTTCCTGACTCAAATTGACATGTTGAACGATGAAAAGTCAATCAGTTTAACCAGAAAAGAATGAAACAGTACAAAACAATAGATCGTTATTTTAACAAAAAAAAAAAAAATAGAACAAAAAAGTAGAATTATTAAATAAATATATACAAATAATGGTTTGAACTAGTTAAAATAAGAAAAAACTATTGACCATAAAGTCATAAGTTCGAAGGTTTTTTAAGGAGAGTTACACTATTGGAAAAAATAAATTGAAAACAACAAAAACAAATATATATACAAAATGTGTTAAAGAACATATGTATGTATCAAAATGAGAATATTTTAAAGGGTAATTATATATCAAAAATGTATTTATATTTTCAGATGAAATCGTTTGGTTCATATGCTCTGCCCTAATACGTAGTATAAGGTCTCCGTAATGTATTATAATTGTTAAGGAAATTATTTTTATAAATAATAAAGTTCCACCTAAAAATATAAAACTCTAATAATTTTCTTGATATGTTCATAACTTCAGATAGAAAAAAGGCAAAGTATTTCACGATATGACCTAATCGATCATTTTAGAAATGACACGGTGACTTTTTGAACAGATATATATTAATAAAATTTTACATATTAAGTGCTGAGGTGTTTTCGAAATGATGTAGAAAAGTAAAAATCCATGTCTGGTTAAAGGCGGAGTAACCCACCAAAGTTTTCTAAATCGATTAGATGATATTTACAAAATTTCGTCAAAAATTCATTAAATATTTTTATAGGGATTAAATTTTGGTATTTTGGCGTGGAAATGTGGGAATCTTTCTAATTCTCTGATTGTTAAATAGGTTTATGTACATCCTGTGGAAAATAAATATACGATACATATGAAACATACCTTGTTTATACAAACACATTTTGCAAGCAGAACACATTTTCCTCAAAAGTCGCACAATTATTTCCTAAAAGAATTGATTTGGACACACTGTGCAAAAAAGTTGCTACTTTTTTATAATTATGGATCATTATTTAATGAATAAAATGTAGACCGAATAAATCAGGACCTATTAGCTTTCGAATATCTAACAATTTATTATAACTTTCTTAACATCACGTCCTTGCGAAAATGACTTTTACGATTTTATAATTCTCTTGTGATCTTAGTAGAGAATATATTTTGCGTTCGAATACCCAGCTTATCTGATATCAAAACTATGGAATAAAAATTCTCGAGTTTGACAAAAATCTAAAGCCTTGTTTGGTTTTATCATAGCACTGGAACACTGATTTCATCTAGAGCTAAAGCACCGACTAAGGAAATATAATATATAATCAGTGATAAAATGAATTTATCTGTTTGGTTTCCTTGTTGCTGACATGAGTCGCTTATATATAGTTTTGCTATATGATATAGTAAATGTGCAAACAAGGAAAGTAGGTAAGGTCAAAACATTATTCCTAAAATTAAATTGGATCCGAAACATAATGTTTTTCTGGACTGTAAAAGTATTTTTCCACCCAACAATTAGTTTAGCAAGCACTTGTGCTTCTCTCTTACATTGCTGGGGTGACAGACCTTGGCCGAAGAGTTTAGGATCATTCCGGTACGAAGAACTGGCTGTCGCGGGAATGCAACACTCTTCACCACTTGTACCGAGAGGTGAATACGAATTTCTATTCAACTGTCAGTACAATCCAACCTCACCCTGTCCTGAAGATCTATGGATCCAACCAATCGAGGTTGCCAGATTCCTTGGCCTGGAGTTGAACAATAACATGAACCTAAATTGGTAAATGTAATGCCAGATTTAAGAACATAAAGCTTTAAATTAGGAGAATAATAAGATATTATTGTACTATATTTATACAATACTGCAGAAATGCTTAGAGATTAGAATTATCAGGCAAAAATATATAATATATCAGAAACACTCTCAAAATATGTTGTTGTTGAAATGGCTTTCTGAGTTATTGTCAAAATATAGAAGAAGAGATAACGATTATTTAACATTCATCATCCATTCTGCCACCATTCTACTCTACTCTATAAGTGAGTTTTTTAGCAGAAGCCCTGTACAAGGTTTAAAGGATTATACAAATAACGTAGCATGTGCAATAGTCTTATATATACATCCTCCATGGCAAGTAGTGAAGAGTTTATATTAACGCCGACATTCCGTGTTAAGCGTCAAGAAGGAATCATCATTATGGATAGGATTTTGTATGTAACGGTAACAATCACATATCTCTGGAACTATTAATACAAATTTAATTAAATTAACCACGTGAATACATAAATATAATAGACTGAGTATTTTTGGATAAAATACGCCTTACAAATTAATTTCAGTATGGAATTTTGGGCACAGGCTATTTTTATGCCATTTAGATGAGAAAAGGAGCCAATAAACTCATACCTTGAATTGAAAAGCTTATAAAAATATTTTTTATTAACTTAAGGCGCCCAGATCCCCTTGATTTTGTTCATTTTTAAATCTAAAGTGTGAATTTTAGAGTGTTTATAATTGTATGGTAATGGATTTTTCCAGTCCTCCATTAAACGTAGACTCTTTAGAAAACAAAATATTCAAATTTTTAGGATTCTTCACATATTTGAGAGCGCAAGGCAACTAATTTATTTTTTGAAACATGCGGTTCAAATACCGAGGTTATCATTATGTTAAATTTCATGAAAATTTTAACAGCCGTCAAAAGTTACCTATGAACGATAAAAAGCAACCAATCAAATAGGAGGTCATCGGTTACTAAATTAAAAACTGGTAGAAAAAAGTCTCTATAATATAATTTTGTTCCGGCTTAAAAATCTCATGTTGTTTACAAATTTGAATCGTTTTCGGAAAAATTCTCATATGCATTTTAGAACTTATTGTTGCATAGAACAATAATGCTGCAGCTTGTAGTTTAACGACAATTAGTTTGAAAGTCGTTCAACATCAACAACACATTAACACACACAAACATATATATTTATAAATAAAAACGCTTAAATGTATTAAAGTTCAATTGTTTTTGTAAAGAACGTTTTTTGCAAAAGTTTTTTTCTTGAATTTTATTTCATTCCAAATGTTTTGTTTGTCAATTTATTTTATGTTCCAATATTATATATATTTTATTATATAGTTGTTGTATGTTGTTGTTGTTGCTATTATTATTGCTGCTGCTAATGTTGTTGTATTTTTATATTTTAGTTTAATCATGCATTTTGATTGAAACCTTTCACTCCATTCACAGTTGGAATTGTGGTTTTATTCATTTAACAAAATAATAATAAAAAAATTGAAAATGCAAAAAAAAAAAACAATTAAAAGTTAAAGTCGGTCAAGCCCGATTATTTAATACCCTTCACCTCATTGTTGGTTATTAATTGTAGTTAGCAGAAATTAATGAACGACATCGTGTGCTTTTCTTAGGGCGTAATACGGGGGCTAAAGAAAATTATGAACCGACCCTCGTAAAATTTCATATATCGATTTTTGCTTATATTTGTCTTAATTTTACCAATTCTTATGGCAATGCCAAAGTATATGTGAGATGTGGATTTATTTGTGCCGAATTTCTTTAAAATCGTTTTAAATTTTTACTTTTATGACCTTAAAAGCCTGTTCTGGGAATAATATTTGTATGGAGGCTACATAAAATAATGAACCCATAATCAATAGAGATCGTCCTTGGGTCAAAATAATTGCACCTTTCAAGTTTCATGAAGACGACCAGTATTTTGTTCACAAGGTTTACATGAACAACCAGCCATACGGATGGACAGACATCGTTAAATCAAACTCGAAAGTGATTCTAATATGAACGGTATACTTAAAAGTGGTGACAGCAATATTTTTTCCAACCGTTGCAAACTTTTGCACAAACGAAAATAAATACCCCAATCAATTACGGTGGTGTAGGGTATAAAAAAATCAAAATTTAAATAAAATCTGTGGCATCGACTTTTAAGTTGAACTACTGTAGCTGCTGCATAAAATGTTTGTTTGCTATATATTTATTATTATATAGAGTTTTGTATATATTTTTTGCTGTACGTGTTCTACTAATTCTTTGAAGTTTTTTTTTATAAGTTTTTAAAATTTTTTTATTGAAAACAAAAAAATTGAAATGCAAAAATTTTTGTTGTTTTAGTTTGTAATTCGTATTTTGCATTCTACACGTAGTTGATATTTGAAAAAAAAAACATTTGATGTCCCATTGTGTTCAATTTTCATGTTTATAAAAAATCACTTTATTGTTATACATAAAATGCTAAACAATAAAAAACTATATATAAGAGAATTTTAAATTATTGTCCAGACCCTCATATTATTTTTTTGATTTTTATACCCTCCACCACTACAAGTGATGAAGAGAGTATATTTACTTTGTCATTCTGTGTTTAACACTAAGAAGGAAGTATCCAGACACCATATTATAAATATATATTCTTGCAATAAATAAAAATCTGAACCGATTCAGATATGTCTGTCTGCTCCCACACATTCACAACAATTAACAGAGCTCAATGAAATTTGGCTCCAGTATTTGCTATAATGCTGAGTAGTTTCCTATTTAAAAACTGAAAAATCGGTTCAGTAATTTAAAATCTATAGGCTGATATCTGAGGAAACTTCTATATTTAAGAGAACAACTTCATAAAATTGTCAATTATAAATCGACAAATTAGTTCATTCTAATTTTGCCACATAATTATATGTATCTATTTGCCATTAAGTTATATCTACTCCATTACCATTCCAAAAAAATCGGCTCATTTGAAAAAAGTTATAATCGTTCATATAATGTATACGTTTGTGAATGTGTATGTACAAAACATAAAGTATTTACTTTAATCACATTTGTTTGTGATTTGTGGTGCAGGGTATTGAAAATTCGGCATAGCCGACTATGGCATTATTACTTATTTTCTTTCTTTTTTTAATAATTTGCTATAAAAGAATAAAAACCCATTCTACTCTTTAATAACATTTTATAGAAACCAGATAACATAAAAAAGAGTTAAATTATTATAATGGCAAAAATAAAGTTGATTCTATATATTGATGTTGCGAAAAAAAATCAGAACAATAATCACTTCCATATATGCAATTGCAAGAAGGTTGGAAGATTTTTTATTTCGGAAATTGTTGAAGGGTGGAACTTAGAACATATTACAACAAATAACTAAAATCCTTAATAATCTGTAATTTGGCAAGAAATTGAATATTACACTTTAATACCATATTTTAATTTTTCATTAAGGCTACATCACTTTTTTGAATTTTGAAGGAAACGCAATAATATATTTAAAATTGATATCCGTCTGCAATTTTCAGGAATTGAACTTCTGATTCTAAATTAAAGTGTGACCTATAAGTACCTTTAAATTTCTGTTTTGAATTTCAGTTTTTTATAATTTAAAAAAAACACAGGTTTAATTAAAACATTTTATAAAAGAGGGTTTAGGTCCTAGAGGAATTGTTTCAAAAACATATAGCTAACACTGTCGGATCTATATAAAAACTGACTCAGGATTCAAATGAAAATAACTAAAACTCTAAATTCTAAATAAATTGCATATATAAGCATATATTTTAAAGGTCTCACCGAGGGCTATGAGGCGTTCAAATTGAATGAAATGAATGAAAATTTGGTACTCTTAAAAAAAATGTCCGAGTTACTTTGTTTTACGCCATCATAGTTATAATGTCACAATCCTCTTCTATCAATATGTTAAATTTCTTTCAAATCAATCCAAACTAGTCTACAGCGGAGACTATAAACTAGTCTATAGCGGAGACTATAAACTAGTCTATAGCGGAGACTATAAACTAGTCTATAGCGGAGACTATAAACTAGTCTATAGCGGAGACTATAAACTAGTCTATAGCGGAGACTATAAACTAGTCTATAGCGGAGACTATAAACTAGTCTATAGCGGAGACTATAAACTAGTCTACAGCGGAGACTATAAACTAGCGAAGACTACAAACTAGTCTACAGCGGAGACTATAAACTTGTCTACAGCGGAGACTATAAACTAGCGGAGACTACAAACTAGTCTATAGCGGAGACTATAAACTAGTCTAAAGCGGAGACTATAAACTAGTCTAAAGCGGAGACTATAAACTAGTCTAAAGCGGAGACTATAAACTAGTCTAAAGCGGAGACTATAAACTAGTCTAAAGCGGAGACTATAAACTAGTCTAAAGCGGAGACTATAAACTAGTCTATAGCGGAGACTATAAACTAGTCTATAGCGGAGACTATAAACTAGTCTATAGCGGAGACTATAAACTAGTCTATAGCGGAGACTATAAACTAGTCTATAGCGGAGACTATAAACTAGTCTATAGCGGAGACTATAAAGTAGTCTATAGCGGAGACTATAAAGTAGTCTATAGCGGAGACTATAAACTAGTCTATAGCGGAGACTATAAACTAGTCTAAAGCGGAGACTATAAACTAGTCTAAAGCGGAGACTATAAACTAGTCTAAAGCGGAGACTATAAACTAGTCTAAAGCGGAGACTATAAACTAGTCTATAGCGGAGACTATAAACTAGTCTATAGCGGAGACTTTAAACTAGTCTATAGCGGAGACTATAAACTAGTCTATAGCGGAGACTATAAACTAGTCTATAGCGGAGACTATAAACTAGTCTATAGCGGAGACTATAAACTAGTCTATAGCGGAGACTATAAACTAGTCTATAGCGGAGACTATAAACTAGTCTATAGCGGAGACTATAAAGTAGTCTATAGCGGAGACTATAAACTAGTCTATAGCGGAGACTATAAACTAGTCTATAGCGGAGACTATAAACTAGTCTATAGCGGAGACTATAAACTAGTCTATAGCGGAGACTATAAACTAGTCTGTAGAGGAGACTATAAACTAGTCTGTAGAGGAGACTATAAACTAGTCTACAGCGGAGACTATAAACTGTATAATTGTATATTGTATAGATTAGCTGATAATAGTAGTGTTAAATCAAATAATTAAGATTCAACTAGCCAGAATTTGATGAACTGCAACCGGAATTTTTAATTGGAATCCTTTTTCTTAAAAACAATTTGTTGAAAATGTTTCTTATGGAAAATTTTGTCTTTAACATTAATTTTATGGAAATCCCTTCAACTCATAACAGATAACTTGAAAATTTATAATGATGTTGTAGGAAACAGTTTTTAATATTTTTATTAAGAGAAAAATATTGAAAACTTTCTCTTAACGGAAAATATTTGATAATATTCTTCGAAAAACCAAATTTATGAAGAGAAAAATACTTGAAAATTTTCTTTTAAAAGATTAGTTACCACAAAATTTTACATCAATTTCTGAAATCCTACTTATATCGAAATCCAAACACTTTTAACAATATGAACATGGAAAACAGTTTAAACCAAAATGTTGTAAAAACAATAAAAAACAAATAAACTGAACAAAAAACTCATTGACAAAAAATCTTTACTAGATCACAAGTTTAGACAACCTCAACAACCTCTGTTGTTTGCCAGTCACCCAATCAAATAATCGACCTAAAGAATATATAATAAATCTAAATGAGAAAAAAAACAATAACCCCCAATAACACCATCATAATCGTGGTCGTCATCATCATCATCAGCATCAACATCCACATCTGTAAGCAGGTGTTACTAACAATTACTTTGCACACTGTCCCAACATCTTGCAGAACACGAGTAGAACAAATGAAAAAACTATCTGAGAAAAAAACTCCAACTCCATTCAATTTAAATGTATGACTTAAATAAACACCAACATCGTCATCGCCATAGTCATCATCATCGTCATCTGGAACAAAAGTACTCTCTGGCACTACAAGTATGTAAGCAGAAGACCGACGACCAACTGACTGTCTTTATCTAAGAAACCAGTACAATCATTTTGTAGACCAACAACGACAACAACTATAACTATAACAACAATATCATCATCCTCATCAGGAGTTGTATTGAAGGCAGCAGCAGCAACAGCAATAGCAATACAACTAAAACTGCTACAATAACTTACCAAAAGTACATAATGATGGAGTAGGAAACAACTTTTGGACTACAATTTCTAGGTAGGAATAGGTATAATCATACGTATGAAAAAGGTATGGGCAAAAAGCATAGGGAATCTTTAGAAATTATATATATAAAAGTATATCATTATTAAAAACCTTGTTACGCTTAAAGATTTGTGTTTCAAATCCAGATATTTCTGTGTAATCTTGCTCTTAATTTTTCCTGTATATTTTTTTACCCATACCTTATCTATATGTGTGATCACATGTATTTTATTTGTTTGTAAAAATAAATGTATGTTAAAGTAACCTGCCATGATTTAAACAACAAAAAGAAAAAACATTCAATTTCAATCTGTATGGAGATGTGAACAACTCTCTAAAAGAAACTATAATGGAGTTTTACAATTTTACAGAAAAACCAAAAACTATTAAATATAAATCATGACACAGTATCAAGATCATCAATACACAGAAACTAAAACCATACAAGTACTTATGAAGAACATTCAAACAAACACCATAATATATTTATATTCATATACAAATTCACCAAGTCCCTGAGAAGAACTTGTCTTGTAAGACCTGCAAGTCAACTAAAGGTTTTAATTTTGTTGTTGCTGTTTTTGTAAGTTGTTATCTGTTGTTTTTGTTGTTTGTGGAGTTTAAGCGCCCTGGCGCAAAATATGTAACAATAAATAAAAGTATAACTTCACCTGCTGAAAGTAACTCCTAAATTAGGCGGCTTTAAACTTTTAAATATTAAAAATAGTATCAAAAAATAGTCAGAAGTAAAAAGGACATTAATAGAGGCTATAATTTCATTCTGTGTTTGTTAGTGTATTTGTGTGTGTTTTGTATTTACATTTGTATATGAATGTTGGAAATATATTAAGTTTAATTATCCTGAGATGTTTTGAAAGGAGATGGATTTGATAATCAAATATTTAAGATTGCTCTAGAAACGAGAAAAAGAACTATAATAGTCTACAATCGCATTATTTCTCTTTTCTTCAAGGAGAATTCTGTTTTAGAAATTATATTCAAAGAGCAAAATACATCAAGAAAACTAAGACAGAATTTTTATTAAAATAATTTTGATGGTTTTCTTTAAAGAGACATTTCGAGGATATTTTTGTATAAAGAGAATTTTTCATTAAAGAATTTAGAGTAAATGTTGGATGATGAGAAAATTTAGAGCAAAATTTTCTATGAGGAGAAAATAAAATAATAGCATATTTTCTGTAAAGGGAACATTTAGAGCAAATTTTCTATAAAGAGAAAATTTAGAAAAATTTTGAGTTGGTGTATGTAAGAAGTGTTCATAATTTTCTCTTAAATTACATAGAAAAAAATGTTTAATAATTTGAGAGCAAAATTGTCTTTTACGCAAAGTTAAAAAAGTTAATGTTATAAAACAATTATCATGTTTTTCAAATTACCGTTTATCTCTGCTTGAAATAAACTTAATATATGCAAAATCACACATTAATTTTTCGCTGAAGTTTTCTATCAGTGTATTTTAAAAATAATCCTACAACACCACCGCTTTTAATGCAGGTTCAAGCAAGTCTAAATGAATTTTCAAAAATTTAAGAGCATGTCCATTGAAAAAGTAAAGAGTACATATGCACATGTGTACCTGATTGACGAGCTTTGATTTAGAACAAATTTTCTATAAAGTGAAAATTTAGAACAAATTTTCTACAAAGTGAAAATTTAGAGCAAAATTTTATAAAGTGAAAATTTAGAGCAAATTTTCTGTAAAGAGAAAATTTTAAGTAAATTTTCTAAAGAGAGAAAATTTTAAGTAATTTTTTTTATAAAAAGATAATTTGAATTCTATTAAGAGAAAATTTAGAATAAATTTCATGCAAAGAAAAAATTGGGAAAAAACTTAGAATTATTCATGAAGAAATTTTCTATACAGTGATAATTTGGAGCAAATTTTCTATAAAGAGAAAATTTTTTTAAAGGGAAATTTGAAATGAATTTGAGCAAATTTTCTATCAGGAAAAAAATTGTAGTAGAAAAAATTTAGCTTTCAAAGTATTTTTTTCATAAAATGTATTACGAAATCATTGAATTCTCTTATAAATATCTGAATACATTAATAAAAAAATTGTTTTATGTCTTTTATATATATTCCACGTTTAAGGTAATAATTTCCCTTCGAGATTGGAATGGAGTTGTTATTACTTTTATTGCGATAAACAATTTTTAAAAACTATTTTAACTAAAAAATAATTTTTTTTATAAATTTTGTGGTTTCAAGAATTCTTAGGTTTTATGAGATCGTTTTCAGTTTTTCTTCTGTTCAAAGTAAAACTAAAAGATCGTGTAAATTATTTATATCGCATACAAAGATAATATTCCTGAGTTATTTTAATTTCTTTGTTGTTTTTTGTTTTAATGTTATTTTCTGATATCTTATAATTTCATATATTATATCTCTTTAACAGGGACAGGTGGAGGTCAAATGATTGAGAACTGATAAATGCGATTAACATTTTTCTAATATTCTCCAATAAATTTTCTATTAAGAGAAAATTTCGAATAAATTTTCTAATAAGAGAAAATTTCGAATAAATTTTCTAATAAGATAAAATTTCGAATAAATTTTCTAATAAGAGAAATTTCGAATAAGTTTTCTATTAAGAGAAAATTTCGAATAAATTTTCTATTAAGAGAAAATTTCGAATAAATTTTCTATTAAGAGAAAATTTCGAATAAATTTTCTATTAAGAGAAAATTTCGAATAAGTTTTCTATTAAGAGAAAATTTCGAATAAATTTTCTATTAAGAGAAAATTTCGAATAAATTTTCTATTAAGAGAAAATTTCGAATAAATTTTCTATTAAGAGAAAATTTCGAATAAATTTTCTATTAAGAGAAAATTTCGAATAAATTTTCTATTAAGAGACAATTTAGAATAAATTTTCTATTAAGAAAAGAAGAGAAAATTTCGAATAAATTTTCTATTATGAGAAAATTTCGAATAAATTTTCTATTAAGAGAAAATTTCGAATAAATTTTCTATAAAGAGAAAATTTCGAATAAATTTTCTATAAAGGGAAAATTTCGAATAAATTTTCTATAAAGGGAAAATTTCGAATAAATTTTCTATTAAGAGAAAATTTCGAATAAATTTTCTATTAAGAGAAAATTTCGAATAAATTTTCTATTAAGAGAAAATTTCGAATAAATTTTCTATTAAAATACAATTTAGACTAAAGAGAAAAAACTTGTCCTTACCAATAAGGCACATCCCTGTTATTATTTTTTAATATTGGCTTTTAGTTAAAATTGCTAAGAAAACGATTGGATGAATTTAGCGGACATTGACTGAATGCCAAGTTAGCGGCTTGTGGACTTAAAGAACTTTTAGTTGTTTTTATTGTTTTTTTACTTGCCATTTCAGTTGCCGTTGTTGTATTTCCATTTTACTTCTGCGCAAGAAAAACAAAATGAATGGTTGGCAGGCAGGCAGAAGCCGTAACAGCTCCTGCTGTTACTCCTTCCTGTTTTATTTTCTATATATATTTTTCTTATTGTTGTTGTAATAGACAAGATACAGTATATTTTACTATTATAAGTGCAGTGATCGTTAAGGTTTTAACTATTCATAGAGGGTTTTTATTCTGCAAGGTAATGAAATAAAATGCTATAAAAATAAAAATAACAACAGCAGTAAACAAAAAACGTAAAAAAGTGAACTTAAATAAATAAATAAATGGCAAAACAGGGGAACATGGTTAAGAATAGTTATAGCCAAAGGCTAGTTAAATTAATATACAGATGCAGTAGCAAAATAGTTAAACTCACACTCGTTTAAATATGAGCTTACACACACACATACGTGTGTGTAGAATACTCATACTAATTCCTACAGATGCATTTTAGTGAATTTAAAACTGTTGAAAAAAAGTACAAACACTTTCATGCATAAACAACAACAGTAACAGTAACTCTGATGACGACCAAAAATAAAAGAAAGAGTAACTTCTAGATAAAGTTGCAAGTCTTTTTTAACTCCAACTAAAAAAGCAGCAACAGCAGTAGCTTTGCCAACCAGTAAATTGTTGTCTTTGTGTCGGGGTGCTCGTAATCAATAAATCTAAAAATAATTCGCAATACATGCCAAAGATGTAATAGGGAAACCATAAATTCGCTTATGTCCACTAAAGTCATTCAGTCTTTTAATATTTATTTATATATATTTTTGTGATTTTTTCTGTGTTCATTTTATGCACCCTTTTTTGTAGGAAGTGGTCAATATAAAGGTTTATGATGGTTGTTTACTATGGAGAGTATGGAAATAATTTTCTATCATTATTTTTTTAAGTTGGGATTCGAATTTTTTAATGGAGTTAGATGATTTAAGCGAGAGGATAATTGCAATAAAATAGAGAGCCGTTAATTTTTAAGTAGTAATGTGGTCCTATATGCTGGATGAACACAGCAGACACAGACGAGTGTTCATTGTTAAAACTTTTTAACCAAATATTATTTTATTTATTAAATTTTTTTATCAAGTAAACTTTGTAAACCAATGCAGGCCGATTAGCTCGGGGCTGGGACTATTTGGTACTAAAAGTTGAAGCTAATGCTGTTTATTGAGCATACAATGCTCAATAAATTCCTAATAGGGACGCTGCTAAAAATTTAGATGCAAAAATCAAATTACGGAAATTGAAGTCAAGTTAAAAAATATTATTGTTGCATAATGGATGGCGAAATGTTTTGGTTGTTGTCCTCAAGTCTCACGTGTTTTCGGGTGTATCAAAATTTTGTGTATTTTAGCCTATAGCTTTTTTTTCTATTGATCCGATGTTATATTCTGTCTAAATAAAGCAATATTTGTTTGATGTATAAAATATTTTTTGAAATTTTGAGGTTGTCCCAAATATCGGCCTATAATTTTTGGCTAAAGAACTGATAAATCTTATTTTGAAAAAAATATTAGCTTAGGACAATAATAAATAATGTGGCCGAATTTCATTGAATTCTGGGGTGAGAATGTTTCCAACAGAGAGACTGACGGACATAGATAAATTGACTTAGATTTTGATTTGATATTATATGATTCTTTCTAGACGTTAAACACAGAATGACGAAGTTCATCATCACCACTTGTGGTGGAAGAGCATATAAACACGTTTTCATATCACTGTGACGCTATTTAAAGGGACTCTAAAAAATTGAAATAAAACTAAAATAACTTCGATTAAGTTGATCAGCTTTTGCCATTTGCTACATTCTTCACATGAAACCAACATTTTGTGTCCACTAGAAATAGAAGCATAAATGCAGTAATGACAACAACGACAATATCATCTGCTAAAATACCACTACTGGTCTAGCAGTTGCTCCACTAGCAAAATCCATACTACCAGCAACAGAATTAATGACATTTGCAACATGGATGTTTGGTGCCAGTTTTTAGCTATTAAATGCAAATAATTTTACTTACACACTCACACACACTTGCTCGTTCATTCATTTGCTCACATACTCAATATTTTTGTGGTTGTAGTTGCGTTTGAGATTTATTTCCTCATCATATGGTTTCGTACATAATAAGGGTTTTCGGATTTTTATCCAGTCGCTCTTGCTCTGTGGTTCTTTTAAAATTTGTCTACTTTGTATTTGTTGCTAGAAACATCTTTTGGTATTGTGGACGCGAGGATGTTGGGTTGGTTGTTTGGCTGGAATGAAAATGAAAAACTATTCATTCAATTGGGAATCACTAATACTTGTCATTATTTGACAAATTTGCTAGAATAAAAACCAGAATTGGTAGTTGTTTCTGTATTTCGTTCTGAAGCAATTTCTACTTCTGAGGAATAATAATTGCGTGAATGTGTTTGTGTGACTTTGTTTGTGTATTTGTGGAAATAAATTACAAAATAGAAGTTGTAAAGTAATAAATTTTTATAACAAATTACAGCAAAAAAGAAATTCAAAAATGTTTAGAAAAATCTACAAACAAATTAAAATAATTTATTGATTCATTTGCAATAAGACATTTTTACTTTCAATGCCGATTTAAAACTAATGAATGAAAAGGATGTTCGATTTTTTTAAAAAGGAGGATAATACTGAACATATTTAAATAACGTTCGAAAAGAAATAATGATTATAGTTTAAAGACATCTGTATAAATAATTACGCTCATTTCCGACGGACAGACAGACGTACATAGATGAATCGAATCAGATTTTGATTTGACGTAGAAATATTTATACATTGTTAGGTCTTAGATAATTTTTTTAGCGTTACATACGGAATGACAAAGTTAACATACCCTTATTACCACTAGTGGTGGTGGGTTTATAAAACACTTTCTGACAAAACTATGGGCATTTATTCTTATCATCAGAAAACGAAATCTATTAATTTCCCATTAAAATTTAAAACTTTCTTTGAAAATAAGAAAATAGGCAATAATTTGTGATCTTCATTACTTTCATTCTATAACTAAAAACAACTAAAAGTGCCAGAACGAAAAAGGAAAATAATCTTGAATCATATATATTTTCATCAAAAATCGATTGTTCTATTTGAAAATAGACCATTTTCTTAAAAAAAAAAACTAAAAAATCTGGCAAAACTGGAAGAATAATCGATAATATTGTCTGAAAATGTAAAGTTGCATTTTCTGTCCAATACCACAAAGTAAAAGCGAAAATCAATAAAAATCGTTCATATTCATTGAAATCTTCAATTGAATTTTCATGCGAAACTAGAGGAGCTTGGACAAAATGGTCTATAATCTTGGATCACTAATGTTTGTTCCATGTAATAAAGGCTAAACGTCTCTGCCGAGTCTCTTACAATTTACACAGTACATTTTTATATGTCAAAATGGAAGCATAGGCTTTTTCTGTTTTAGGTAGTCCAAAGGATGAAAGTAACTTCCATACAGAGCAAAAAATTATCGGATTTATAATGATTGATTCAACTACAGTTTAAATTTTTTGGAATAATATAGTCCGTATCAAATAAAGATGACAAGTACATCCATCGAAATTTAGTTTTAGTAATTATGAAAAAGTATGGGCCGAATAGAATCACTATTCGCTAATTATAGGATGCCTAATGATTGATTTTAGGATGCCTAATAACAGCGAAAGTCTTTTTGGCGAACTTGGCAAAACTTGGTGGTTTTGAGAACATCCATATTTTACATTGAAGGTAAAGGGGGTATAATGACATTGAAGGTAAAGGGGGTATAATGAAAATACTACGCACTATAAAATTTTTCACCTTATAAACGAAATACTTAATATCACATGTCTATATAAAGAAATGTTTAGAAATTTGGCACATGGCTTGTGCCTTGACAATAGATTATTTTAGATTTCCGGATATGGCAGGGAGAGTGGTATCCCCCAAACGACAAAACAATTGACAATTGAAATTTGGTAGTTAGAAGAAGACTTCATAAAAAATATTAAAGACTAACAAAGAATTGGAAATGGCTTGGAAAGGTTGCACTGTAAAACTTTTACAAGAAATTTTATGAGATTTGGGGCGGAGCTATAATTTTGAAATATTATATGCTACGTAATTTTGAAATAGAAAAGGGGAAAGTGCTATCATCTTACAATTTCCATAATGATCGTGATGGAGGGTATAAAGGAGCTGTCATAGCCAAATAAAGCATTCTTACTTGTTAAGCTTATAGCACATTTTACAAGCTGATTAAATGTAAAATAATTTTTGTTCAATTCCCAAATTTGAATTATATATTAATTGAAAATTTAATAGAAGTTCATAGATATAGTTTTGAAGTTGTCTTAGACGTTGGCCTATAACATTTTATACGTTAAACCCACTTCCAATTTCCAAACTTGCTACCATTAAGTATTTTATTTTAATTTTTTTTGTTCCAATATTTCTATAAATTTGTAATTTTATGCAAATCCCAGATTATTACATAAACTCTGAATTAAAACTCAAATTATTTTTTTTATTTTTTATTATTTTTTTTTAAATCCATTTAATTGACAATAAAAATATTAAATTTATTTATTTCATCCAACAATTTCATTTACTATTTAATTAAAATCTAATATTATTAAAATAATAATATTTATGATAATTTCATTGCAGCTCAAATGATATTAAAGTGTTTTTTGTCATTCTTCGTTTATTTTTTTCTTAGATTATTTGTGAAAGACAAGAAAATAATAATTTTCCAAGTTTATTATAATAAATAAAGTATTTTCTTAATCAACCAAAATCTGCTTTTTTCATTTTTGAAAATACCATATTTGTTTATAGCAATTATTATTATTATTAGAAAATGAAATACAAAAAACAAGATCTCTAACTAAAGGCCCAAACAAAGACTATCTAAATAACAAGTATCTATGGAAAGGCTGCAACAATAAAAAACAGAAAATCAAAATTTGAAAAAAATAAAATCAATTCACAGTGGATCCAAAACGATAGTTTTTGGAAATATTACTGAAACTTCTGAACCCCCACAGATAACTTCAAAAATTTTACCTGGTTAGAGATGAGCTGGTTTTGAGGTGAGTGACTCTCGGATATGTTGATGAGTTGTCTATTTTAGTTTCTGAAATATTCAAGCCGAAATAAATTTTTAATGTACTGCAAGTAATAAGAACTAAACGGTCATTTCCACGACAATTGGATGTCCGTGCCGAGGGTTACACTTGGTCAAATATTGGCAACCCAGCGACAGCTGTAACAAACGAAATTTCTTTCCCCATGAAAAAATATCGGATATAGCCGAGCTGTAATAACAACAACAACTAAACGCTACTCTCTTAAGTAAAGAAGATGTTATCGTCTTTGTTTTTGCTTCTTTCATGCAAATATTTCCTAATTGTTTGATGAGTAGCGATACCGTGGGGTTTCGTTCCTGAAAACAATCTTTAATAGTGACCAAATAATGAGTGTTAACTGTATCGTTTATATTAAGATAAATAATGCAATCATCGAGATATATGTGGGCGGTTCATGAACTTTCACTTTTACATAAAAAAAAGTAAAATTTCATGGTCTGTCAAGCCCGGCTATGTAATACCCTACACCAAAATTTTGCCTTTATATAGAAATTACTAAAATTAATGAACGACCTTCGTTTAATTCTATTTTCTGATTTATTCTTAACTGTTCAGTTTATTTTTGTGAAACTTACTTACGTGACTTTTAGGACTTTTAAAACGATTTTTTCTGGGAATTATGTGGGAACTAGAAGAACATATGGACCGACCATGATGTAATTTTTTTACATAGATTTTTGCTTATATTTATTTTAATTTGACCAGTTATTATTACAAAACCAGAGTATATGTGAGATTTATACCCTTTAAAGTGATATTTGGTGGGAAGCTTGTATAGGAACTATGAGAGCAATGGACCGACCATCACATAATTTGACACATCGTTATAGACTTATTAATGTCAAATTTCATTAAAATCACTTTAATGAGCTTAAATCGACTTTAGCGAGCTTAAAACCTAATTCCGTAAGGACATTTTTATAGGAGGTACCTGAAATATTCCAAAGGGCTTCATCGACTTCAAAAATTACTCTGAGCGAATGGTGTACTTGAGTGAGTTTAACATCATTTTTTCTGTATGTTACAAATATTATCACAAACACATCTGTAAATGTATATAACTTATATTAATAAATTGAATGAATGAATGTATGTCCAAATTGACTCTTTTAATAATTCTTTATCTTTTGAACCGTTAGAAATATGACATGGTTAGAGTCGAGGTATCTTGTAGTCGATGCGCCTTCAAAGTTGACCACAACAAAATTAAATTATGAAATGAGAAGACGAAAAAGGGAATTAACACTGCCGAAAAAAATAAATTTCGACTCATGCAATTGATAGATTTAAGGAGGGAATTGATTCCAATTAAAAAAAAAAAATAGTAGAATGAATGCCATTTCATTTTGGAAATAGATAAATTGGTGTTACCTACAGATAAGAGCCTCTATTATATGAAAAAATCTCTCCATTAACCATATCTCCATATCTTCGTTTTGAGACCACTGTGCAATATAAATAAAAAGGAAGAAAGAAACCTGTTACTTTGAAACGAAATCACCACTAAATAAAATTAGACAACTTTTTTGTTGTTGTAAAATTCAGAAAGAAAAAATATTGAATAAAAAGAACTACAGCAAGATCAAGAAAACAAAATACAGGCATAAATATCAAATTTCAATACTCTGGCTCTTAAGGTTGTGACAGTTGAAATGTTGATTGTAAATTGTAATTTCAAGATTAATAAAATTGGCAAAGAAATTGTCATGATCACAAGTGTATGATAATAATAATAATATTATACTCTTGTACTAAACAGAAAAAAAAAACAACAAAAACATATATATATATAAATACTCATACTAACTTAACAACTAGATATTGCTGTTGTTACTGATATTGTTGCTATGATTGTTGTTCGTAGACAACACAAATATATTTATATACATATATTTTAGATACAATAACAGTTGAAAATAAATATTTAGATGAAAGAATATAAAAGGTGGACAGACATAAGATAGATGAAAGAATATAGATAGATAGAAGGATGGACGGACGGACGGACAGGCGGAAGAACTTATAGGCAAATGGACAATCAGACCTACAAAAAGCTTTTTGCGAAAATATTAAGAATGCATCTCATTTAAAATCTAGTTAAAGTACTCTAAAGAACTGTTAATGGGAAATTTCTTGATATCAAAGAGTTTGTAACAGAAATTGAAAAAAATCTATAAAAAACAAATTGATGGAAAATTCTCAAGAACAGCCCAAATCGCTGACCGCCAGCCACATTTATTTAATTAATAATAAACGAACATGATAAGATCCGAAATACCAATTCAAGCGACCCAAGAACTGCGAAATCAGCAGGTTGGTAAATGAGCACAAGCGGAAGAAATAACTAGATTATCTCAACAACAATCTAAACAGTGAAGTGAATATATTATGATCAACTGTTCGATCTCTCTTTAACCTTAAAAGGGTGATAGGATCGCGATTTTATTTGCAGACACAATAATATCCGATCCAAAGGATTGCTTACGAGTATTTTGATGACAATTTATTGAGCGTGCTAAAAGAGGTAAGGGGAAATGAAGTGCTGTTGCAAAAATTCATAACATCGCAGCGATTTTTACTAATGCTAAAGAATTTTGACAAGCGGAAAGTTGACTACTTGACTATGATTTTTAAACTGTCAATGAGAAGCGTGATAATACCTTATAATTGGAAAATAGGTAGATTCATCCCGATACAAAAAGCTGGAAAAGACAAGGACGAGGGACAATCCAACAGGCCAATTTTCCTCCTATCACCATCCAACACCAACATGGATTCCACAAAATACATAGTAACACAACGGTGTTAATAGCCGTATCCACTTAAATAAACGTAAGATCTTTGTGGTACCAAATACATTTGACACTGTCAGCCGACAGTGTCAAAAATAAGCCAGTCACTTACTAAAACGGAAGGAATGTTTACAAAAATGGCTGTTTCCATCTATAAGACTTTATAATGTGTCTACTAATTTTTGGCCTGTCTTGGTAACCTATCACTATGGTGAACAAACTTTTGAGTGGTATATGTACCAAGAGTGGCAAATTGAACAAAATACTCGCAGCTAAATCTAAGATTTGTTTGTATCGAGTAGAGTGTCAATAATTCGTCTTAGATTTAATCGCTTGTGTTATCTTTTAATTTTGTTTGTTATAACCAACCAGAAACCCACTTGTTTGTTAAACAAAATCACAAACAACCTGTACAGATATTTACGTTACATTTACAAGTATCTGTGTGACAATTTGTCTGTCTGTAGGTCTTTCTATTTAAATTGTAGAAAAAACTCTTTACAATAAAGTATTAAATTTTATTAACGTTTATTATAAGCAGAAGAAAAATATCAATAAAATAAACGAATACAGAACCTTTTGCATTTCGATAAATCGTAATTTCTTCTACTTCTACAATATAATTTTCAAGTTTGTCACTTTTTTAAGCTCCAGAATTTATATATGACAAAAATGCGTTTTTTATGAAAATTTATGAAAAATTTATAAATACTTTTAAGGAAATGGTCACCAAAAGAATTATCGCAACCAGCTGTTTGACTTTATGTCGAGGGTTTGTGAGGCATTTTAAAGAATTTGATTTGTAGCAACAAAATAAAAATATTTTATTTTACTTTAGTTTATTATCTAAAAAGTATTACTAATCGTGGTCCATAAAACGTGTATTATCATAAATTTCACGTACTTATTTGATTCGATTAGTGTATAACTCAATATTTTTGTATTCGAGTTGTAACTTGCATTTAAAAACAACATTAAAAAAATAATACTTTAGCAAATATTGCAAAAGTTCATAAGGGCCATCAGACATTAGCAGTCATTTCAGGCTATAGCCATAACATTTTTCTTTACTTTAAGTATTTGATTTGGCGGGACTAGAAGCGGAGATAACTTATGTGTTTGTGTTTATGAACATGTATCTAAAACAAATATAGTTTGAGAGATTTGTTTACTTGTTTTTTTCCCAAACCATTTACTTAAGTTGTTTTTAACCCAAAGCTGAGTCAGGGAGATTTTAAGATTAGATTGATAATGATCAAACGAATTACTGAATGATTTTAAAATAAAAACCACAGGAAACTATGAAATAACATAGAAAACACATTCGCTGGAGGTGAGCTAAAAATTGGAAAAAAAATATTTGAATTCTCATCATTAGTGGTGAATGTTGGGAACTTTTTCGAAAGCCCTTCCATTTCAGAATGTTTATCTCCAAACTTTCGGACCCCTTTTTATGCTCTTTTATTCTCGTTAAATAAGCCCATTATCTCTCCACTGGCCTCAGCTACGAATAGTTGACGATTCACCTTTCTCGGTGCAAATATCATATTACTGTTCTTCATTGGACAGTATGATGTCTGGCTAAATATTAGTGGACACATTATGTACTCTTATGAAAGTAAGCAGCCATTCCTGTAAATATTTCTTTATGTAAATTTCTGTATTTATAAAGCCGGTTGTAACAAATGATAGGCTTCCTTTGGAGCATTTGCATATTGCTCGCCATACTAACAACTTTTTCGAAAATTTTGACTGCTTGGGGTCCTAAGCAGTTTTCAACATTCTCTCGAGCATGTTGCTGATGCTCAATATTAATTAATGTATAATTATAAATAAAATAATGTTTGATCAGGAAGTTGCGAAAAATCTACCAGGACATAAACGTTTCGTCATCCATCATGCACCAAGAATATGTTTTTTAGATTTGACTTCAAATTCCGTGCTCGCTTTTTGCTCTATTATTTTTCAGTAGCATCACTGTTAGGAACTTTTTGAACGTTGTATGTTTTTAAACTTGCACTACTTTTTATTTTTCGTACCAAGTAGTCCGAGCATTGACCTAACCTGGCTGTTTTCTTAATAGATGTGTGCTGTGGAAAGTGCTTTATATTTTTTGACTTCTGAAACGTCGTACGAACCATTTTGTCTATCTAAACCGGGTTTTCAATCAATAGCTAGTTCTCCCGGTAGATTAACAATTTATTTGAAAAATGTAATAAATGACATGTTTGACAAAGGTGACTTGATCAAAAAATAATTAAGTAATAATTGGATTAATAGTTTTAATTAAAATCGTGTGTTAAGAAATTATCGATCTCACTCCTAATTAAAAACTCTCTCTTGCTTGCGGTCGCTTCAAAATTTCATATTAACGTAGAAAATACTGTCGGCGGAGGCCATATCAAAATTTCTATTTCAGTGTCCTATTAATATAAAAAGTCTCACGCTTTTGGGCAGCCCAAAATTTTCATGACCCTATGACTCTTAGTAGTGTTAATAGTACAGTTCCTTTGGTATGTTCATGTCGTATGGAACACATTGTTGTTTTTGATCTTTTGATCGTTACATGTCCATCAGATGCATACAAAATATAAAAATGTTTTTCTCTACGCTCACACATACACACTCAAACAGACAGATATATATGTTTTGCTTTGATATTGGAGCCATAGCTAAGAGTTTAGGAATACTAAATAAGTACAAGTAGTACTAGAAAATATTTAAGATAGAAATCAGACCTCTATGACCGTTATACTTTTTTCTTTTTTCTTATTTTTCTCTATATATTTTTGTTAGTTTTTTTTTTTGTGTTTATATTTCTTTACGTAGATTTGTTTCTTGTTTCAATTTGACACGGTATTAAGGAAATGAATACCAATTACTTGGAAACAACAAGACAAATCTGTAAGTCGGCTATTTTCTGTTTCTAAAAATGAAATAAAAAATCAGAAAAAAAAAAGACAGAAAACAAATATTTAAGGAATGAGAGCACAAAAATCATAAAAGATGTTTTTCATTAATGAATGAATATATTGCTAATCCGATTAAAATGAGTGACCAGAAAGAGTTAAATATTTTGAACAAAACCCAACTTGGACATACATAAAGTTGCCGCCAAACTGTTTCCAATGTTATTAAATAGAACCGGGAGAATTTGTCTGTTGGAAGAAAATCTGATTCAGGTAGAAGAAATAGTCCACATGATGTTTCTAAAGCCAAGAAATAGTAAGCATTTTCAAAAGAACTCCCATCATATCCGTTAGGAAAGCTTAGTGCTCGTTCTATTTGGTACGAATGGTTAATGCTAATGCAGTTTGAAACATAATTCCTGCCTGAAACGCTGCTAGAAAATTAGAGATCAAAGGCAGAGCACGGAAATTGAAATCAAGCTTTTAAAAAATATTCATGCTGCACAATGAATGACAAAACATTTAAAATTTCCCAAAAAGTTCTTGGTATGGTAAACGATATGCATTTGTGCAAAAGAAGCCAATCATTTGTTAAGGCGGGTTCTATAAAACCGAAATTAATATCCATTCAGAAGTCTTTATAATGTGTCCACTAATGTTTAGCCTGACTTGGCAATCTGTCACTATTGTGAAGAAGTCCTTGAGTGGTACATGAACAATAATGTAATATTTGTACCAAGAAAGGCAAATTTTCCAAACTGCTCAGAGCTAAGGCCATTGAAGATATACTTGGTTCTTTTTAAAGAGAATTGAAGAACACAAGAAAGGTGTCAAAAAGTGTGGTAGATCATCCGTAGTGCTTAAAGCTATATATTTTGTATAAGTTGTAAAGATAATTCAAATCAAATATAAAAATATGATTAGTGGCTTCATTTTTATTAACATATATGTATGTCAAGAGTTTTCCAATCTCACTCTTTATGTTACTTTACTTGTATTCACGTATCAAAAGATTTTTTCCATTTAACTGCAGAAAAGAGTGAAAAAAATAACCAAAACTAAAAAAGTTAAAAATAAATTAATTATTTATTTGTTCAAGAATTAATTACAATTTCAGGTTACAACTGCCATTAATAAAACCATAAATTGTCATAACAATTATTTAACTATTTTCTAACAAAATTGTTTATAATTTCTGTGACAATTTTTATATGTCATTCGTTATTCTTTATGTTTTTTTTTCTTTTGTTTTTGTTTAATCAAAAAATTCTTAAAAATTATATAGAGATATAAATTTGAATAATACATTGTTGTAACGAGCGCTGCATGTTAAGTGTCATAAGCGCAATAAACACTTATATTTCCATTTAATTTGATATATTTTTTTCCTTAAAACAAAAAGAATTAAATAAACATTGATTTATTCTAAAATAATTTAGTTTCGAGTTAAAGAATTGTTATCCGTTTATGTTTTCATGTAAAATTGTCATTAATTTTATTCTGTAATTCACGCCTGTCACGCTTCAAAAAATGTTGCTATTACAATTGTAACAGTTAAATAATTAATCGATAAATTTTGCCATAATTTGTTGCAAAAGGAACTAATAACTAATTCTTAGTTATTATGAAATTGAAATTATTTCACTAAACTGTTCTTATCACTATAAATTTTTCTGTTAACTCAGAAAACTCTCCTACTGATTTTAAATATTCTATTAACATAGAAAACTTGCGAGCAGCTCAAAATTTTCTATTAACATAGAAAAATCTGTCGCTGGTGAGCAGTTTGATTTCAGTCAACATATAAAACACTCTGGCAGAAGACTTTCTCGATGGCGAGCAGCTAAAAATTTTCTATAAATATAGAAAACTCTAGCTGGATAACAGATCAAAATCTTAACATATTAAGCTCTCTCTTGCTGATGATCAATTAGACATAGATAATTCAGAGACCATTCTTGTTGCTCTTTGGCCGGTTGCTGAAAATTTCCTTGATTACTAAAGAGGGATAACGACACTACATATCAGGCGAGTAGATCTTTGCTCACAGTCAACGCTGTGAGTAGATTTCTGTTCCGTAGCCTTTATCTTGTTCAATTTTATATCCATATTCGTTTTTTTGTTGCTGCCAGCTCAAATTTATGTTACAAAAATTGCTCTTTGGCCGGTTGCTTTAAATTTTTTATTAACAAAAGTTATTGCTCACTAAAGAGGGATAACGACGCTTCATGTTTGAAGAGTAGAATACCGCTAAGAGTAAATCCCTGTTCCGTAACATTTGTCTTTTTCAGTTTATATTCATATTCGGTTTTTCGGTCAGGATCATCCATGTCGCCGATAAGAACTTTATGTTTCGATCATAATAAATGATAGTTAAAAGCACTAAAATGTGGGCGACGCAGATTGGTCCCAAAACGCTTATTTTGAAAATAATTCTGTAACTTTGGAACTATTGAATATTTTGTAAATAAATTTCAATTGGAAAGTCCTGGGGTATTTTGCAATTGATTTGGAGAAGGACATGATTCTAGTGGGTTCTAGAGATTCGGAAGTAAATTCCCAAATTTGCTCGGCTATGACGATTATTTAAAAAATCGCCAAATTTGATTTATTATTTTTTAAAAATATATTACATACATATATATAATTCTCCACAAAACTCTCTCTAACATGAGTAGAATAAATCGTATACTTTAAGAGATATTTAGACCTAAGTAAAATTTTTATCTATTTTTGAACAGGTTCTTATATATTTTGAGCTTGGTAGGCTCCATTCGGGTAAAAAATCTAAAATATTGTCTCAATTTTATACAAAATTCTAAATAATTTTTGTGACGGAAACATTTACATATATGATTTCAATAAAATGATATATTATTTTGATATAGAAATTTAGAAAAATGGGATTTTTTTCTCAATTCTGAAAGAATTTCTTACATAAAAACATATAAAGCAAGTCCGAGGACATTAGGGGAAAACATTTTACCGCTAGCTCTATCTATTTTCAATATTTTTTTGTTTGAGTTCTTTGAGGAGGAAAAAATGTCAATGCTAACATCTTCATACGTACAGCTACATTCGGGAAATCTGTAATGAACCAAACCTCTTTAACTGCAGGAAGAGAAATTAACTGAAATTAATGAATTTTTCCTGGATTGGAATTTTAAGTATTTTGGATTGAAATTTTTGTAGTCCGATATGTAGAACACATTATATTCAGATTTCATAATTAATATAAGACATAATTTTTTTAAAATTTATTTAATGTTAAACATTAACAATTTTTTACAAGAGTGCACCGAAAATAAAAATGTATAATTTTTGACAAATTTATTGAAAACATTTAATTCAAATAATTTTTTATGCAGATTTTATCAATTTCAAGTAATTATCTTTGCAACGACACTTAACACTTATATAAGAAATTATAATAAACCCTTCAAACAATTTACTGAAACTTTGCCTCCTCCCCACAAATTTGCAGATTTCCCATGTCTATACATACTGCAGTATTCCATGAAGTTGCACAACTTTATATTCGTTTAACATATTTATTTATATTTATTTCAAAGGTATTTTTAAAGTGCCTTGGAAGAGCATAAGTTTTTAACTCCTCTCGGAGCCGGGGGAAGGTCCACTTTCTCCGAGATCTTGGATAAAACTTAGGCTTGAACCAATTTCGCCCGAACTTCTCCAATCCCGAGAGAATTTGAAACTTATGAAATATTTCTCATTTTCTATTCCAAATTTTCTTGCTTTTTTGGTTCATTAGCCCTCTTTTAGTCTTCGATATCATCATTTTTGAAAAACTCGCAAAGTCTATAATTCATTTTTTAATTTATTTAAACAGAACAACTTTTGAGACGAATGCGCATCTGACCCAGATGAAACTACTTATTAGAAATTATTATCAGAAGTTTTTCGTTTGCGAGGTCTTAGCTAAGATACTTGGAACTGGAACAGTCTGTCAACAAGCAACACAAGTTTAGATAATCATCTTAATATTGAAAGGAAATTAATCGAATATTCGTTAAATTGTGTTGAAGAAATATAGCGCGGGTAATTTATAAAGCAATTTATCTCCATTTAAAATTTGTTTCTCAAAAGCATCTTTATCTTTTTTACTTTATATTACTTTTCCAATTATTTGGCAGACAAAAAAATTAGAGCATTGCTAGCCCTAAGCAAACATTAATATTTTATTATCACATCCCCTGATTCTATCTGACCTAAATTTTTTCCAGTGATGTTGTCTCACAGTAGCAAAACTGCTGCAAAATTTTAAGACTCTCGCTGTTCTTTGATATATATAAATTTATATGTGATTGGTATGGTGCGTACCTCTTCCCTGATCCTAATCCGTCGCACGTTCTGTCCAGTAAAACAGTTCTTGGAGAAAGTAATTTGAATTTATATATATCTGATAATCACTATTTGCTTTGTATGAGGGCTACTTCTAATACTGATCCTATCCGTCCTACAGTTTGTTCAACAAAACAGTTTCTTGAGAAAATAGTTGGCACCAAATTTAACAGCACTCGCTGTTTTAGTCCTTTAGATATTCGATAATTTGATAATAAATGTTTGCTTTGTATGGTGGGGGTACCCCTCCCCGGAATTATTTATAGCTATTTTACTTTCGGGTAAATAAGGGTCATTCTGTGAAAATTTCATCAAAATTGTCCCAGCCGCTTTGGAGTCCATACATACATACAAGCATACACATATAATTTTTTTATAAATGTATAATTAATTTTAGTTTCCCAGACCCTTTCTGGTTTATCTCTTTATCAATTTGCTCTTGTTTAAAGTTTAACTTTAAAGTTTAATCATGATCCCACCTTTTAAAAAAATTAAACTTTAATATTAAATTAATTTTCATACCTCTCCAAACATAGATTTCTCATTGTTGTTGTTTTTGTTTTTAATTTAACAACAAAATAATTAAACTAAAATCTTAAAGTTTAAATTCTATTCACCAATTAAAAAATAAAATTAAAAAAACTGATTGTTTGATATTTAAACAAAAGATTGATCTTAATACAGCAAAAGTTCATATTAATTCGTTTTATTTATTATTGTTTTTGTACTTGATTTTTTTTCTAATATAATTAAGTTGTTAGTCTCAGTTACAGTTGGTGGGTTAGTTGTTTATCTTAAATATCAAAACTGACTTGGCAAATATAAACACAGATACACACACTCACATATATAGAAAATAAATGAAGAAAAAAATAAATAAATAAAAATGAGAAAAAGCTACAAAATCAAAATTTATTTCATTATAAAATATTTTATTTATGTTTATATTTGGTTACAGGTTTGTTATTTACACCCTACGGTGAACATCTTGGTATTGTTCTTTATATGCAAATATTTGTAACGCACCTGGGAACTTAGTTCCAGTTCCTACTTTGGATTAAAAAAATTTTCTCTGATTAAAAGTCTAAATCTTTTTTAATAATTTCCGTTTATACGTCTGGATCTCATACCAGTTGGCTTTCAATCACTTCCTGAACTATTTTCAACAAAATCCGTTGATCCGTTCTGTTTTTTTTTTTTTAAGAAAAAATTACACATAACAACTATATGACAATGAGCCTTGTATCTTAAAGAAATCTTAATTAAAAATACTAGTAGAAATTCTATGGACATAATCACGTCCGTTCTGTCTGGGAGAAAGAGAGACTACCTTCACCTTGGAAGGTATTATTGTTAAGTTGCAAAAAAATGTGGGACCTTAAAGATTTTAATAGCTGAGTAGATC
>PYHX02000413.1:42769981-42804505 GCA_004302925.2 Cochliomyia hominivorax | reverse complement strand
AAATGTACAATATTTAATTCATCCCAAATGTAAAACGTTCAATTTTAACTTAATGAAAAATAATAATATTTCGTCAATGTCAAATCAACTTTGTTTTCAATGATGATTTTGCTTCAAATTTTTTTCTGTGTGCACAACGTTATGTAAACTGACGATGTAAATTATTTTTTCTAGAAAAATCAACATCAAAATGATGTAAATTTTTCTAGAAAAATCAACATCAAAATGATGTAAATTTTTCTAGAAAAATCAACATCAAAATGATGTAAACTAGAAAAATCAACATCAAAATGATGTAAATTTTTCTAGAAAAATCAACATCAAAATGATGTAAATTTTTCTAGAAAAATCAACATCAAAATGATGTAAATTTTTCTAGAAAAATCAACATCAAAATGATGTAAATAGAAAAATCAACATCAAATGATGTAAATTTTTCTAGAAAAATCAACATCAAAATGATGTAAATTTTCTAGAAAAATCAACATCAAAATGATGTAAATTTTTCTAGAAAAATCAACATCAAAATGATGTAAATTTTTCTAGAAAAATCAACATCAAAATGATGTAAATTTTTCTAGAAAAATCAACATCAAAATGATGTAAATTTTTCTAGAAAAATCAACATCAAAATGATGTAAATTTTTCTAGAAAAATCAACATCAAAATGATGTAAATTTTTCTAGAAAAATCAACATCAAAATGATGTAAATTTTTCTAGAAAAATCAACATCAAAATGATGTAAATTTTTCTAGAAAAATCAAATAAAAAATGAAAAATCAACATCAAAATGATGTAAATTTTTCTAGAAAAATCAACATAAAAATGATGTAAATTTTTCTAGAAAAATCAACATCAAAATGATGTAAATTTTTCTAGAAAAATCAACATAAAAATGATGTAAATTTTTCTAGAAAAATCAACATAAAAATGATGTAAATTTTTCTAGAAAAATCAACATAAAAATGATGTAAATTTTTCTAGAAAAATCAACATAAAAATGATGTAAATTTTTCTAGAAAAATCAACATCAAAATGATGTAAATTTTTCTAGAAAAATCAACATCAAATGATTGTAAATTTTTTCTAGAAAATCAACATCAAAATGATGTAAATTTTTCTAGAAAAATCAACATCAAAAATGATGTAAATTTTCTAGAAAAAATCAACATCAAAAATGATGTAAATTTTTCTAGAAAAATCAACATCAAAATGATGTAAATTTTTTCTAGAAAATCAACATCAAAATGATGTAAATTTTTCTAGAAAAATCAACATCAAAATGATGTAAATTTTTCTAGAAAAATCAACATCAAAATGATGTAAATTTTTCTAGAAAAAATCAACATCAAAAATGATGTAAATTTTTCTAGAAAAATCAACATCAAAATTGATGTAAATTTTTCAAGAAAAATCAACATCAAAATGATGTAAATTTTTCAAGAAAAATCAACATCAAAATGATGTAAATTTTTCTAGAAAAATCAACATCAAAATGATGTAAATTTTTCTAGAAAAATCAACATCAAAATGATGTAAATTTTTCTAGAAAAATCAACATCAAAATGATGTAAATTTTTCTAGAAAAATCAACATCAAAATGATGTAAATTTTTTCTAGAAAAATCAACATCAAAATGATGTAAATTTTTCTAGAAAAATCAACATCAAAATGATGTAAATTTTTTCTAGAAAAATCAACATCAAAATGATGTAAATTTTTCTAGAAAAATCAACATAAAAATGATGTAATTTTTTTCTAGAAAAATCAACATAAAAATGATGTAAATTTTTCTAGAAAAAATTTTTTTCTATAAATATGGACATCAATATAATTATTCTTCGATAAAGTTGGGTCTACAAAATCTATTTTGTAAATCTATATTTTTAGAATATTCTACGTGTACATCCTTTTCTGTTTCATCCACATTTAGGCCGCCTTTCCTTATTCATATGAATGGAAAATGAGGAGGAAAAAAAGTGCATGAAAAAATAATAAAAAATATTTGTTAAAATTAAAAATGTACACGTCTACCACATCATTTTTTTAACTAAAACAAAAGAATGTCTCAAGTGGAATATGCATATTGTACATTGTATTTAAAACACACAAATTCACACTCACATTCAACATGCATAAATATTAAAACAATATGAACATACATACATCAGAAGCAACTAAAACAACAACAACAATATTTAAACGAAAGTGAATGCACAGAAGTGAAATAAAATCAGCGAAAAAACGGAAAAAAAATCAGGAAAAAAATAAAGAATTATGCTGGTATAAAATCAGCAGGAATAAAAGGATAATGCATATACTCATATACAAGTACAGCTTCGTGTGGACTGGAGTGAGTAATAACTACAAGCTTAGCAACAACGCAACTGTGAACATACAAATAACGTAATGCAAGAAATTTATATAAAAATCCAATGGTGTGCATTTTTCGTTCTTTTAGATTTTTATTCACTCTTTCTTTCTGCTTTAAGCAAAAAAGGATTTTATATTCTTTTTGAGTTTTTATTTTAGATTTTTTTCTTCTTCTATTTTTCAAATTTAAAGAGCAAAATTAAAGGAAGCAAAAAACATATTTAAAATGTTGTGGAAAAAAATGTCAAAATAGCAAAATACCAAAAAATATGAGAACGTGCAGGAGGATAAAATTCATGGACTTTATTTGTATTCGAAATTTTTGTACAGTACTCAATGGTGCACAAAAAACATCTACATTGGAAAATAAAAATGAAATGAATTAGGCCTCTTCCATAGCACATGGCATCAATTTAAGGAAAATCTTTCTTGTAAATTTGACATCGAACTGATGTAATTTTTTATACAAAAGCTTACATCAAAGTGAGGTAAATTTATGTCAAAAAGGAAAACATCAAACTGAGCAAGATTTTTCTGTAGAAATATATATAAATTTGATGTAAATTTTTATATATAGACATACAAAATAGACTTTGTAGATTAAATTTTATAGAAAAATTTACATCATATAAATGTCAATTTTAAGAGAAAAATGTACATCATATTGATGTTAGTTAGGAATTATTATTTCTTGTTTTTTTTTGCCAAAAATGGATTAAAAGGATGTTATTGGTTTCCAAAAATTTACATTAGTTTAATGTAAATTCTCTTACAAAAAGTGTCATTATTATAAGATGCATATTTTGTTCTTCAATTTGAAGAAAAATTTTTAATGCAATAAATTAATACATCGATTTGCTGAAATTTTTTTACTTAAATAGTCATTAATAAGTAAGTAAGTTTTTCTGGAAAAATTACCATCAATTTGATCTTAATGTTTCTACAAAATTTGTCATCAACTTGATGTAATTTATCGTATAAAAATTGACATAAATTTGGTGTAAATTAAAAATACTGTTAATTTGATGTAAATTTTTATCAAAAAAATACCATCAATTTAATGCAAATATTTCTGTCGGAATTGCTACAAATCCTGAATTTTGGCATAGACGTTTGTCTAAAAAATATCCTTGAATCTTAGTGATCAGTAAGGTGGAAGTGCTGACTATGCATATCCATTTATCCTGTTGCTCTCAAGTTTGTAGTTGTTGTAGTATAGAATGATGATGTTTTTTACTCACGATTATTTTTTTCAACTCGCTACTAAATTAAAAGAAATCCTTTTGTTTGCGTGAATGGCTCTAAGGATATTTTTACATTTTATAGTGGTGACTTCATGTAAGGATTTTGTGAATTTTATTAAGAGGAGAAATGAAAGTCCCTGTATAAAAAGGGGCAAATAAGAATTTTTTGTAAAAAAAAAAACAGGAAGAGGAAACAATTTTGTTCAATTTAAGAAATTTAAAAAATTGTAAGAAGTTATTTTTCTCTTGTTTATCTTTAAGCTTAAGAAAAATGAAAGTAATTTTGAAAAATATTCACTTTTATTTAAAAATTCATATATTCAAGAGATCATCATACTAATGACCACAATCAAGACAATTATAATATTTCAAATTATGATTTATCACAAACAATGGCTGACTGCGATCAAGAAAAATATATTTTAACCGTTAATTAATTGGTCAATTTAAAATTGCATGATACAAGCGAAAAAAATTCCATTGAATCAACACCAAACAATCGAAGAAGAAGAAGAAAAAAAACTTTCAAAAATACACGCAACATGTCAAAAGGTCTATTCACATAATTTCATATATAAAAAAATAACCAAGAAAATCTACTCTCTAAACTGATTAACGAATATGAACATTCACATAATTTTGTGTTTAAGGAGTGACATCAACAAATTCTTGACATACATATCTATATATAAAAATGAATCGGTGTTTGTTTGGGACTTATAGACAGCTAAACAACTGGACCGAAAGTAACACAGAGATACAAAGTGAATATTGATTAATGAATATCTAAAGAAATATAAGAGCGAGAATTTTTAAATTTGGTTTCAATCAGTTCCTCGAGGAACTGAATCAGGGAGAGAGGTAACCACCATACAAGGAAGATATTGATCATTGAATATATATGGAACTATAACAGCGATAACTTTCGGATTTGATCCCAACCAATTTATCAACGGACTGCTTTACTAAACAAAATGAAGGACGGATAGAAAGAAAATGTTGATTATCGAATATCTAAAAAGATCCAAAAGATAATTTTACTGATAGGCGGATAGGTCCATGGGCAGGGGTTTATAAAGGCGGCAAACGCACCAGGTCTTAGCTAGTATGTTAATAAAGGTACTAATTATACAGTTTCATTTTTCTATTTGATTGATTTTATTTTGATTTTGGCCTTAGCTCCGGGCTAAGGCCTTTCTTGGGTTGAATTATTGTTATTGTACTACTCAATGGTTTTTTTGAACAGGATGCCAAGTCAAGTAAAAAAATAAGTGGACACGTAATGAAATCTTATGAATGCAAGCAGCCCTTTTCGGTGATGTAAATTTCGACATTTATAGTAAACGTTATAAAAAATATTAACTTCTTTTGACCATGAAGTTTTGAAAAATCTGGCAGAACATACGTTTTGTCAATTCCGTTATGCAATTAGAATATTTCTGAGCTCTGCTTTTGATTTCTAAATTTTTAGCAGTTTTTTTTCAGGAACTTTTTGAACCTTGACTGTCTATAAACCTCCATTTGCTTTAACTTTATGTAGAAATGGTCTGAGCACTCAGCTAACTGGGCTGCTCTCAACACATCTGTTGAGAGAGCTTTTGATAATGCTAATTTTATCTTTAAAAACATTTTGAGGACTATTTCTTCTATCTGAACGGGCATGTTCTCCCAAGTTAGGTCTAGTTAAAAATATTTAATAATTTTTCAACGCAAAAAAACGGGTCACTCATTTTAATCAGACTGACATATTTTACAAAAGTAACTTAATCAAGAAAAAATATAAAATAATACTTGGGTTTAAAGTCTTAATGGAAAATGTGTGTTTTATTTTTTTCGATCTCAGTCCTTATACTAAGTATACTCGATATCATTATGAAAAAATTCAAACAATATTTACGAGCATAAAAATTTGATTGGAAATTGTTGAAAAGTTAATAAAAGAAAGAGAGAAAAATAGAAAAATACCATTCATTCATTCATTCATTCATTCATTCATTCATTCATTCATTAATTGCTTAATTTATTTATTTTTTCATGTTCGGAAATATCTTTGCAACATGATTTAAACATTAGATAAATCGTTAAAAAAAAACTGAAATAAAAATATCTCATAACTGATCTATGATTTAAAACCTGTACTTTCAAAAATTCTACCACAGAATTATTATTGGGACAATAATTGTGCAAGGGGGAAGAAAAAGGTCAACCCATAAGCATTAATTTAAGAGTTATAACTTTTGTAGCAATTTGAGACAAATTTCTTAACAAGACACTTTATGATCCCAACGTTTGTTTTCTGCTTCACTTTAGTGTCTCAAAGCTTTCAACACTTTTTTTTTTGGTTTTTGAATATACGCTGGAAGTCAGTACATGAATTGTAGTACTTTTTTGTAACAATGTCGCACAAATAAACGTATATTGGAGACATTTAATCATTTTTCACTTCATCACGAATCATAACAAATAACCTTTAAGCACGACAACGAAATTAATCAATAAAAATTTTTAGATTTTTCAGCTTAAAGAAAGAAATATTTTATTATTTTACTTTAAATTATTAGGATATAAATAAAAAAGACCTATTTAATGCTATAAAGCGATGTAATAAATTGAAATAAATGTAAAAATTTGAAGGAAAAATTTACAGAAATAGTCAAAATGATCTTTCATATAAAACGCAAAATCTGTAATAATTTTTCTATGGGTATTAACATAAACATCAAATATAGCATCAAGTGATGCGAAATTTTCTATTAAAATTGTCATCAATATGTATGATGCGAATTTCCCTGAAAATTATCATCAATTTGATGCGATATTTTCTATGAAAATTATCATCAATTTTTTCTATGAAAATTATCATCAATTTGATGCGAAATTTCTATGAAAATTATCATCAATTTGATGCGAAATTTTCAATGAAAATTATCATCAATTTGATGCGAAATTTTCAATGAAAATTATCATCAATTTGATGCGAAATTTTCAATGAAAATTATCATCAATTTGATGCGAAATTTTCAATGAAAATTATCATCAATTTGATGCGAAATTTTCAATGAAAATTATCATCAATTTGATGCGAAATTTTCAATGAAAATTATCATCAATTTGATGCGAAATTTTCAATGAAAATTATCATCAATTTGATGCGAAATTTTCAATGAAAATTATCATCAATTTGATGCGAAATTTTCAATGAAAATTATCATCAATTTGATGCGAAATTTTCAATGAAAATTATCATCAATTTGATGCGAAATTTTCAATGAAAATTATCATCAATTTGATGCAAATTTCTCTATGAAAATTATCATCAATTTGATGCGAAATTTTCTATGAAAATTGTCATCAATTTGATGCGAAATTTTCTAGAAAAATTATCATCTAGAAAAATCTAGAAAAATTATCATCAATTTGATGCGAATTTTTTATGAAAATTTCATCTTGTAAAACTTTTCTCTATAAAATGTTTTTAAAAGTTTTTCTAGAGGAATTAATTTTTCTTCCTAGAATTAAAATTTAATTAATTCCTTTAAATTTATTTGTCCTTTCTTTATATGAAGTTTTTTTTTCATATTTTTGCTCTAATTTCAAATTTGTCTGTTTTTGTCTTGAAAAGCTTCTGGGTTAAAACCTTCAGCAACAAACAACAAAACTAAGCCAAATGGATGACTGAATGGACAGACAAAATTCAACAGATAGACAAATAGGCAGACAGACAATAGTTTTACAATGTATAGTAGAGTTACACGAAAAACAGATATTTGTACATTTCGGTTACGATCACGTTTTATAGGAAATTTATGTTGTTGTATTAGAAATGAAATAAATAAAAACACAAGTTTTAAGTATCAGCAAAAATATGAAAGAGAAAAAAGGGTTTGGCAGTCAATAATATTTATTTATATTTATATACAATATTTTTTTAAAGTTTGCCGCTATAAATTTTGATTGATAAAGATTATTTATTATTGTTATTGGTTTTTGGTTTGTGTTTTTTTTACTTTTTTAGTTTTTTTGTAAATTTCAAATTGAACAAAATGTTTCATTTAATTTTATGTTCTTAACGTAGTTCTATTGGAAATTAGTTCAACACGTAATTTGAGGTAAAAGAACCTAAAATATGTTTTTGTTTTTTTTGCTATAAATTATTTGTATGACCAACCTAAAATTTACTTGCAATGTTTTCTTTTTATAAACAATTTGGAGCAATTTTTATCTAAAAATTTAGTTTTGTTTAAGTTCAAAAGGTGTAACTACTGATTTTTAATTTAAATTGCAAAAAAATAATAAATTTATCTTTTATGGCTGGAAACTAGAAATTCCTAAAACATTATTTAAATAAATGACCTCAGGCTTTTAATTAACCCCCCTTTTTGTATGGTTATTAGTAACACATTAATAAGAAAAAATATTTTATTAATTGTAAAATTGCATTTATGTGGTCATATTAACAGCAAAAGACTGTAAAACATTTTGCTTCAAATTCTACGACCGATAAATTGATATAATCTTGATTTTTCAAGTTCACTATTTTTACAAATACTTTGGTTAGGTTACTGTGACAGTTCAAATGCTCATGAACTGTCTAGTAGAGTCAGAATTATCCCATTTTGACATGACCATATAACACATAAAACAATAGTGCCTAATGTACTTTTGTAGAAGACACCAACCCCTATATAACACATCAATTTCAAACCATCATTTTCGATTCCAGTGCTATGGTCCTTGATAAGGTTACTTTTATTCCATTTTTTATACTTTTTACCAACAACAATATAAAAATATAAAAACCTTGACATTTTTTCCCTCCGTTATTAAAATGGTCAAACTATTTAACATAATATATTAAAGACAGCACGTTCAAGGACAAAAGGCGCGAATTGCAAACACAATTGAAAAATTGTGACATTTTTTCTTCTTAAACCAAAGTCATTGAAATTTGTGTAAAGCTGCCAAAAATAGAAATCATAAAGTTAAATAACATAAATTATATCAACTACACTTAAGAGGGGAGAGAAAAATATGGAAAGAAATACTTGTGTAATATTCAATCAATTTATAAGGTTATGCTCCTAAGGGCAAAAAGATGATAGAGAAGGAAAAGATATACAACAAACAGGAATCTGAAGGACACACTGCACATTAGGATACCTTGCAAATAAATGACTATAAATCCCCAAGCTCCACTAATATGTAAATCCTTAGTAAAACTAAATTTGATGATAATTAATATAAAATTGATGCAAATTTTTTTATGTAAATTAACATCAAATTGATGCAAAATTTTTCATAAAAAATAAACATCAAATGGATGAAAAATTTTCCATTAAAATTAACATCAAATTGATGAAAAATTCTCTATGAAAATCAACATTATATTGATGCACAATTTTCTATGAAAATTAATATCAAATTGATTCGAAATTTTCTATGAAAATAAATATCAAATTGATGCAAAGTTTTCTTTGAAAATAAACAACAACTTGATGGAAAATTGTCAAGAGAAATTATGATAAATTATGGTAAAATTTTCTAAAAAAATACATCGATTTGATGAAACATTTTCTAGAAAAATTTACATCGATTTGATAAAATTTTTTCTTAAAAACTTACATCAATTTGACGGAAAATTAAAACAAATTATGGATTTATCAATTTGATCGTAAATTTCTAGTAAAACGTGCATCAATTTGATGGAAAATTTTCTAGGAAAATTTTAATTTAAAAATTATCATGGATATCAAATGTCATAAGAGTTATTATAATATTACATGGCTTTACAGTCATTCTAACCAACTGCTGTGGAAGTAAACCTTTAATTGATTCTGTTTTTTTCTTCCTCAAAATAGCACCAACAAGTCACTGTTGAATTCGAAAAGAATTCAACCAGCTCCTCGAAGGAATATCCAACTAAGCCATTTAAGGGCAAACAACATGAATTTATTTGTCTTGTCTGCCATTCACCAGACAAACTTTACAAACAAACATACTTTTCTACTAAACATAAAGATTATGGCGAAAAATAATAAAAAAAAATAAAATAAACCGAAATATATATAAAGATTATGATTCAATTAATTTTTTTTCTAAATTAAAGTTCAACAAAAATAAAATTGAAAACATAAGAAGATACCAAAAATACGAGAAAAAGCTTCAATAAGATATTTGTTGAATATTTTTGTCTTAAACCGAACCTTGTTTTTAAACAATGTTGGTGACCTTTAAAGAAAACGAAATCTTTAAAGAAAAAAATAAAATAAAATTATTTTTAAAATTTATAAAAAGAGGAAAAGATAAATAAGAAAAATAAAACTATAACGTGAATCCACCCACCTTTCTACACCTCTTATTTAATTCAGCCACTTTAAACCATTTAAACGGCACAAAAAATAATAAGCTACTTTTGTTTTTTATTAACTTTATTTTATTGATAGAGAGCTAATAAAATATTAACAATAAGATCATCATCTTCAGCATCATAAGCGGCAACAGCAATAGCAACAGCAGCAGCAGCAACAAGTCTTCTATATGGTCCACGAAACTAACAATAGCAATAGACAGTCAGTCATCCCGAGACAAAAGTTTATGCCTCTGAGAATTTGGAAAATTGCTTAAGAGTTTGTGGCTTTTTTATGTTGCATCGTGATCACGAGCAGCTTAAGTTGCAACAAAATTCTGTATTCCAAACATTTAACGGAGGAATAAAACTAAATTTGTTATATTTTATTTGCAGTCTTTTTCGCTTTTAAACACAATTGCAAAATCTAATAAAATTTAATTGGCAAAATTCATTAAAAATATGGAGTGCAAAATTTCACACCGATGGTGTTTGACTTTTAAATGTTCCTGGGCTGACCATTATTTTATTGAAAGATTTCGTTAACCTTTAAAGCTTATAATCAGGAAAATAAGTTTTTTTTTAGATAAAAGCTGTTAAATAAATATTGACACAGAGGATTCATCTAAATTTTATTGCTGAGAAAGTTTTACAAAAAAAATATATATTAAAAAAAATGAGATCATTATTCTATAAAGTCCAAAAACCGAAAGTTAGAATCCTCCTGACTGACCCGAATTTATATGAATACAAAGAGCATCAACACAAAACAAAATATAGAAATGTTAGCAAAGTTCAACACCACTATTATTAACTAAAATATTTTCATATCTTTCTATTTCAGTCTAACTTTCAATGTGAAATAAATTCGATAACAGATATAAATCAAAAACCAGATATCATCTACGTAATGCTTTAAATCATTCAGTTACGTAATCGTTTGGGTTTTGAGGTCTTGTTGCGAATTCTATGTAAAACTGCATTACGGTAATTTAAGTAAAGAAAAGATAGCAAACAGTTAAAAGTTAAATCGGTAAAAGACAAAGGATTAACCTAAGTATATTTCCAACACCTTGACAAATTGCCTAAGCCTTCCAAACAGTTGGTCACACATATTAAGTTACCTATAAAGTTGTGGTCTTAATATTGTTTTCATATTATATATTCCAAATCTAAATCACCATTTTCTATTAAAATTCTATTAACAAACAATCTTTGGCGTATGAATACACCGTTAAAAGAACTGTTCAGTGTTCTGAATCGATCGAAACAAACGGATTTCCTAATCCATGTTTTCACACTTCTTTCCCCCACAACAGCTCATAATGCTAGATACCATTCTGATACCACAGAAAATACAACATTAGCTTTGTATTATATGGACTGACCTCACGGAAAAAGACACAGATCGTCTATGTGGTTTACCAATCACTGCTTGTAAAGGCGTATAGAGGACAATCTCTATCATACTGGGCAACACCGATGAAATAATGAACTGTCATGTTTGAATTACCAGAACGATGTGACCCAGATTATATGGGATCAACTCATCATTCTTACTCAACATCTCAAGAGCTTTCATAAGAGACACAGTGTACTACAGTATTTTTACGCTGTCGCTTCAGAAAATATGCAAAAAGAAAGGTTCTTATTTCAATTGATTTTTACATGAGTTTCTAGAATATGGAGGAAGATGTAACTTATCCTCACCTCTTCTGGCACTGCCCAGTTTTTAAAGACTTGTGTTTTATGGCAGAATTCCAACGGCGATACCTCAACCTCTACATTAGATTATTAATTCCTAACTTTACTTTTCTACTTCCTTCCAATAAAGATAAACATTCAGACTTGCAGTTTGGGAAATGTTTTTTTAAAATTGATAACTACGAATGGGAGTTGTTGGGAGAGCTTTGCCCATAGTCTTTTCGGTTTTTGTTTACACACATTCCCCTTAAGATTTCTTTATAAAGTTCAGAAGAAAAAAGGTTTTCTTAGTGAATTTATGTTGCCATCTTTTTTAGAAAAAATCGTATAAAAATTCAATTATTTTTAAAGTTTCGGAAAGATTTAAGAATTTATAAAAAGCCCACTAACATATAATAACATAAAAACAGGATTCAAAATAGCTTTAAAGTTTATTGTGATTTGAAAACTTCTGAAACTATAAGAGATAATCATGTGAAACTTTTATGAGATATCTCTAATGGAGTGTGGTGGAAATCTCACAAAAATGTGTCATGATTAAGCATGTTTTAAACTTATCGAGAACCATTCAATAATTCTATATAAACTCGTTATTATGTAGGGTGTTATATTGGTCTTGACTGACTTTTTTATCGATTACTTAAAGGTAACAAAAAAATTGTAAAAAATACAGATTCAATCTCATCTATTTACCGCATAAAAGAAAATCAATTGAATTATGCTTTTCAAGTAAATTTACCCAATGAATTACACTTTAACAACGGTGACATTTGACACAAGAGACAAATGCATCATCATTTTTATGATGTATTAAAAATAACCATAAAATACTATAAACGTAAAAAACACCACACATGAAGCTGAAAATGCTGGAAATATAAATAAATGCTATGAATGGAGTAAAATGACAAACTTATGAGTTTGTTGCGATTATTACGGACTTCAACATACAAAAATTACAAATAAATAACCTTAAGAGAAACCAACAACAAACAGATCCATGTGAACAAATAAAAATTGTATATTTATTGGAATTTTAAACTTAAAACTGTGTTTTTTAAAGAGTTGGGCAAAGAAGAATTATTAACTTGTTTGGGAAGAAATTCAGGAAGATGTCAAATTTTAAGGAATTGCAGGAAATGGAATAAATTTATTTTTTTTTCTTTAGAAAATGAAGATTCTCTTCAATCCAAAAACATAACAATTAGATTTACATTAATGCCCAGTGTAGCGTACTCTGACCTATTATTGACCAACACAAATTGTTTTTCATCAGCATTGTTGTTGTAGCAATAAAAACTTGAAACCACTAAATATCTAACGCTGCCTAATGCTGCCTTTTTTTGGCCATCTGTAACAGATGAATAAAATAAAAAAAATACCTCCCATACTCATTCATATTTCACCAGTTCCAAATACTCGTATGTATGGAAAATGTTATGTATGGATATTGCTTATGATCTTATGAATACAATCAGATAAAAAACCATATTTTATGAGTAAATTCCATGAAATAATTTTATTTCTTCGTTCATACATATTTTTCTCATCTAGTAATTTTTCCGGTATTTGAAGGCATGAAAAAGTGTCTTTATGTGGAAAATCATAAGTATAGAAAGAAAAAAAAAACATCTATTCATAATTCATCAAACAATTCGATGTAACAAATAGTTGGGTCCAGCATAATATAACATACATAAATATTAATATGTTAGAAGATGTTACCACCAAGTCTACTTGAGAATAGATGTGTTTCTGCCCAGCAGTTTTTGGTAACTGTCCCGAACGAAATAGTTACAACATTATTCTCTTTATTAAGCTCGGAATTAGTCATTTTAACATGGACTCGTCCTAAGAGGTAATCTCTTCTTTAGATTCCTCATGATCCACACTTGATACATTATTACTCCACAACTAGTTTACTGCTGCAGGCGAACACTAAGCTTTCACGGTTTCCATACGACATACTTGGTGGCTTATGCGTGTAAATGTATCGTGTGTGTTACTATAATTTTTTATTGTCTCCCTGTAATACACTAAGTGACAACTGACTCTATCCTATTTTCATGGCAAAAAAAAACTGAAGGGTGTTTATTGTTGTGGATTAGACAAAAAGGATTGTAATAGAGAAAGAAACATAATTATGTGATGGTGTTGTTCTTGTAGTTGCTTTTAAGTTGTTTAAAACTAATGTGATTGTTATTGTGGCTGTTGTTTTTATTGTTGGTGGTTTTCATGTCTCTGATGACCACATGACCAATTGGCCCCAAAAATGGTTAGACCTCATGTATTTATATTTCTATTCTATGTATGTTTATACTGTGGCTTACTTTGTTTATTTGGCAAGAAAGAGATGCTGGGGGAAAAGTGAATTGGGCGGGGAATTTAAGGATGGCATAATTTTAGACCAACTCATGTACAAAAAAACTATAATGCAATACATTGGAACATAAACACTAATAACCCAGTAAACACTTTTTCAAAAGGCGATTTTAATACTCTACACCACCAATAGGTGGTGTGTGAAATTAAACGAGGGTCGGTACATAATTTTTTTTCTCCCGAAAACAATCCCTTTAAAAAGGAAAAAATTCCTACATTTTTAGTAAAATAATAATTTTTGCACACATAAGTATAAATAAGGAAAGCAAATTACACATTAAATATTTCGTAGCAGACTTAAACAGTCAACAAGGTGGTGTAGGGTATTACATAGTCGGGCTTGACCAACTATAACATTTTTACTTTCTTCAAATTATTTTCGTAACCTGAGATATTTTTCCTTTAGAAATTCTCGTTTTCTTATATTTAACTGAGTAAAAAAAAACAACAAAAATTGTCCTCAGAGTTAATCAGAAATAGGGAGAATTGGAAAGTTTCAAGCTGCCCAAAAAGTTCTTCAATTATTATAAATTATTATCTTCAATTATTCCACTTCAAAATGATTTACGGAAGATGTACATTAATTCGTCTAATATAATAGTGTCAACTCTCTTAGGATAATATTAAAATTTTTTCTTCTCATATGAGTGGATTATAATTTTTTCACCACCTAAAAATCTAAAACTCGGTTCAGTTAAAATAAATCATCGTTTTAAATATTTTTATGATCTAAAGTGCCCAACTTTGGATATCCTAATGACCGGACTCTGTCCATAAAAACTAAATACGCCTGCACTATTTTAAATGGGCTAAATGTACGGATGTTCATTTTCATTAAATTTTTCTTTTGAAACAGTGAACGTGCCGAACATATTTTGAAATTTATGATTTCTAAGCGATTTCTGGAAATAATTATAGAGATTAAATAGTCGGGCAAAACGAATTGGAAGTAAAAATGTAATATCAACTGGAGGGATTTACATGAAATTTAACCAAATGATAGCAAAGAAGTATGGCATTATAACTTCGACATTGCACCTATTGCGTCCCCATGGACGAAGTTATAAAAACAAACATGTCAGCAAAATATTGACCTTGTGACATTAAATTATTAATTTATGGAACAAATTTGATTAAATTCACAAAAATTGGTCTTTTTTAAAGGTCTCGGAAAAGTGACTACTAAATAGTTTGTGATTAACGAAACTAAACATCGCTTTAAAACTCAGGCTTTGGAAATTTCAATTCAAAACTCAATATCTAAAAAAGGTACGAATTCGCGAATACCTGGACTTAGCCCTATAGATCCTTGGCTGTCATAATCTTCATGCAAATTTATCTAACCGATTAAAACTTGCATATTTATTTTCAAAGAAGGTCGATTATACTTATATTCGTGAACAAGGAAATCTCAGATTAAGGATAACTAAAATAAAGTTTGACCCTATTTATAGTTCTATCTTTGAATTTTCAAAAAGTTTTGCTTCTTTTGAATGATGATTTGCGGGGGACGATAAATAAGATCATTACAATCACAAGATTACTTCAGCTTTGAACCTGTTAACAACAGACAGGCATGATGACCTAGTTGAGCGTCACACCAATGGACAGATAAAGAGAGAAGCACTTCTTGATGAAAATGTGTAGTTTTTAAGTGCTGGTGTTTGAACCATGTTTTACTTTTGCGCAACAGTGTTGATTTTACACATGCGTTGAATATTATTTGCTTTGTTTGTCTGGATATGGGAGAGCATCTCCAATTGGGTTCTAGTTCAAATACCTTCTATCCAGAAGCTATCCACGTATTTCATTGGTTGGCCTTTTAGCACGATGTTATCTGTACTTACGTAGTTGATTCTCATTGTTCTGGTCTCCTTGAGAATAATCTCAAGCCCAACAATTTTGTTGCACGTTTTTTTTTTACATCTCATAATTCAAATCCTTTAGTAGACTAATGTGATTTATTTCGCTTATTATAGCATACCAGCATTTGTTTTAAGTGGATAGCTGGAATTACCATTATTAAGAACTGTGAGCGTGTTCATACATAACTCTGATAATTTGTATTATTTTCCGGGGTACTCTTTTTCTTCTCAATACTTTCCATATGGCAGTTCGAGAGACTGTTCTATTGAAATTTTTAAGTCTTTCTTGTATGATGATTACCAGTATATTGCATATGGTATAGCAGAATAATCATTCAGGTCGCTATTTAACGATGATGACCGCTCTTCCTCACAGAAAGAAGTGATATGGGGCTGTAGAAGTTCAGCTGAGGTTTCGATATCGAAAGAAGTATCTAAGAAGTATGTAAGAATGCTATATTCGGCCATGCCGAATCTTCAACATCCGCCACCGTGTAAAATAAATACGCTATGTTACGTACATACACACTCACACATTCACAATGTATAAAAGTTTTTTTTGAATATAACAAAGGAATTATTGGAATGGAAATTTCCATTTTTATTTGTTGATTTATAATTGAGAATTTTACAAAACATTTTTGCTTTAATCTTGAGGTTACCTCAGATATCGGTTTATATCTTCTAATATACTGAACCGAATTTCCTGGTTTAAATAAGAAATTTCTCTGGACTATAACATATACTCAGGCCAAATTTCAATGAGCTCTATCAATTATTGTGAATGTGAATGTGCCAACAATAGACAGACAGAGGGACATAGCTTAATCGACTTATATGTTGCTTTGATGCAAGAATATCTATTCACTATGGGATCTGAAATGATTTCTTCTTAGTATTATACACAGTATGACAATATTAAGGTTATATTAACATTGTCATACTTCACCACTTGTGGTAGTGGAAGTATAAAAACTATAATTCTAAACCAAAATGTTTATTGGGTTGTTATTTCCAAAAAAATAAAACACTCACACACAAGATAGTTATGCATGGCAGCAATACATGTCTGTGCCCGTAACATTTTTTATTCCTTTATTGTTTTGAGTTTAAGGCACAGGTGATGATGCCCCTTCTATAAAGATTATTTTTCTATGATACGCATGCATCCTCATACAATTCATACGTTATGACCATACAAAAAAAAAAAACGAAAAAACTATGCAATGAAAGGAGAAAAAAAACTGTTTTTTTTCGTTATGATAACAATTTTTGGAGAGAAAAAAAAACTCAAGTTGCTTTTTTCGGCATCCCTGGGAAATGTTGCTTAGAAAAAATTTCAATTTGCTATTTTCCAAAACAGATAACAACAAAAGTTGTGAATGGACAGATATATAAAAGAATGTAATCAGAAAATCATTATAAATAATGAGAATAAAATTAATTCCTTTAAGAAACTGATGCTTCTGTGAATGACTAAAATAATGTCTAATCTCTTTCTACTGATACCAATTTTTTAATTTAAGCACATTTTATGGGTTACATTTTCACATAGTTTTCTTCATTTTCTTCGTTTTTTAAGACTTTCTTTTCCGAAAAGGTTACAAAAAGTTGAGAAATTAAAATTTCACATAAGGAGTAGAGTGTAGTGTGATACATATGGACCATAAAATCGCAAATATCACCAGCTATGAGGAGGATAAATTTAATCGTCATAAAATTTTAGTTCTGCATTTTAAAGAAAATATGAAAAACAATGTTGCTTATCGGAAGAAAAAATCATTATTTTGTCTTCATAAAATGCGGCCAGAGTTTATAAAGGTTCCTTTTCATTATTATTTATGTTTTGCTTCATTATATGTAACAGAGAATTTATAAACATGAACTTGTTCAGATGAGATAACTCTACTGGATTTTTCTAATTAAAATATGAGAATTGAAATAAAATGCATCTGAATCTGAACATGAAATTATGTTGGAAAGTTTCAATTTACATTAAAAGTTAATTTATAGTTTTAGAGATTAAATCACTTCATTTAAACACTTTGCAAAGATTTTCATTATTATATAATATAAATTCGAAATTCAGTAGTTGTCTATTGAAATTTAATTCTAAAAATCATGTTATAATTTAAATGATTAAAGATAATAATTGAAAATAGCAGAAACGCATTATATACAATATGAACTACTTAATACACTACACTAAGTACGCAAAATAACGATGTTAAAAATTTCGTTTGTTTGGCGAAAACTTTTCCCCAGTAGCCAGTACCTGAATGAAAAAATCCTATATACCTTCTATTACCACTTGTAGTTATAACCTTTCCGCCATCTAGGACTCAATAAAGTATAAATCTAGGACCCAATTAAGTATAATGATTGTTGCATCAAATCAAATACTGTGTTGTTTTATTTATACCCGTCTCCATCTCTTTGTTGCAGTCGGTAAATTCTCGTTCAATAAAGAATTTAAATTTGAAATCATGATAATGTTTATACCCTACACTACTATAAGAAGTTGGGATATTATGAGTTTTTGCAGATGTTTGTAACGGGCAAAATAATGCTACCGTTCGGTTCAAATGATATTGCATTAAGGACATTTATATACATCTTGTAACGGTTCTTATTTTTCTATTGGGTAGCACCTACCAAAGGAGAGCACACTGCATGCTTTAACACTGTTCGGACTATTATTTTATGTGTAGCTAATAAGGTTTCTTTATCCATACCCCAATTATTAGTGGCTAATGCTTTGAGAACCTAATTCCTACTTCGCAAGTTTTGCGGTGAGGTAACTATTGACCAAACCATATAGGCCTCGGTTTACTCTACAAGATTTTGATCTTAGGTCGCGAAACTCGCGTATGGCTGACGTCCACTTAAGTAACTTACGATACAAGTTCTTAAATACAGATGACAAAAACTTTATAGTTGACAGTGTTAAAGACTTTAGACAGGTCAAGTGTATATACTCCTTGCTGTTTCAAACCAAGTGCGATTTAAGGAGAGGCGGCTGTTAATATTGTTGCTGTACTGTGCATTTTGAGGAGTACATGCCGGTGGCGAAAACTTTAGAAAGAAAGTTTATCTAGGATGGGAGAAGAAAGGAAATATAGAGATAGAAAGAAAATTGGAATGATTTCTTCTCGTTCCCGTTTTTCCCAGACTTTTGGGGCGGATCTTCCCATTTTCCAGGCTTCTGTATTATCAAGTTCCTGATTGACAGGTTCAGTATCAATTCCATGCTATCATTCGGTCAAGGCCAATCTCGCGAGTAATCTTTAGGATCGAATATTGTGATCCCTAAAAACTTAAATTTTAATTAAATTAAACATTTTTTGCTCCACAATAATACTCATTTTTGTGGAGCACTTAATGCTTTATATTTGACAAGATCTTTTGATTCAAGCGATCACAACAATTGATTTATATGAATGGGAAAATCAACGAAAAACTACCAGACACCAGGCCGATTTCTATTATATTGACGTTTAGCCACATGTTGCAAAACCTGCCAAAAACTATTTGGAGAATATAGATGGAATGTTTTGTCTTACTTCCCATATCCAACAAAATTTTAATATTTTATAATAAGATCCTTCGGTCGTCCAAGTTGATTATTAAATGCCAAAATCTCTTAACTAGATGGCAAAACAGTCACTGTGGGAGGTTTTGAATCCTCATAATGGTATCAAAATGGGATCATGTTTTTGAACAAGTTAATACTCATTTAAGTACGGCTGCATATAACAGTATCAATAAACAATTTTAAAATATATAACTAAACAGATGCAAGATTTTTTTAGTAACTACCAGGTCGCCAGGTCAAATTTAAACCCTCACATGTGTTCTTATAACCAGTCGGATAATTAATTTAAATTCATTATAACAAAATGTACATACATTATTCATATTTCTGAAATTATTTTAATTAATTTATAAAACTAATAAATTTATTTGTTAAACTCCTGATTGACGACATTCTTTCCACGGTGGCTTCATAAGAAAACGTCATAAAAGAAAAAAAAACCAAGATGTAGGTAATTAATTTATTTAATAGAAATTCCAATTCGTATGGAATAATTCTATGTATTTGTTTGGTTGTTTTAAAGATATTTTATTCGTTATTTCTACAACACAATATGATACTAATCATAAAATACAACTAATTTGATGGCATCACAAGAATGTGTCTTGTCAACTACAGTGACTAAATGACTTGACTGCATCATGATCATAAATGCAAATAATACTCTAAACATAGGAAGACAACAACGACATCAACAGCAATAGCAATAGCAGCAAAATAACACAATAACAACATGTTAGTAACTACAACAACAACAATAATATTAAGAACAAAAAATCGATGGTATTCAATCTTTGGTGGGAACGAATTTTAAATACTCTTCAATAGATGTGGACTATAATTCAATTGAGTCAAGTACTCAAAAGTCAGTGGTGACAGTTTGATTTTAAAGTGGGTTTGGACAATAAAACCAATTTGAGTGTGAATTGTCGAAAAAACTTTAGGGTTCAAATAAGATTTAAAGTTGCAGTTTTGAGGAATGAATCAAGCTAAATGTTCTGCGTTGATCAAAACAAATGGTAGTCACTTTTTGACTAAATAGTTATTGACTGGTATTGCAAAATGAGTGGCACATGGACTTTAATTTTTCTGGTTTTGACATAAATAATGTATTAATCCGCTTTCACATTAAGAAATGAAGAGTATTCCAGCAAGGGCGTTTAAAATCGAACGGAACAAGCGATAATCAGATAAGGTAAATTATGGTATATCAAGCAGGTCAATTAAGTTTTCTATCTACTCTACTGTAAATAGTTTTTTACTAGTCCAGTGAAACGAGGCCGAACTAGATTCAAATGTTGCGTCTCTCCATAGAGTTATTTTTATTGCACTCACTCCTTGAGGAAATGAAAATTTGAAAAGTTTCTATCTACCTTGAAGCATCAGATATAATCAAGGAGATTTCTATCTTGAAACCATTTTTAATCGGACTGAACGTTGTTCCCTTAATTTTAAATGGCCGTTTAATTTTAAATGGCAGAAAGTGATCGGACTTATTGAAAACATCAAACAAAAACTTTATATTCACTCTTGAAATACTAAATTTGTTATCAACATAAATCACATGTGAACCCTTACGACAAGGATAATCTGTTGTTCAGCCATTTAAACTGGATGGGGCTTTTAATGAACGTTTCATGAAACCACCAACTTAATATACCCTCTCCGAATGTTGTAGGGTATATTTGGAAAAATAGCAATAAATATTTTTTCTATCTTTAAATCTAAGTTAAGAGGTTGAATACAAAACACACAATACAACTAAGTACAACAGAAAATAAGGTGCGGCTACAAGTGGACACAAAAAATATACATTCTGTACTCCATTACATTAAATAGATACTTACTACTCAGAGACAAACACACTCACACAAATACATAGAAAAAAAAAAATAAAAAAATATAAGAAAGATCGTGTATAATAAATATTTTAACAATTCCATGTTTCACGTTCATCCTCTATTTAGGCGATAGATTTATGTAGCAACAATTAGATATAATTGCGTTGACAAGATTCATAAGCTTGACACTTGCCAGCTGCAGATCACTGAAGACATATTTTGTCAGTTGAAAAATATGCAAATGCAATAATGCAACATCAAGCAACAGCAACAACAGCAGCAGCTATCTGGCAACAACATTCACAATAAATAGCGAAAATAACATAAAAATGCATCATAGAAAACGCCCTCACTTACACGCATAAGTATAGAAACGTGGATGATAAAAGGTTATAATACAGAAATGTTTTGTGAACAAAATTGTAATCTCTGAAATTATACACTTGGAAAAATATATAATGGTTATTGTTATTTTGGAAAATATGTGGGATTTACTTGTTAATAATGTCTATTCAATTATAAAAATTAAATAAATCAATTTTTTATGTTAATGTTAATCCTTGAAAGACAACATCAATATCATGACATAATTTGTATGATTTACAGACAAAAAGTAACTGAATGTAAAAAATATTTTGAAACAACTTGGTATAATTTGTTCCGAGTGTTCAATTGGTAGAATGTAAAAAGTCAGATCTAAATTTTTGTCGGCAGTAGATCTTGCGATATACATTACATACAAGACGGTTATATTTTAATCTAAACGATTGGCTCCATAAGCGAAAAGAACTTTTTTGAAATATCTTAAGAACTTATACTGCGAGAACATGGGTCAGACATGAACAAGAACTCACTTATTAGAAATGAACAAGAATTGAAGACCTAGAACTGAACTAAAACTGAATTAGAACTGAACTAGAACTAAATTAGAACCAGAACTAAATTAGAACTGAACTGAACAAGATCTAGAACTAAACTTAAATGGAACTAGAACTGAACTAGAACTGAACCAAAACTAAAAAAAAAACTGAACTAAACAAGACCTAGAACTGAAACCGGAACTGTACTAGAACTGAACTAAAACTGAACAAAAACTGAACTAGAATTGGGAAGATTGAGTCAGAAGCAAATGGAAACGAAGAAGGTTATTGAAATTCAATGCAGCTCGTGCGAACAACTGTGATGCCTAGAAAGGAACTACGTTTTGGTTATAAAAAATAATAGTTTTATGTAGATTTAGATATTGTGATTATTATGATCATGAATTAAGAGACCTATCCGAACAGCGTTAAACGTGAAGATCACAAAGGCAATCCGATTCTATCCAAAAATATAACAAAAGAAGCAATGGCGAGAAAAGTATAGAATTTTATTATTCTGGAGAAAGGAATAAGATCTTGGGATAATCTAAGGAATATCCTTATGGAATAAAAATACTTATAACTGATTTGATAGAGGAAAGAATAGTGAGCGATTTCTTGCGAGTAATCACCTTTTTGAAAAATGTATTTTTTCAAATTTAGCTCACTTTACTTAAATACAGCGGAAGCTTTTGATCTTTGTAGGAGCAAATAGAAGTATATCCTTAAAGCCTAAAGTCAATTGAAGCTCTTTAAGTATACTGCACTCCATTCGATAAATGACAAAATTCCTGCAAGAGAGAAATCTTCGAAGAAATCTGTTTGAAAATGTAGTTAGAATCCAGTTCCAAAAAAATGTAGTCTTTATGTCATATGATTTCTTTATATCAAGACTTTAATGCTTAAAAATAATAAACTTAAATGTGCTATAATTTTTCCAATAAATAAACTTCTTTACTTCTATTTTGTGAAACTAGACACGCATTTTTTATTTAACCTATTTGAAGCTTGTTAAAATTAAATATTATTTAGTCGGTCACTTATATTTGCAACACGCGTCTTTAGTCTCGCAATTCACTTAGAGGTTTTTCAACGCTTCAAATTCAAATTATAAATTTAAACAATATGAATGAGAGGGAATTAGAGAGAAATCATAAAAAATTGGATTCCAACTTTAGCGTTACAAGATCGTTATATTAAATTATTAATAAAATGTGAAAAACAACATAAAATCTGAATAATAAAATACTTAATAAGTCATGCGCGATTACACAAAGACATTAAACTGATTTGATTTGAGAGTGTGGCGCATCCACATATTTTCGTTCTTACTCTGTGATATGTCTACTTTATGATGAACACTGATTGAAGGCAATGATACTCATCTCTATGCTTTGTCTTCTTTTTTATATTGTGTGTAAAAATAATAGTTGGATGAGACTAGTTAAATGATGCTGTTGTTTCTGTACGTGCCCACTGGCGCTTTAGGTTAACTGTTCTTTATTGTCAAAAAAGAAAAATAGAATAGAAGGAAAAATAGGCAAGTTACAGGAGTGGGCAAGCTTATAGAAAGCGTCCTATTTTGGAAACCGAATAATCTCACGTTTTTCTGCAAATGAAAGTTAGTGTTGCCGGTGCAATGCAAATGACAAGCCTATATATAAATATTATCTCAGAAAAGGGGTTGTTCACAAATCCTTTAATTAGCAGCATTGTGACATTTTAGATCAGTTTGAATGTAAATGTAATTTTATCATGGTTAAACACTATACAGTTTTTAAGTGTCTAACTTATGTAGAAATTACGGTCACATAAGTTTACAAATCACCTTAGGAATCAATTAAAAAACTTAAAAGACTCGTAGGCAGCTGTACTTTACAGCTGCAGCTGTACAGTTTTACAAAAAGTTCAAACCACCTTAAACGTTCGGCCAAATCATAAAAAGAGAGGAACTGTGGCACAGGAAGAGTCTGTATCTTCCTTTTTAATCTATAGATGCCATAAGGATATTCTATAGAAGTTTTTGAAAACAATATTTAATACATATTTTTTCTATAATTTAAGTTACCCGATAAAGTTTGTTTTCCAGTGCGAAACCATTGCGTGTAACTTGCTCACCATTTCTCTATGTTTAAAATCATTGGGTCCCATATGAATTAAAGAAGGAAGATATTGAAGGTACACTTTATCGATCGTTGAGGAGCAACAGGAATATGTTTCGATAACACGAGCAAATCAACGGCGAAGCTTAATATCCATATCGACAAAGAGATGATCCGCATTTGGTGGAATGAAGAAAGCAATATAAAGTAGAAGTACGCGGATAAGGAAAATCTTGATTTCCCTATGTCGACAGAAAAACCTTGTGTTTCTAGATTTAGGTTTTGATACTATCAGCAACACAATTCCCTTCTATAACAGTCTGCATTCCATTTTGTCGATCAAATGAAATAGATAGACATCGACCTATTTGAGAAGTCGTTAGTAGTTTAAAACCTCTTAACTTGAAACTTTCATTAGTCGATAGCAAAACACTTTAACACCTGGACAAAAATCCATGTCCATACAAGTTTAAACATCGTCGTCCATGGAGTTCATTCTATGGAAAAGTAGAATTGCACAACTGAGATCGGGATAGTGCAATAGGCTCAATTAGCCTCACAGAGACCGTGACTTCCCAAGCGCAGATTTGTTTCACTGGCAGTCCAAAACTACCTTTATCAGACCTAACCACTCATCTAATAGATGTTGCACAATTTGTTGGACCTCATTTAAATCATTACAAGTAATTTGTAGTGGGTTTACTCCCACTATGTAAGACTCTATACCACATTCCTATTAAAAGAAATATATAAAAGCTATAGAAAATGTTTGACCTTTTTGACCTCTGTAAAATTTTAATTATAGATTTCTGCTTTTTGATATCTTAATTATACAAAATAACATCAGAATACCAACGATTTATGTACTTCAAAGTAATATTTTGAAGAGAAGAGTTGTATGGAATCAATATCCACCAGGATATTGACCTGCATTACGATGTTCAACTAAATGTCGGGACGACTATCGCTAAATCTACTCAAAAGGTATGATATCCCAGTTGATGGAGATTAAGAAAACCCTTCGACTCAGAATCACATTTTTGCATTAACGATGTTCATTCATATGCCCGTCCATCTGGCTGGTTGGACATGTAAACGATATTAACTGTCTAGGTCACGATTATTGAGATATGTTGATGAAATTTGGTACACGTTATTAAATCGGGCCAAGGAAGAACCGTATTGAAAGGTAGCTCTATACAAATGCCCTCCTGGAATGGATTTTTACTCATTATATTTCGTATGTTTGAGACTTTTACAACCAGAAAACGCCGTTTGTATAATACCCTCAATGTGTAGGGTATTATACTAACGATCTTAACCGACTATTACACACTTATTTGTTTATGTCAATATAAAATAAATAAATCTAGAATTTTATCTAAAAAATATTATAGGTAAATTTATATTGGACATACATCCTTGACATTTGTGTTACATTATTACACGGATATTATATTTTTTGTACGTTAAATGACAATAATATTGCTGGACATCACAATAACAAAATAAACAACAGTCACATCGAAAAAGAAGTACAGTGACAAATAAATATTAACTACAAAAAACAGACTATTTTAGTTGCAGCTGCTGCTGTTACTGAAGTCGGTCTGTCAACGCATCGTCGTAATTTGCAAAAATATTGCAAACTTAATTCCCAAAAAGATCTTTTGTAAATATATACACATATTTATATATAAATATATATATCTTCAAAACGTTGATTATGTGCGATCATTATTTAGTTTTATTTCATTTAAAATTACAAAAAAATACCATAGAACTCATCAGCTGCACACACACATATGTGTGTATATATGTACGTTTTTATATAAGTATTAAGTGCCGTCATAAATTGAACTTTTGCTGATTGTATAAGAGTTCCATGTGAAGATTTCATATCAACAATTCCTTCATTCATTTTCAACTTACAAACAGACCAAATGGACCGACCGATGGAAAGATCATTTCATACAAACTTTTGGTATCTTGTAAAAGAGGAAAAAAATACTAGAATTCAACTATAAACTTACGACAGTAATAAATTTTATAAATTCATACGAATTCTTGAAAATGTTAAAGTATTTTATGGAATTTTGTTTAGAAGAAAAAATTGTAATAAAAATAATTTGCGGAAAATAATAAATTTTCTTTTTGCGAAGAAAACGCAATGTTGAGATATTTGTTGGCTTAATTTAATTTTTGTTCTTTGAATATGAGAAAAACTGGAAAACAGCTAATTTAAGGTATGGCATTCTATTATCTATACGCAGAGAAATGCCATTTCGTAATATGTTCGTCACAAACAATTATGTTTACGCAGTAAACATTTATTGTTATTACCAACATGTTAATTGTTGAATTCATTTAATATTGATAACAATTTAGTTGCTCTAATAAAATTATTTTTATTAAATAAAAAAATGTTGTGGTCGCAATATGATTGACTGATCACAATTTTATTGTTATTGAAAAAAAACTGTTGTTTGGACTAAATATTATTTTCAATTTACTGACAACTGAATATGAACAAATACTATTTTTACAATTTGTGTTAACATGGAAAACAATATATTTGAATAAATATTCTCATAAAATTTTAGGCAAATAAAATAATTAAAATTCTATGACGCAGGTATTTCACATTATGTCTTCATATTTTCAACAAATTTTCTATTAAACTAATTTTCAAACAAATTTTCTATTAAACTAAGAATATTTTTTATTAGAATAACAATATTTTTAGTGCTGATGACAAAAACTATTTTTATTAATGCGAAATCTTAATGCGAATAAACAAAACTTTTATTACAATAACAATATTTTTTATTGGAATAACCAAAATTTTTGTAGTGATAACAATATCTATTGTTAATAATGCAAAATCACAAAGCGAATAAACACATATTTTAGTAACGGTAGCATTATCTAACAACAGTAGTATGATGATTCTTGTTTTTGATTACCGCAAACATATTTTTTTCTGCGTGTACCTTCAAATAATTCAGAGTGTTAAGTTGATTAATATCCATTATATAGTACCCTATACAATGTCACAGGAATAAAAATGGGCCGACCCCCGACGAATATGACTTTATAATTTGTGCTTGCATGAATCATGCTTATTTAAAATATTTTCATAATACTCATATATAAGAGATGTATATCATTTGGGGTGATGTATGTACTTTCTGAAGTGGTTGGTTAAACATTTGTGCTAAATTTAATTAAAATCACAAATGTATTTAAAGAACTTAGAATCCCATTCCAAGAGGGTATTTGGATAGGACCTACCTGTAATATTGTATCGAACATGACCTACGCCCATGATCCATAAAAATATATACCAAATTTCATCACGATATTACTAAAATTTTGAATTGCAGATTTAACATGTACAGCCTATTCGACAAATGGATATGTTTAAGATGATAAACACTTTAATGTGGGTATAATTTTATAATACCATAATGATTAATCTGAAATCAATGGCTCCGAAAATCTAATAAATAAAATAAATAATGATTACAAAAATCAAGGAAATTAAGTTCAATATGAATTGTTTTTGTATGTCGAAAATGGTGTAAGAACGTTACAAAAAGAAATCATTTCATAATTGCACTGCTACCGACGATAATTCCCAATAATAAAAAGTCATATGTACATTCCGAAAAAACTGTCAAAATGGGATCAGCAAGGTGTTTTGTATTATGATATGTTGATATCACATGGGACATTTATCGCAGGTCACTTAATCGTTATAAGGGAAAACACAAGAAAAAACTTCACCAGTATAGCAAGATTGATCAATGACTATTTACACAACCGTGAAAAGTTGTGCTTTATTATCTACCTTCTGTTTGGAAAATTCCTTGATTCATTCCAAACCTCTAAACCGCTTTCTTGTCCGTACTGATCACTCTGTGTTAGGTGCGATCGAAGTTACAGTGAGTCAGAACCAATTTCTTTTAGAAATAAATTTGTAACTTTTGACCGGCTTGCATGAATTTGCATTAAATGGGATTTTTGGGTTTTTGACTAAGAGTGCACTTTGGTAAAAACCAATACCAATCCATTATAAATACTTTGAGGTCTTCACAATTATATCCCGTTTTAAAATTCAGGATTAAATTAAACATTTTTTGCCAAAATACATTTTTTAATTCAAAATTGATTAATTTTGAACAGAGTGGAGATATCAAGTTCCATATATTTTATGAGATAAATACCTTTGATTTTTAATAATAAAAAATAAACATGATCAGATCAATACTTCAGATATACGCAAAAATCCAACTCAGATTTTGAAAAATTTTGAATGCTGAAAATTTGCAAATAACTCGATAACTGTAAGAAATAAATATCAATTGTAAGAAAGTTTAAGAAAGGTCTCATCCAGGTTTATAATGCGGCAACTCTTGGAACCCCAATGGGCTTTAAACTGCCGAAGTTATAAAGCCACACTCATCTGCCATCGATATGTTAAATTTCATATAAATCAATGCAGCTGATCAAAAGTTACAGATTCACTTTAAAAAAATATTCTGCCCCACAGTGCATATTATAATGCACCCATGTCATATAATTAAGTGGGGTATACTTATGCTTTTAAGTTGTGTAACGGCTCTTTCATCATTCTTAATGTATCGTAAAGAATTGATCCATTTGTTTAGGTCGGACATGTAAATTAAGAAGAGTATTGACCTAAAGGTACTGACCCCAGGCCATATTCGGAACTATTTCAAAATTCTCTCTGAGCGAAAAATTTAAAAAATTTTACTTTGTTAAAAGTACTTTCACACTGATACCTTGTTTTAAATTCAGGATCCTAAGATACTATTTTTACTTATCTTATTTCTATTCATCATTAAAACTAACGCCTCATAAGATACAGATTTATAATTATTATTTCTCATATTCCTATCACAACATCTCATATGGAAATTTAATATACAAAAGCAAAAGATTACTATCACGTCATGTTAGATCTCAACACGTATTCTTATGATACCGAGAGTTTATTTTGTTGTTTTTCTTTTTAATATTTTATTAAAAATTCTCATCTTCTCCAAGTTCATTACAAATGATGGAAAAATATCACAACTAAAAGTGTTTAGCAACACTCACCTTCATTTTAATAATAACAAACTCTCCGAAGAACGTGGCTTTGTGCCTAAAAACAACAAAATTGAAATCTATTTTTTTTTTTTTGTATTTTCTCTATGAAGGGGCCATCACTTACTATAAACTTGTGCAAACTTTCAATCTGATAGATGCACATATACTCTCTTGAGGAGCATGATGAAATAAATAAATGTTGGGGTGTAAATATCACGCTTTCTTCATTTATTGTTCTAAGAGATGTATGGGTGAAAAAAATTTAAGGATAAAATTTCAGTTATGATGACTTCGATTTCGAATATGATTTGGTATGAATTGTTAGCTTTACTTTTTTATATCATTCTTTCGGAAGATTTTATAATGTAGAGTTACCAGATCAAATGATTGAATTAAAAAAGAGTATACGACAATTAACCATGAACAATTCACTCTCTGTTCTCACTTTTTGTTGCCGCAAAACTTGCGCTTCTCTACGAGCAAAACCTTGGGCGCCTAAACATTTTTTGTTTAGATAAGTGAAACAAGATATTAGAGATTTTTATCGTTCAATTGCAACCCAATGCTACCATCAAGTCATGGTGGTTTATCAAATGTAATTTTGCTGCAAATTCCCATGTAAACTCGTTGCTAAAAAAGGAAGAATCCAATCTGGGAAGAAAAATCAGCACTTTTTCCAACTGCCACTTTGTAAAACGCAATGTAGCTTATTCAAAATTAATGCGAATATCTATATTTCAATCTAACCTTAAGGTGATCCTATCGCGAGAGAACATAAAATATATTGTTATTATAAAATGCTCTCTTTCTGAAGGAGTTGACGTTAACAAATCTCACGTCGTACTAACAGCAGCAAAAAATGGAGTTAGGCCCCTTTCCGTCCATTTGGATTAAGAATCAGGTGTAGACTTTGGAATATAAAAGTCTCCTGATTCCCAAGCTATCAAACTTTAGTCTATGTTAACCCTAGACTTTTTAGGAATTGCTTCATCCTCTCCTTCAATAGATAGTCCACAAGATATTTAAAATATTCACAGAACTCTATCAGCTTTTTTCCAAGAAATGTCAGATGTAGTTTTGGTGGAGGCTAAATTTTTCAGTATTAGAGTTTTAGGACTCTCATTGGGAACTACCTTCTATTACAAATCAGGGAATTTAACCTAAAAGAGTCGCACGCATAAAAAATGGAACGCAACAAGTTATACTGGGCCAGAGTTATACTGGGTCAAAGATTGTCAAATAAGCAACAGCTGTATATACCGAAAGTTTTTTCTTCAAAATAAATATTCTCTTGGTTATTTCAATTTAATAAATCATATAAGTTCAAATTTACAAGACAAATTTCAAGAATATTGGATCGCATATGACCGTACCTATTAAAAAACTACTCTAAAGTGCATAATCTGATAAATGTTAGTAATGCACAGAGATTCAAATTTTTTAATTTAAAAACGATCCAGATTTATTTTATATAAACCGATATGTAATATAATAATGTATTTTTCTCAAAGGTTATTTAAATGTTACTTTCTACTTAATAATTCCGTTTTTATTTGTAGTACTGGAAGTATACTTAATAAAATATATGTATGTAGACACATATAATTCATACGCGTAGATGTTCTTTGTTTATGTTTTAAATAAAAGAATTTGCAAAAATAGTAAACATTTTTATTGAACTTTTTCGAAAAACTAATATAACGAACTTTATTTTATCCTGCACCATCACGAGAGGTGAAGAGGGTATATTAACTTTGTCATTTTGTGTGCAACCAAATCTGACTCAATTAAGCTGTCCGCGTGTCTGTCTGTTGTTGGCACGCTCACATCCACAACAATTGACAGAGCTTAATAAAATTTAGCCTAAATATTTGTGATGGCCCTGATAAGTTTCCTATTTAAAACAAATAATATCGGTTCATTTTATTAAAATATATAGACCGATATCTGAAGCAAACCAACAAATTTAAAGAACTATTGCAAAATTGTCAATTATTAATCGACAAAGTGAAATAAAAATTTTCTTTATTAGTTTAGCAAAAAAAAGTGTTATAATCAAACAATTAACTTATTTTATGACTTATTAAGTATGCCGTGTTCTATTAAACAAAAATTATTATAGATCGTATACGTTTACAACTGAATGTGTATGTATGAAATTTAACGTATTTACTTCACACGCATTTGTGATGGAGGGTATTGAAAATTCGCCATAGCTGAACACAGCAGTATTACTTGTTTTCATATACATTTTGTACAGTAGACCTGATCATCTGCAACTTTGTACATATCCCAAATGAGGATTAAATCATTCTTATTCCTTGTAAATATTGTTCATCTAGTTAATTATCTTCCAAGCTAATTATCTAACAATCTTTTATTACACATTATGAAAAATGTCAATACATACGCAAAATTTACAAAGATTTGTAATGTTTTAATCCTCATTTGGCACCTCTTCTTTCACTATGTGAAATGTTATTAAAATCGGAAGATATACGTCCACTTCATTTTTTGTCTTTAAAAAACCTTGTATAGTGATATTATTTCCTGTAATCGGTTTCCAATTTTTTATAGCTCTTTATAACTCTTACAGAATCACCTCAAATGGCAGAAATATTTCACATATATTCGTCAAGTGTATGTGAAAAGTCAAATTCGGTCCATAAATTTCCACGTTATAGGGTTTTATGTAACCGGTCTTAACCGATTATTATACTCTTACTTATCAAAATCATGATATAAGCTGATCTTATTCAGTTTATTAGTCCATAAACAAAATTTTTTATCAATTAAAAAATAAGCCTATGGATCCTGTATACGATTCAAATTTCAAAAGTTAAAATCCTATACTAATATAGTCATGCTACCAAAATTCCTGATTTATAATGCTACACACTTTAGTTAAAAAAAATGATACAACTCGCAATGAGGGCGTGATTTGGATGTAATTTTGGAAGTACCATATATAGTAAAAGTATGCACATAACAAGCCATCACAGTAGCTTGCTGGCACGCCTTCTAAGCTTACTTACCACCAGTAAAACACTTCTCGAAGAGTTTTTAAAAAAGTTCAAAGGAAGAAATTTTCATGCCGATATTTTATATTTCAAAATTTTATCAATTTTTCAAACCATACTTTTGTTGTATTCTTTCCTTATGCCAGTGTGAGTAAAACAAGTGAAGTATGTGCTCCATAATGGAGAAAATCATAAAATCCAAAAATATGAATAAAAGTATTAAAGGTATGATGCACTTGAGACATTTAAAAGAACTTTGTACTTACGGGGGTTTATTTTTGTGTTTTATCATCTTTATTCATAAATGAAAAAGAAAATATCTACACACACATGCATATGAAATACACAATGTAGGATGTATGTAACAGTGTATGTGTGTATATTGCAATTTTGATATCACTCATTTTACTAACGTTACACCATCAACTTATTTTTCTTAGTTATAGAAACATGCAGTTACACCTTCGAAAAAAAAATCATAAAAAAATATCTCAAAAAAGAAAAAAAAAGAAAAAGTATCTTTTGTATAAAATATTTTAGTATTTAGAATCTTTAGCATTAGTATTGATGTATATATGTATGTGTGTTAGTGTATTGTCACGTTCGCAATAGATCGCATAGGTTGCAATCTCGTTAATTAACAAGGTGCAAATTGTTAAGCGCGTCATAAGTGCTCACGTTGACAGTATAATGAATGTCATGTGCAATGAGCCATCTCTTTAGTTTACGCTGTCAGCCATTCATACTTGTTGTACTTTACCGTATGAAGTCTATACGAAAGCGAATCAAGACTTTATCATACCAAACAAACAAAAACAACGACAACAAATATATATAAAATGAAAAACCATTCAAGCAAACAAACAGTCAACCTAACCACCGGCACCAGTCCAACTACAAAAACAACAACAATCATCATCATCATAATCATCATTTTTCTTTATTTCTTCTTTCTTTTTTCTGCATCCCACCAGCATCCTGCCATCACAAAATTTCATTGTATTGTAAAAGTTTATGTATTTCAACAGCCCGGGAATTTCATATGTTTACTGTTTTATATATTTTGTTTATCACATACAGTGAAGGATAAAAATATGAATTTTAAGGTTTTTTTTAAATGTTGGTGTAATAATATGTAATACGATTACTGGTCCCGTCATCATAGCTAAATTCCAATAAGGAAGACAATCAATCAAGCAAGGATTGTAGGGTTTAGAGGCAGTATATAAAATCTAACAAACATTTACTTAAGTACTATTTGATTCAAACCTTTGCAAAACATGACAGTTATTATGTTTAATGTCAAACAAAGGGACTGCTATCAAGCACCGTACTTGTCCTTTGATAAAAATCTGGTTAAGCTAGAAGGAATAATTAATACGATGTTTATAAGGCAAGAATAAAGCGTTTTCATATAGCTCCCAACAATCTGATTAGAAAGCAGCATGGTTAGTTCAGTACTCGGGCTATATGATACGAAAAGTTAAAACTTATACAGATTTAAAAACATAAAAGGCTCAACAAGTTCTTGACAAGAACGCTGTCAGAGACTAGAAATTGAAGACAAGTTTATTCTTGATGAAGAAATGTATGAGCTGCCATTTTTTCATCACTTCCTGAACATAAGTTTTATTTCGTTGATGAAGTTTAGGAATCAAAAGCAGTCAAAAAGGAAAGGGGCAAAAGAAGTCAGTCATTTGTTACAAAGGACTCTATAAATACCGAAAGTTACATCAAGAATGTTAACAAAAAGAACTGATTCCATTCAAAAGACTTTATATGTTCACTTATTTTTGACCTGACCTGGTATCCTGTCATTATGCAAACAAGCCTTTGAGAGGTTATTTATTTATACCAAGAGAGGTACATTTTCAAAACTATCTGGAGCTTAAATCAGCTTAAATTGCTTTTCTTAAACGAGAATTGAAGAGTCCAAAAGGTGTCCCAAAGTGGGGACAGAGAGCACTATAAAACGTGATGGAAAAAAAGTTTCAAAATTTCATCACAACTTTTTTGTAATTTTAATAATTGATTCTATCAATAACATATATGTATGTTAAGAATCTTTGATCT
>PYHX02000413.1:42740186-42769881 GCA_004302925.2 Cochliomyia hominivorax | reverse complement strand
GATATTTTGGTCAAAATCAAAAAAACTTTAATCGTTAATATTTCGTTAAATAAGCGTTTAAATGCAAAAAGGAGCTTCATTTGTAATCATTCATAGTTTATACCAAAAAAGCTTCATTTGTAATCATTCATATTTTATACTAAAAATCTATATTTTTGTCAAAAATTCAAAAAACTTTAAATCGTTAATATTTCGTTAAATACGCGTTTAAATGCAAAAAGGAGCTTCATTTGTAATCATTCATAATTTATACCAAAAATCGATATTTTTGGTCAAAAATCAAAAAAATTTTAATCGTTAATTTTCGTTAAATAAACGTTTAATGCAAAAGGAGCTTCATTTGGTATCATTCATTTTTACAAAAATCGATATTTTTGGTCAAAAATCAAAAAATCTTTAATCGTTAATATTTCGTTAAATACGCGTTTAAATGCAAAAGAAGTTTCATTGTAATCATTCATATTTTATACCAAAAATCGATATTTTTGTCCAAAAATCAAAAATATCTTTAATCGTTAATATTTCGTTAAATAAAGCGTTTAAATGCAAAAAGGAGCTTCATTTGTAATCATTCATATTTTATACTAAAATCTATATTTTTGTCAAAATTCAAAAAAATCTTTAAATCGTTTAATATTTCGTTAAATAACGCGTTTAATGCAAAAAAGAGCTTCATTTGTAATCATTCATATTTTATACCAAAAATCGATATTTTTGTCAAAAATCAAAAAATCTTTAATCGTTAATATTTCGTTAAATAAGCGTTTAAATGCAAAAAGGAGCTTCATTTGTAATCATTCATATTTTATACCAAAAATCGATATTTTGTCAAAAATCAAAAAATCTTTAATCGTTAATATTTCGTTAAATAAACGTTTAAAATGCAAAAAGGAGCTTCATTTGTAATCATTCATATTTTATACTAAAAATCTATATTTTTTGTCAAAAATCAAAAACTTTAATCGTTATATTTCGTTAATAGCGTTTAAAATGCAAAAAGGAGCTTCATTTGTAATCATCATGATTTTATACCAAAAATCGATATTTTTGGTCAAAAATCAAAAAAATCTTTAATCGTTAATATTTCGTTAAATAACCGTTTAAATGCAAAAAGGAGCTTCATTTGTAATCATTCATATTTTAACCAAAAATCGATATTTTTGGTCAAAAATCAAAAAAATCTTTAATCGTTAATATTTCGTTAAATACGCGTTTAAATGCAAAAAGGAGCTTCATTTGTAATCATTCATATTTTATACCAAAAATCGATATTTTTGGTCAAAAATCAAAAAAATCTTTAATCGTTAATATTTCGTTAAATAAGCGTTTAAATGCAAAAAGGAGCTTCATTTGTAATCATTCATATTTTATACCAAAAATCGATATTTTTGTCAAAAATCAAAAAATCTTTAATCGTTAATATTTCGTTAAATAAACGTTTAAATGCAAAAAGGAGCTTCATTTGTAATCATTCATATTTTATACCAAAAATCGATATTTTTGGTCAAAAATCAAAAAAATCTTTAATCGTTAATATTTCGTTAAATAACGTTTAAATGCAAAAAGGAGCTTCATTTGTAATCATTCATATTTTATACCAAAAATCGATATTTTTGGTCAAAAATCAAAAAAATCTTAATCGTTAATATTTCGTTAAATAAGCGTTTAAATGCAAAAAGGAGCTTCATTTGTAATCATTCATATTTTATACCAAAAATCGATATTTTTGTCAAAAATCAAAAAATCTTTAATCGTTAATATTTCGTTAAATAAGCGTTTAAATGCAAAAAGGAGCTTCATTTGTAATCATTCATATTTTATACCAAAAATCGATATTTTTGTCAAAAATCAAAAAATCTTTAATCGTTAATATTTCGTTAAATACGCGTTTAAATGCAAAAAGGAGCTTCATTTGTAATCATTCATATTTTTACCAAAAATCGATATTTTTGGTCAAAATCAAAAAAATCTTTAATCGTTAATATTTCGTTAAATAACGTTTAAATGCAAAAAGGAGCTTCATTTGTAATCATTCATATTTTATACCAAAAATCGATATTTTTGGTCAAAAAATCAAAAAAATCTTTAATCGTTAATATTTCGTTAAATAAGCGTTTAAATGCAAAAAGGAGCTTCATTTGTAATCATTCATATTTTATACCAAAAATCGATATTTTTGGTCAAAAATCAAAAAAATCTTTAATCGTTAATATTTCGTTAAATAAGCGTTTAAATGCAAAAAGGAGCTTCATTTGTAATCATTCATATTTTATACCAAAAATCGATATTTTTTGTCAAAAATCAAAAAATCTTTAATCGTTAATATTTCGTTAAATAAGCGTTTAAATGCAAAAAGGAGCTTCATTTGTAATCATTCATAGTTTTATACCAAAATCGATATTTTTGGTCAAAAATCAAAAAATCTTTAATCGTTAATATTTCGTTAAATAAGCGTTTAAATGCAAAAAGGAGCTTCATTTGTAATCATTCATATTTTATACCAAAAATCGATATTTTTGGTCAAAAATCAAAAAATCTTTAATCGTTAATATTTCGTTAAATAAGCGTTTAAATGCAAAAGGAGCTTCATTTGTAATCATTCATATTTTATACCAAAAATCGATATTTTTTGTCAAAAATCAAAAAATCTTTAATCGTTAATATTTCGTTAAATAAGCGTTTAAATGCAAAAAGGAGCTTCATTTGTAATCATTCATATTTTATACCAAAAATCGATATTTTTGGTCAAAAATCAAAAAATCTTTAATCGTTAATATTTCGTTAAATAAGCGTTTAAATGCAAAAAGGAGCTTCATTTGTAATCATTCATATTTTATACCAAAAATCGATATTTTTGGTCAAAAATCAAAAAAATCTTTAATCGTTAATATTTCGTTAAATAAGCGTTTAAATGCAAAAAGGAGCTTCATTTGTAATCATTCATATTTTATACCAAAAATCGATATTTTTGGTCAAAAATCAAAAAATCTTTAATCGTTAATATTTCGTTAAATAAGCGTTTAAATGCAAAAAGGAGCTTCATTTGTAATCATTCATATTTTATACCAAAAATCGATATTTTTGGTCAAAAATCAAAAAATCTTTAATCGTTAATATTTCGTTAAATAAGCGTTTAAATGCAAAAAGGAGCTTCATTTGTAATCATTCATATTTTATACCAAAAATCGATATTTTTGGTCAAAAATCAAAAAAATCTTTAATCGTTAATATTTCGTTAAATAAACGTTTAAATGCAAAAAGGAGCTTCATTTGTAATCATTCATATTTTATACCAAAAATCGATATTTTTTGGTCAAAAATCAAAAAAATCTTTAATCGTTAATATTTCGTTAAATAACGTTTAAATGCAAAAAGGAGCTTCATTTGTAATCATTCATATTTTATACCAAAAATCGATATTTTTGGTCAAAAATCAAAAAATCTTTAATCGTTAATATTTCGTTAAATAAGCGTTTAAATGCAAAAGGAGCTTCATTTGTAATCATTCATATTTTATACCAAAAATCGATATTTTTGGTCAAAAATCAAAAAAATCTTTAATCGTTAATATTTCGTTAAATAAGCGTTTAAATGCAAAAAGGAGCTTCATTTGTAATCATTCATATTTTATACCAAAAATCGATATTTTTTGTCAAAAATCAAAAAATCTTTAATCGTTAATATTTCGTTAAATAAGCGTTTAAATGCAAAAAGGAGCTTCATTTGTAATCATTCATAGTTTATACCAAAAATCGATATTTTTTGTCAAAAATCAAAAAATCTTTAATCGTTAATATTTCGTTAAATAAGCGTTTAAATGCAAAAAGGAGCTTCATTTGTAATCATTCATATTTTATACCAAAAATCGATATTTTTGTCAAAATCAAAAAATCTTTAAATCGTTAATATTTCGTTAAATACGCGTTTAAATGCAAAAAGGAGCTTCATTTGTAATCATTCATATTTTATACCAAAAATCGATATTTTTGGTCAAAAATCAAAAAAATCTTTAATCGTTAATATTTCGTTAAATAAGCGTTTAAATGCAAAAAGGAGCTTCATTTGTAATCATTCATAGTTTATACCAAAAATCGATATTTTTTGTCAAAAATCAAAAAAATCTTTAAATCGTTAATATTTCGTTAAATAAGCGTTTAAATGCAAAAGGAGCTTCATTTGTAATCATTCATATTTTATACCAAAAATCGATATTTTTTGTCAAAAATCAAAAAATCTTTAATCGTTAATATTTCGTTAAATAAGCGTTTAAATGCAAAAAGGAGCTTCATTTGTAATCATTCATATTTTATACCAAAAATCGATATTTTTGTCAAAAATCAAAAAATCTTTAATCGTTAATATTTCGTTAAATAAGCGTTTAAATGCAAAAAGGAGCTTCATTTGTAATCATTCATATTTTATACCAAAAATCGATATTTTTGGTCAAAAATCAAAAAATCTTTAATCGTTAATATTTCGTTAAATAAGCGTTTAAATGCAAAAAGGAGCTTCATTTGTAATCATTCATATTTTATACCAAAAATCGATATTTTTGGTCAAAAATCAAAAAAATCTTTAATCGTTAATATTTCGTTAAATAAGCGTTTAAATGCAAAAAGGAGCTTCATTTGTAATCATTCATATTTTATACCAAAAATCGATATTTTTTGTCAAAAATCAAAAAATCTTTAATCGTTAATATTTCGTTAAATAAGCGTTTAAATGCAAAAAGGAGCTTCATTTGTAATCATTCATATTTTATACCAAAAATCGATATTTTTTGTCAAAAATCAAAAAATCTTTAATCGTTAATATTTCGTTAAATAAGCGTTTAAATGCAAAAAGGAGCTTCATTTGTAATCATTCATATTTTATACCAAAAATCGATATTTTTTGTCAAAAATCAAAAAATCTTTAATCGTTAATATTTCGTTAAATAAGCGTTTAAATGCAAAAAGGAGCTTCATTTGTAATCATTCATATTTTATACCAAAATCGATATTTTTGGTCAAAAATCAAAAAAATCTTTAATCGTTAATATTTCGTTAAATAAGCGTTTAAATGCAAAAAGGAGCTTCATTTGTAATCATTCATATTTTATACCAAAAATCGATATTTTTGGTCAAAAATCAAAAAAATCTTTAATCGTTAATATTTCGTTAAATAAGCGTTTAAATGCAAAAAGGAGCTTCATTTGTAATCATTCATATTTTATACCAAAAATCGATATTTTTGGTCAAAAATCAAAAAAATCTTTAATCGTTAATATTTCGTTAAATAAGCGTTTAAATGCAAAAAGGAGCTTCATTTGTAATCATTCATATTTTATACCAAAAATCGATATTTTTGGTCAAAAATCAAAAAATCTTTAATCGTTAATATTTCGTTAAATAAGCGTTTAAATGCAAAAAGGAGCTTCATTTGTAATCATTCATATTTTATACCAAAAATCGATATTTTTGGTCAAAAATCAAAAAAATCTTTAATCGTTAATATTTCGTTAAATAAGCGTTTAAATGCAAAAAGGAGCTTCATTTGTAATCATTCATATTTTATACCAAAAATCGATATTTTTTGTCAAAAATCAAAAAATCTTTAATCGTTAATATTTCGTTAAATAAGCGTTTAAATGCAAAAAGGAGCTTCATTTGTAATCATTCATATTTTATACCAAAAATCGATATTTTTGTCAAAAATCAAAAAATCTTTAATCGTTAATATTTCGTTAAATAAGCGTTTAAATGCAAAAAGGAGCTTCATTTGTAATCATTCATATTTTATACCAAAAATCGATATTTTTGGTCAAAAATCAAAAAATCTTTAATCGTTAATATTTCGTTAAATAAGCGTTTAAATGCAAAAAGGAGCTTCATTTGTAATCATTCATATTTTATACCAAAAATCGATATTTTTGGTCAAAAATCAAAAAATCTTTAATCGTTAATATTTCGTTAAATAAGCGTTTAAATGCAAAAAGGAGCTTCATTTGTAATCATTCATATTTTATACCAAAAATCGATATTTTTGGTCAAAAATCAAAAAAATCTTTAATCGTTAATATTTCGTTAAATAAGCGTTTAAATGCAAAAGGAGCTTCATTTGTAATCATTCATATTTTATACCAAAAATCGATATTTTTTGTCAAAAATCAAAAAATCTTTAATCGTTAATATTTCGTTAAATAGCGTTTAAATGCAAAAAGGAGCTTCATTTGTAATCATTCATATTTTATACCAAAAATCGATATTTTTTGTCAAAAATTCAAAAAATCTTTAATCGTTAATATTTCGTTAAATAAGCGTTTAAATGCAAAAAGGAGCTTCATTTGTAATCATTCATAGTTTTTACCAAAAATCGATATTTTTTGTCAAAAATCAAAAAATCTTTAATCGTTAATATTTCGTTAAATAAGCGTTTAAATGCAAAAAGGAGCTTCATTTGTAATCATTCATATTTTATACCAAAAATCGATATTTTTTGTCAAAAATCAAAAAATCTTTAATCGTTAATATTTCGTTAAATAAGCGTTTAAATGCAAAAAGGAGCTTCATTTGTAATCATTCATATTTTATACCAAAAATCTATATTTTTGTCAAAAATCAAAAAATCTTTAATCGTTAATATTTCGTTAAATAAGCGTTTAAATGCAAAAAGGAGCTTCATTTGTAATCATTCATATTTTATACCAAAAATCGATATTTTTTGTCAAAAATCAAAAAATCTTTAATCGTTAATATTTCGTTAAATAAGCGTTTAAATGCAAAAAGGAGCTTCATTTGTAATCATTCATATTTTATACCAAAAATCGATATTTTTTGTCAAAAATCAAAAAAATCTTTAATCGTTAATATTTCGTTAAATAAGCGTTTAAATGCAAAAAGGAGCTTCATTTGTAATCATTCATATTTATACCAAAAATCGATATTTTTGTCAAAAATCAAAAAAATCTTTAATCGTTAATATTTCGTTAAATAAGCGTTTAAATGCAAAAAGGAGCTTCATTTGTAATCATTCATATTTTATACCAAAAATCGATATTTTTGGTCAAAAATCAAAAAAATCTTTAATCGTTAATATTTCGTTAAATAAGCGTTTAAATGCAAAAAGGAGCTTCATTTGTAATCATTCATATTTTATACCAAAAATCGATATTTTTTGGTCAAAAATCAAAAAAATCTTTAATCGTTAATATTTCGTTAAATAAGCGTTTAAATGCAAAAAGGAGCTTCATTTGTAATCATTCATATTTTATACCAAAAATCGATATTTTTGGTCAAAAATCAAAAAATCTTTAATCGTTAATATTTCGTTAAATAAGCGTTTAAATGCAAAAAGGAGCTTCATTTGTAATCATTCATATTTTATACCAAAAATCGATATTTTTTGTCAAAAATCAAAAAATCTTTAATCGTTAATATTTCGTTAAATAAGCGTTTAAATGCAAAAAGGAGCTTCATTTGTAATCATTCATATTTTATACCAAAAATCGATATTTTTTGTCAAAAATCAAAAAATCTTTAATCGTTAATATTTCGTTAAATAAGCGTTTAAATGCAAAAAGGAGCTTCATTTGTAATCATTCATATTTTATACCAAAAATCGATATTTTTGGTCAAAAATCAAAAAAATCTTTAATCGTTAATATTTCGTTAAATAAGCGTTTAAATGCAAAAAGGAGCTTCATTTGTAATCATTCATATTTTATACCAAAAATCGATATTTTTGTCAAAAATCAAAAAATCTTTAATCGTTAATATTTCGTTAAATAAGCGTTTAAATGCAAAAAGGAGCTTCATTTGTAATCATTCATATTTTATACCAAAAATCGATATTTTTGGTCAAAAATCAAAAAATCTTTAATCGTTAATATTTCGTTAAATAAGCGTTTAAATGCAAAAAGGAGCTTCATTTGTAATCATTCATATTTTATACCAAAAATCGATATTTTTGGTCAAAAATCAAAAAAATCTTTAATCGTTAATATTTCGTTAAATAAGCGTTTAAATGCAAAAAGGAGCTTCATTTGTAATCATTCATATTTTATACCAAAAATCGATATTTTTGTCAAAAATCAAAAAATCTTTAATCGTTAATATTTCGTTAAATAAGCGTTTAAATGCAAAAAGGAGCTTCATTTGTAATCATTCATATTTTATACCAAAAATCGATATTTTTGGTCAAAAATCAAAAAAATCTTTAATCGTTAATATTTCGTTAAATAAGCGTTTAAATGCAAAAAGGAGCTTCATTTGTAATCATTCATATTTTATACCAAAAATCGATATTTTTTGTCAAAAATCAAAAAATCTTTAATCGTTAATATTTCGTTAAATACGCGTTTAAATGCAAAAAGGAGCTTCATTTGTAATCATTCATATTTTATACCAAAAATCGATATTTTTGGTCAAAAATCAAAAAAATCTTTAATCGTTAATATTTCGTTAAATAAGCGTTTAAATGCAAAAAGGAGCTTCATTTGTAATCATTCATAGTTTTATACCAAAAATCGATATTTTTTGTCAAAAATCAAAAAATCTTTAATCGTTAATATTTCGTTAAATAAGCGTTTAAATGCAAAAAGGAGCTTCATTTGTAATCATTCATATTTTATACCAAAAATCGATATTTTTGGTCAAAAATCAAAAAATCTTTAATCGTTAATATTTCGTTAAATAAGCGTTTAAATGCAAAAAGGAGCTTCATTTGTAATCATTCATATTTATACCAAAAATCGATATTTTTGGTCAAAAATCAAAAAAATCTTTAATCGTTAATATTTCGTTAAATAAACGTTTAAATGCAAAAAGGAGCTTCATTTGTAATCATTCATATTTTATACCAAAAATCGATATTTTTGGTCAAAAATCAAAAAAATCTTTAATCGTTAATATTTCGTTAAATAAGCGTTTAAATGCAAAAAGGAGCTTCATTTGTAATCATTCATATTTTATACCAAAAATCGATATTTTTGGTCAAAAATCAAAAAAATCTTTAATCGTTAATATTTCGTTAAATAAGCGTTTAAATGCAAAAAGGAGCTTCATTTGTAATCATTCATATTTTATACCAAAAATCGATATTTTTGTCAAAAATCAAAAAAATCTTTAATCGTTAATATTTCGTTAAATAAGCGTTTAAATGCAAAAAGGAGCTTCATTTGTAATCATTCATATTTTATACCAAAAATCGATATTTTTGGTCAAAAATCAAAAAATCTTTAATCGTTAATATTTCGTTAAATAACGTTTAAATGCAAAAAGGAGCTTCATTTGTAATCATTCATATTTTATACCAAAAATCGATATTTTTGGTCAAAAATCAAAAAAATCTTTAATCGTTAATATTTCGTTAAATAACGTTTAAATGCAAAAAGGAGCTTCATTTGTAATCATTCATATTTTATACCAAAAATCGATATTTTTGGTCAAAAATCAAAAAAATCTTTAATCGTTAATATTTCGTTAAATAAGCGTTTAAATGCAAAAAGGAGCTTCATTTGTAATCATTCATAGTTTTATACCAAAAATCGATATTTTTTGTCAAAAATCAAAAAATCTTTAATCGTTAATATTTCGTTAAATAAGCGTTTAAATGCAAAAAGGAGCTTCATTTGTAATCATTCATATTTTATACCAAAAATCGATATTTTTTGTCAAAAATCAAAAAATCTTTAATCGTTAATATTTCGTTAAATAAGCGTTTAAATGCAAAAAGGAGCTTCATTTGTAATCATTCATATTTATACCAAAAATCGATATTTTTGGTCAAAAATCAAAAAAATCTTTAATCGTTAATATTTCGTTAAATAAGCGTTTAAATGCAAAAAGGAGCTTCATTTGTAATCATTCATATTTTATACCAAAAATCGATATTTTTTGGTCAAAAATCAAAAAATCTTTAATCGTTAATATTTCGTTAAATAAGCGTTTAAATGCAAAAAGGAGCTTCATTTGTAATCATTCATATTTTATACCAAAAATCGATATTTTTGGTCAAAAATCAAAAAAATCTTTAATCGTTAATATTTCGTTAAATAAGCGTTTAAATGCAAAAAGGAGCTTCATTTGTAATCATTCATATTTTATACCAAAAATCGATATTTTTGGTCAAAAATCAAAAAATCTTTAATCGTTAATATTTCGTTAAATAAGCGTTTAAATGCAAAAAGGAGCTTCATTTGTAATCATTCATATTTTATACCAAAAATCGATATTTTTGTCAAAAATCAAAAAATCTTTAATCGTTAATATTTCGTTAAATAAGCGTTTAAATGCAAAAAGGAGCTTCATTTGTAATCATTCATATTTTATACCAAAAATCGATATTTTTGGTCAAAAATCAAAAAAATCTTTAATCGTTAATATTTCGTTAAATAAGCGTTTAAATGCAAAAAGGAGCTTCATTTGTAATCATTCATATTTTATACCAAAAATCGATATTTTTGTCAAAAATCAAAAAATCTTTAATCGTTAATATTTCGTTAAATAAGCGTTTAAATGCAAAAAGGAGCTTCATTTGTAATCATTCATATTTTATACCAAAAATCGATATTTTTTGGTCAAAAATCAAAAAATCTTTAATCGTTAATATTTCGTTAAATAAGCGTTTAAATGCAAAAAGGAGCTTCATTTGTAATCATTCATATTTTATACCAAAAATCGATATTTTTGGTCAAAAATCAAAAAATCTTTAATCGTTAATATTTCGTTAAATAAGCGTTTAAATGCAAAAAGGAGCTTCATTTGTAATCATTCATATTTTATACCAAAAATCGATATTTTTTGTCAAAAATCAAAAAATCTTTAATCGTTAATATTTCGTTAAATAAGCGTTTAAATGCAAAAAGGAGCTTCATTTGTAATCATTCATATTTTATACCAAAAATCGATATTTTTGGTCAAAAATCAAAAAATCTTTAATCGTTAATATTTCGTTAAATAAGCGTTTAAATGCAAAAAGGAGCTTCATTTGTAATCATTCATATTTTATACCAAAAATCGATATTTTTTGTCAAAAATCAAAAAATCTTTAATCGTTAATATTTCGTTAAATAAGCGTTTAAATGCAAAAAGGAGCTTCATTTGTAATCATTCATATTTTATACCAAAAATCGATATTTTTGGTCAAAAATCAAAAAATCTTTAATCGTTAATATTTCGTTAAATAAGCGTTTAAATGCAAAAAGGAGCTTCATTTGTAATCATTCATATTTTATACCAAAAATCGATATTTTTGGTCAAAAATCAAAAAAATCTTTAATCGTTAATATTTCGTTAAATAAGCGTTTAAATGCAAAAAGGAGCTTCATTTGTAATCATTCATATTTTATACCAAAAATCGATATTTTTGGTCAAAAATCAAAAAATCTTTAATCGTTAATATTTCGTTAAATAAGCGTTTAAATGCAAAAAGGAGCTTCATTTGTAATCATTCATATTTTATACCAAAAATCGATATTTTTGGTCAAAAATCAAAAAAATCTTAATCGTTAATATTTCGTTAAATAAGCGTTTAAATGCAAAAAGGAGCTTCATTTGTAATCATTCATATTTTATACCAAAAATCGATATTTTTGGTCAAAAATCAAAAAAATCTTTAATCGTTAATATTTCGTTAAATAAGCGTTTAAATGCAAAAAGGAGCTTCATTTGTAATCATTCATATTTTATACCAAAAATCGATATTTTTGGTCAAAAATCAAAAAATCTTTAATCGTTAATATTTCGTTAAATAAGCGTTTAAATGCAAAAAGGAGCTTCATTTGTAATCATTCATATTTTATACCAAAAATCGATATTTTTGTCAAAAATCAAAAAATCTTTAATCGTTAATATTTCGTTAAATAAGCGTTTAAATGCAAAAAGGAGCTTCATTTGTAATCATTCATATTTTATACCAAAAATCGATATTTTTTGTCAAAAATCAAAAAAATCTTTAATCGTTAATATTTCGTTAAATAAGCGTTTAAATGCAAAAAGGAGCTTCATTTGTAATCATTCATATTTTATACCAAAAATCGATATTTTTGGTCAAAAATCAAAAAATCTTTAATCGTTAATATTTCGTTAAATAAGCGTTTAAATGCAAAAAGGAGCTTCATTTGTAATCATTCATATTTTATACCAAAAATCGATATTTTTTGTCAAAAATCAAAAAATCTTTAATCGTTAATATTTCGTTAAATAAGCGTTTAAATGCAAAAAGGAGCTTCATTTGTAATCATTCATATTTTATACCAAAAATCGATATTTTTTGTCAAAAATCAAAAAATCTTTAATCGTTAATATTTCGTTAAATAAGCGTTTAAATGCAAAAAGGAGCTTCATTTGTAATCATTCATATTTTATACCAAAAATCGATATTTTTGGTCAAAAATCAAAAAAATCTTTAATCGTTAATATTTCGTTAAATAAGCGTTTAAATGCAAAAAGGAGCTTCATTTGTAATCATTCATATTTTATACCAAAAATCGATATTTTTGTCAAAAATCAAAAAAATCTTTAATCGTTAATATTTCGTTAAATAAGCGTTTAAATGCAAAAGGAGCTTCATTTGTAATCATTCATATTTTATACCAAAAATCGATATTTTTGGTCAAAAATCAAAAAATCTTTAATCGTTAATATTTCGTTAAATAAGCGTTTAAATGCAAAAAGGAGCTTCATTTGTAATCATTCATATTTTATACCAAAAATCGATATTTTTTGTCAAAAATCAAAAAAATCTTTAATCGTTAATATTTCGTTAAATAAGCGTTTAAATGCAAAAAGGAGCTTCATTTGTAATCATTCATATTTTATACCAAAAATCGATATTTTTGGTCAAAAATCAAAAAAATCTTTAATCGTTAATATTTCGTTAAATAAGCGTTTAAATGCAAAAAGGAGCTTCATTTGTAATCATTCATATTTTATACCAAAAATCGATATTTTTGGTCAAAAATCAAAAAATCTTTAATCGTTAATATTTCGTTAAATAAGCGTTTAAATGCAAAAAGGAGCTTCATTTGTAATCATTCATATTTTATACCAAAAATCGATATTTTTGGTCAAAAATCAAAAAATCTTTAATCGTTAATATTTCGTTAAATAAGCGTTTAAATGCAAAAAGGAGCTTCATTTGTAATCATTCATATTTTATACCAAAAATCGATATTTTTGGTCAAAAATCAAAAAAAATCTTTAATCGTTAATATTTCGTTAAATAAGCGTTTAAATGCAAAAAGGAGCTTCATTTGTAATCATTCATATTTTATACCAAAAATCGATATTTTTGGTCAAAAATCAAAAAATCTTTAATCGTTAATATTTCGTTAAATAAGCGTTTAAATGCAAAAAGGAGCTTCATTTGTAATCATTCATATTTTATACCAAAAATCGATATTTTTGGTCAAAAATCAAAAAAATCTTTAATCGTTAATATTTCGTTAAATAAGCGTTTAAATGCAAAAAGGAGCTTCATTTGTAATCATTCATATTTTATACCAAAAATCGATATTTTTGGTCAAAAATCAAAAAATCTTTAATCGTTAATATTTCGTTAAATAAGCGTTTAAATGCAAAAAGGAGCTTCATTTGTAATCATTCATATTTTATACCAAAAATCGATATTTTTGGTCAAAAATCAAAAAATCTTTAATCGTTAATATTTCGTTAAATAAGCGTTTAAATGCAAAAAGGAGCTTCATTTGTAATCATTCATATTTTATACCAAAAATCGATATTTTTGGTCAAAAATCAAAAAATCTTTAATCGTTAATATTTCGTTAAATAAGCGTTTAAATGCAAAAAGGAGCTTCATTTGTAATCATTCATATTTTATACCAAAAATCGATATTTTTTGGTCAAAAATCAAAAAATCTTTAATCGTTAATATTTCGTTAAATAAGCGTTTAAATGCAAAAAGGAGCTTCATTTGTAATCATTCATATTTTATACCAAAAATCGATATTTTTGGTCAAAAATCAAAAAATCTTTAATCGTTAATATTTCGTTAAATAAGCGTTTAAATGCAAAAAGGAGCTTCATTTGTAATCATTCATATTTTATACCAAAAATCGATATTTTTGGTCAAAAATCAAAAAATCTTTAATCGTTAATATTTCGTTAAATAAGCGTTTAAATGCAAAAAGGAGCTTCATTTGTAATCATTCATATTTTATACCAAAAATCGATATTTTTGGTCAAAAATCAAAAAAATCTTTAATCGTTAATATTTCGTTAAATAAGCGTTTAAATGCAAAAAGGAGCTTCATTTGTAATCATTCATAGTTTTTACCAAAAATCGATATTTTTTGTCAAAAATCAAAAAATCTTTAATCGTTAATATTTCGTTAAATAAGCGTTTAAATGCAAAAAGGAGCTTCATTTGTAATCATTCATATTTTATACCAAAAATCGATATTTTTTGTCAAAAATCAAAAAATCTTTAATCGTTAATATTTCGTTAAATAAGCGTTTAAATGCAAAAAGGAGCTTCATTTGTAATCATTCATATTTTATACCAAAAATCGATATTTTTTGTCAAAAATCAAAAAATCTTTAATCGTTAATATTTCGTTAAATAAGCGTTTAAATGCAAAAAGGAGCTTCATTTGTAATCATTCATATTTATACCAAAAATCGATATTTTTGGTCAAAAATCAAAAAATCTTAATCGTTAATATTTCGTTAAATAAGCGTTTAAATGCAAAAAGGAGCTTCATTTGTAATCATTCATATTTTATACCAAAATCGATATTTTTTGTCAAAAATCAAAAAATCTTTAATCGTTAATATTTCGTTAAATAAGCGTTTAAATGCAAAAGGAGCTTCATTTGTAATCATTCATATTTTATACCAAAAATCGATATTTTTTGTCAAAAATCAAAAAAATCTTTAATCGTTAATATTTCGTTAAATAAGCGTTTAAATGCAAAAAGGAGCTTCATTTGTAATCATTCATATTTTATACCAAAATCGATATTTTTTGGTCAAAAATCAAAAAAATCTTTAATCGTTAATATTTCGTTAAATAAGCGTTTAAATGCAAAAAGGAGCTTCATTTGTAATCATTCATATTTTATACCAAAAATCGATATTTTTGGTCAAAAATCAAAAAATCTTTAATCGTTAATATTTCGTTAAATAAGCGTTTAAATGCAAAAAGGAGCTTCATTTGTAATCATTCATATTTTATACCAAAAATCGATATTTTTTGTCAAAAATCAAAAAATCTTTAATCGTTAATATTTCGTTAAATAAGCGTTTAAATGCAAAAAGGAGCTTCATTGTAATCATTCATATTTTATACCAAAAATCGATATTTTTGGTCAAAAATCAAAAAATCTTTAATCGTTAATATTTCGTTAAATAAGCGTTTAAATGCAAAAAGGAGCTTCATTTGTAATCATTCATATTTTATACCAAAAATCGATATTTTTGTCAAAAATCAAAAAATCTTTAATCGTTAATATTTCGTTAAATAAGCGTTTAAATGCAAAAAGGAGCTTCATTTGTAATCATTCATATTTTATACCAAAAATCGATATTTTTGGTCAAAAATCAAAAAAATCTTTAATCGTTAATATTTCGTTAAATAAGCGTTTAAATGCAAAAAGGAGCTTCATTTGTAATCATTCATATTTATACCAAAAATCGATATTTTTGGTCAAAAATCAAAAAATCTTTAATCGTTAATATTTCGTTAAATAAACGTTTAAATGCAAAAAGGAGCTTCATTTGTAATCATTCATATTTTATACCAAAAATCGATATTTTTGGTCAAAAATCAAAAAAATCTTTAATCGTTAATATTTCGTTAAATAAGCGTTTAAATGCAAAAAGGAGCTTCATTTGTAATCATTCATATTTTATACCAAAAATCGATATTTTTGGTCAAAAATCAAAAAATCTTTAATCGTTAATATTTCGTTAAATAAGCGTTTAAATGCAAAAAGGAGCTTCATTTGTAATCATTCATATTTTATACCAAAAATCGATATTTTTGGTCAAAAATCAAAAAATCTTTAATCGTTAATATTTCGTTAAATAAGCGTTTAAATGCAAAAAGGAGCTTCATTTGTAATCATTCATATTTTATACCAAAAATCGATATTTTTGGTCAAAAATCAAAAAAATCTTTAATCGTTAATATTTCGTTAAATAAGCGTTTAAATGCAAAAAGGAGCTTCATTTGTAATCATTCATATTTATACCAAAAATCGATATTTTTTGTCAAAAAATCAAAAAATCTTTAATCGTTAATATTTCGTTAAATAACGTTTAAATGCAAAAAGGAGCTTCATTTGTAATCATTCATATTTTATACCAAAAATCGATATTTTTGTCAAAAATCAAAAAAATCTTTAATCGTTAATATTTCGTTAAATAAGCGTTTAAATGCAAAAAGGAGCTTCATTTGTAATCATTCATATTTTATACCAAAAATCGATATTTTTGGTCAAAAATCAAAAAATCTTTAATCGTTAATATTTCGTTAAATAAGCGTTTAAATGCAAAAAGGAGCTTCATTTGTAATCATTCATATTTTATACCAAAAATCGATATTTTTGGTCAAAAATCAAAAAAATCTTTAATCGTTAATATTTCGTTAAATAAGCGTTTAAATGCAAAAAGGAGCTTCATTTGTAATCATTCATATTTTATACCAAAAATCGATATTTTTGGTCAAAATCAAAAAATCTTTAATCGTTAATATTTCGTTAAATAAGCGTTTAAATGCAAAAAGGAGCTTCATTTGTAATCATTCATAGTTTTATACCAAAAATCGATATTTTTTGGTCAAAAATCAAAAAATCTTTAATCGTTAATATTTCGTTAAATAAGCGTTTAAATGCAAAAAGGAGCTTCATTTGTAATCATTCATATTTTATACCAAAAATCGATATTTTTTGGTCAAAAATCAAAAAATCTTTAATCGTTAATATTTCGTTAAATAAGCGTTTAAATGCAAAAAGGAGCTTCATTTGTAATCATTCATAGTTTTACCAAAAATCCGATATTTTTGTCAAAAATCAAAAAAATCTTTAATCGTTAATATTTCGTTAAATAAGCGTTTAAATGCAAAAAGGAGCTTCATTTGTAATCATTCATATTTTATACCAAAAATCGATATTTTTGGTCAAAAATCAAAAAATCTTTAATCGTTAATATTTCGTTAAATAAGCGTTTAAATGCAAAAAGGAGCTTCATTTGTAATCATTCATAGTTTATACCAAAAATCGATATTTTTTGTCAAAAATCAAAAAATCTTTAATCGTTAATATTTCGTTAAATAAGCGTTTAAATGCAAAAAGGAGCTTCATTTGTAATCATTCATATTTTATACCAAAAATCGATATTTTTGGTCAAAAATCAAAAAATCTTTAATCGTTAATATTTCGTTAAATAAGCGTTTAAATGCAAAAAGGAGCTTCATTTGTAATCATTCATATTTTATACCAAAAATCGATATTTTTGTCAAAAATCAAAAAATCTTTAATCGTTAATATTTCGTTAAATAAGCGTTTAAATGCAAAAAGGAGCTTCATTTGTAATCATTCATATTTTATACCAAAAATCTATATTTTTGGTCAAAAATTCAAAAAAATCTTTAATCGTTAATATTTCGTTAAATAAGCGTTTAAATGCAAAAAGGAGCTTCATTTGTAATCATTCATATTTATACCAAAAAATCGATATTTTTGTCAAAAATCAAAAAAATCTTTAATCGTTAATATTTCGTTAAATAAGCGTTTAAATGCAAAAAGGAGCTTCATTTGTAATCATTCATATTTTATACCAAAAATCTATATTTTTTGTCAAAAAATTCAAAAAACTTTAAATCGTTAATATTTCGTTTAAATACGCGTTTAAATGCAAAAAGGAGCTTCATTTGTAATCATTCATATTTTATACCAAAAATCGATATTTTTTGTCAAAAATCAAAAAATCTTTAATCGTTAATATTTCGTTAAATAAGCGTTTAAATGCAAAAAGGAGCTTCATTTGTAATCATTCATAGTTTATACCAAAAATCGATATTTTTTGTCAAAAATCAAAAAATCTTTAAATCGTTAATATTTCGTTAAATAAGCGTTTAAATGCAAAAAGGAGCTTCATTTGTAATCATTCATATTTTATACCAAAAATCGATATTTTTGTCAAAAATCAAAAAATCTTTAATCGTTAATATTTCGTTAAATAAGCGTTTAAATGCAAAAGGAGCTTCATTTGTAATCATTCATATTTTATACCAAAAATCGATATTTTTTGTCAAAAATCAAAAAATCTTTAATCGTTAATATTTCGTTAAATAAGCGTTTAAATGCAAAAGGAGCTTCATTTGTAATCATTCATAGTTTTATACCAAAAATCGATATTTTTTGTCAAAAATCAAAAAATCTTTAATCGTTAATATTTCGTTAAATAAGCGTTTAAATGCAAAAAGGAGCTTCATTTGTAATCATTCATATTTATACCAAAAATCGATATTTTTGGTCAAAAATCAAAAAATCTTTAATCGTTAATATTTCGTTAAATAAGCGTTTAAATGCAAAAAGGAGCTTCATTTGTAATCATTCATATTTTATACCAAAAATCGATATTTTTGGTCAAAAATCAAAAAATCTTTAATCGTTAATATTTCGTTAAATAAGCGTTTAAATGCAAAAAGGAGCTTCATTTGTAATCATTCATATTTTATACCAAAAATCGATATTTTTGTCAAAAATCAAAAAATCTTTAATCGTTAATATTTCGTTAAATAAGCGTTTAAATGCAAAAAGGAGCTTCATTTGTAATCATTCATATTTTATACCAAAAATCGATATTTTTTGTCAAAAATCAAAAAATCTTTAATCGTTAATATTTCGTTAAATAAGCGTTTAAATGCAAAAGGAGCTTCATTTGTAATCATTCATATTTATACCAAAAATCGATATTTTTGTCAAAAATCAAAAAATCTTTAATCGTTAATATTTCGTTAAATAAGCGTTTAAATGCAAAAAGGAGCTTCATTTGTAATCATTCATATTTTATACCAAAAATCTATATTTTTGTCAAAAATCAAAAAATCTTTAATCGTTAATATTTCGTTAAATAAGCGTTTAAATGCAAAAAGGAGCTTCATTTGTAATCATTCATATTTTATACCAAAAATCGATATTTTTGTCAAAAATCAAAAAAATCTTTAATCGTTAATATTTCGTTAAATAAGCGTTTAAATGCAAAAAGGAGCTTCATTTGTAATCATTCATATTTTATACCAAAAATCGATATTTTTTGGTCAAAAATCAAAAAATCTTTAATCGTTAATATTTCGTTAAATAACGTTTAAATGCAAAAAGGAGCTTCATTTGTAATCATTCATATTTTATACCAAAAATCGATATTTTTGGTCAAAAATCAAAAAATCTTTAATCGTTAATATTTCGTTAAATAAGCGTTTAAATGCAAAAAGGAGCTTCATTTGTAATCATTCATATTTTATACCAAAAATCGATATTTTTGGTCAAAATCAAAAAATCTTTAATCGTTAATATTTCGTTAAATAAGCGTTTAAATGCAAAAGGAGCTTCATTTGTAATCATTCATATTTTATACCAAAAATCGATATTTTTGGTCAAAAATCAAAAAATCTTTAATCGTTAATATTTCGTTAAATAAACGTTTAAATGCAAAAAGAGCTTCATTTGTAATCATTCATATTTTATACCAAAAATCGATATTTTTGTCAAAAATCAAAAAATCTTTAATCGTTAATATTTCGTTAAATAAGCGTTTAAATGCAAAAAGGAGCTTCATTTGTAATCATTCATATTTTATACCAAAAATCGATATTTTTGTCAAAAATCAAAAAATCTTTAATCGTTAATATTTCGTTAAATAAGCGTTTAAATGCAAAAAGGAGCTTCATTTGTAATCATTCATATTTTATACCAAAAATCGATATTTTTGGTCAAAATCAAAAAATCTTTAATCGTTAATATTTCGTTAAATAAGCGTTTAAATGCAAAAAGGAGCTTCATTTGTAATCATTCATATTTTATACCAAAAATCGATATTTTTTGTCAAAAATCAAAAAATCTTTAATCGTTAATATTTCGTTAAATACGCGTTTAAATGCAAAAAGGAGCTTCATTTGTAATCATTCATATTTTATACCAAAAATCGATATTTTTTGTCAAAAATCAAAAAATCTTTAATCGTTAATATTTCGTTAAATAAGCGTTTAAATGCAAAAAGGAGCTTCATTTGTAATCATCATATTTTATACCAAAAATCGATATTTTTGGTCAAAAATCAAAAAAAAATCTTTAATCGTTAATATTTCGTTAAATAAGCGTTTAAATGCAAAAGGAGCTTCATTTGTAATCATTCATAGTTTTTTACAAAAATCGATATTTTTTGTCAAAAATCAAAAAATCTTTAATCGTTAATATTTCGTTAAATAAGCGTTTAAATGCTAAAAGGAGCTTCATTTGTAATCATTCATAATTTTTACCAAAAATCGATATTTTTTGGTCAAAAATCAAAAAATCTTTAATCGTTAATATTTCGTTAAATAAGCGTTTAAATGCAAAAAGGAGCTTCATTGTAATCATTCATATTTTATACCAAAAATCGATATTTTTGTCAAAAATCAAAAAATCTTTAATCGTTAATATTTCGTTAAATAAGCGTTTAAATGCAAAAAGGAGCTTCATTTGTAATCATTCATATTTTTACCAAAAATCGATATTTTTGTCAAAAATCAAAAAAATCTTAATCGTTAATATTTCGTTAAATAAGCGTTTAAATGCAAAAAGGAGCTTCATTTGTAATCATTCATATTTTATACCAAAAATCGATATTTTTTGTCAAAAATCAAAAAACTTTAATCGTTAATATTTCGTTAAATACGCGTTTAAATGCAAAAAGGAGCTTCATTTGTAATCATTCATATTTTATACCAAAAATCGATATTTTTGTCAAAAATCAAAAAATCTTTAATCGTTAATATTTCGTTAATAAGCGTTTAAATGCAAAAAGGAGCTTCATTTGTAATCATTCATATTTTATACCAAAAATCGATATTTTTGGTCAAAAATCAAAAAAATCTTTAATCGTTAATATTTCGTTAAATAAGCGTTTAAATGCAAAAAGGAGCTTCATTTGTAATCATTCATATTTTATACCAAAAATCGATATTTTTTGTCAAAAATCAAAAAAATCTTTAATCGTTAATATTTCGTTAAATAAGCGTTTAAATGCAAAAAGGAGCTTCATTTGTAATCATTCATATTTTATTACCAAAAATCGATATTTTTTGTCAAAAATTCAAAAAACTTTAATCGTTAATATTTCGTTAAATACGCGTTTAAATGCAAAAAGGAGCTTCATTTGTAATCATTCATATTTTATACCAAAAATCGATATTTTTGGTCAAAAATCAAAAAATCTTTAATCGTTAATATTTCGTTAAATAAGCGTTTAATGCAAAAAGGAGCTTCATTTGTAATCATTCATAGTTTATACCAAAAATCGATATTTTTGTCAAAAATCAAAAAACTTTAAATCGTTAATATTTCGTTAAATACGCGTTTAAATGCAAAAAGGAGCTTCATTTGTAATCATTCATATTTTATACCAAAAATCGATATTTTTGGTCAAAAATCAAAAAATCTTTAATCGTTAATATTTCGTTAAATAACGTTTAAATGCAAAAAGGAGCTTCATTTGTAATCATTCATATTTTATACCAAAAATCGATATTTTTGGTCAAAAATCAAAAAATCTTTAATCGTTAATATTTCGTTAAATAAGCGTTTAAATGCAAAAAGGAGCTTCATTTGTAATCATTCATATTTTATACCAAAAATCGATATTTTTGGTCAAAAATCAAAAAAATCTTTAATCGTTAATATTTCGTTAAATAAGCGTTTAAATGCAAAAAGGAGCTTCATTTGTAATCATTCATATTTTATACCAAAATCGATATTTTTGGTCAAAAATCAAAAAATCTTTAATCGTTAATATTTCGTTAAATAAGCGTTTAAATGCAAAAAGGAGCTTCATTTGTAATCATTCATATTTTATACCAAAAATCGATATTTTTGGTCAAAATCAAAAAAATCTTTAATCGTTAATATTTCGTTAAATAAGCGTTTAAATGCAAAAGGAGCTTCATTTGTAATCATTCATATTTTATACCAAAAATCGATATTTTTTGTCAAAAATCAAAAAATCTTTAATCGTTAATATTTCGTTAAATAAGCGTTTAAATGCAAAAAGGAAGCTTCATTTGTAATCATTCATATTTTATACCAAAAATCGATATTTTTGGTCAAAAATCAAAAAATCTTTAATCGTTAATATTTCGTTAAATAAGCGTTTAAATGCAAAAAGGAGCTTCATTTGTAATCATTCATATTTTATACCAAAAATCGATATTTTTTGTCAAAAATCAAAAAATCTTTAAATCGTTAATATTTCGTTAAATACGCGTTTAAATGCAAAAAGGAGCTTCATTTGTAATCATTCATATTTTATACCAAAAATCTATATTTTTGGTCAAAAATCAAAAAACTTTAAATCGTTAATATTTCGTTAAATACGCGTTTAAATGCAAAAAGGAGCTTCATTTGTAATCATTCATATTTTATACCAAAAATCGATATTTTTGGTCAAAAATCAAAAAATCTTTAATCGTTAATATTTCGTTAAATAAGCGTTTAAATGCAAAAAGGAGCTTCATTTGTAATCACTCATAGTTTATACCAAAAATCGATATTTTTGGTCAAAAATCAAAAAAATCTTTAATCGTTAATATTTCGTTAAATAAGCGTTTAAATGCAAAAAGGAGCTTCATTTGTAATCATTCATATTTTACCAAAAATCGATATTTTTGTCAAAAATCAAAAAATCTTTAATCGTTAATATTTCGTTAAATAAGCGTTTAAATGCAAAAAGGAGCTTCATTTGTAATCATTCATATTTTATACCAAAAATCGATATTTTTGGTCAAAAATCAAAAAATCTTTAATCGTTAATATTTCGTTAAATAAGCGTTTAAATGCAAAAAGGAGCTTCATTTGTAATCATTCATATTTTATACCAAAAATCGATATTTTTTGTCAAAAATCAAAAAAATCTTTAATCGTTAATATTTCGTTAAATAACGCGTTTAAATGCAAAAAGGAGCTTCATTTGTAATCATTCATATTTTATACCAAAAATCGATATTTTTGGTCAAAAATCAAAAAAATCTTTAATCGTTAATATTTCGTTAAATAAGCGTTTAAATGCAAAAAGGAGCTTCATTTGTAATCATTCATATTTTATACCAAAAATCGATATTTTTGGTCAAAAATCAAAAAATCTTTAATCGTTAATATTTCGTTAAATAAGCGTTTAAATGCAAAAAGGAGCTTCATTTGTAATCATTCATATTTTATACCAAAAATCGATATTTTTGGTCAAAAATCAAAAAACTTTTAATCGTTAATATTTCGTTAAATACGCGTTTAAATGCAAAAAGGAGCTTCATTTGTAATCATTCATATTTTATACCAAAATCGATATTTTTGGTCAAAAATCAAAAAAATCTTTAATCGTTAATATTTCGTTAAATAAGCGTTTAAATGCAAAAAGGAGCTTCATTTGTAATCATTCATATTTTATACCAAAAATCGATATTTTTGGTCAAAAATCAAAAAAATCTTTAATCGTTAATATTTCGTTAAATAAAGCGTTTAAATGCAAAAAGGAGCTTCATTTGTAATCATTCATATTTTATACCAAAAATCGATATTTTTGGTCAAAAAATCAAAAAATCTTTAATCGTTAATATTTCGTTAAATACGCGTTTAAATGCAAAAAGAAGCTTCATTTGTAATCATTCATATTTTATACCAAAAATCGATATTTTTGGTCAAAAATCAAAAAAATCTTAATCGTTAATGTTTCGTTAAATAAGCGTTTAAATGCAAAAAGGAGCTTCATTTGTAATCATTCATATTTTATACCAAAAATCGATATTTTTTGGTCAAAAATCAAAAAAATTTAATCGTTAATATTTCGTTAAATAAGCGTTTAAATGCAAAAAGGAGCTTCATTTGTAATCATTCATATTTTATACTAAAAATCATATTTTTGTCAAAATCAAAAAAACTTTAATCGTTAATATTTCGTTAAATAAGCGTTTAAATGCAAAAAGGAGCTTCATTTGTAATCATTCATATTTTATCCAAAAATCGATATTTTTGGTAAAAATCAAAAAATCTTTAATCGTTAATATTTCGTCAAATAAGCGTTTAAATGCAAAAAGGAGCTTCATTTGTAATCATTCATATTTTATACCAAAAATCGATATTTTTGGTCAAAAATCAAAAAATCTTTAATCGTTAATATTTCGTTAAATAAGCGTTTAAATGCAAAAAGGAGCTTCATTTGTAATCATTCATATTTTATACCAAAAATCGATATTTTTGGTCAAAAATCAAAAAATCTTTAATCGTTAATATTTCGTTAAATAAGCGTTTAAATGCAAAAAGGAGCTTCATTTGTAATCATTCATATTTTATACCAAAAATCGATATTTTTTGGTCAAAAATCAAAAAATCTTTAATCGTTAATATTTCGTTAAATACGCGTTTAAATGCAAAAAGGAGCTTCATTTGTAATCATTCATATTTTATACCAAAAATCGATATTTTTGTCAAAAATCAAAAAAATCTTTAATCGTTAATATTTCGTTAAATAAGCGTTTAAATGCAAAAAGGAGCTTCATTTGTAATCATTCATATTTTATACTAAAAATCTATATTTTTTGTCAAAAATCAAAAAACTTTAATCGTTAATATTTCGTTAAATACGCGTTTAAATGCAAAAAAGGAGCTTCATTTGTAATCATTCATATTTTATACCAAAAATCGATATTTTTGGTCAAAAATCAAAAAATCTTTAATCGTTAATATTTCGTTAAATAAGCGTTTAAATGCAAAAAGGAGCTTCATTTGTAATCATTCATATTTTATACCAAAAATCGATATTTTTGGTCAAAAATCAAAAAAATTTAATCGTTAATATTTCGTTAAATAAGCGTTTAAATGCAAAAAGGAGCTTCATTTGTAATCATTCATATTTTATACCAAAAATCGATATTTTTTGTCAAAAATCAAAAAACTTTAATCGTTAATATTTCGTTAAATAAGCGTTTAAATGCAAAAAGGAGCTTCATTTGTAATCATTCATATTTTATACCAAAAATCGATATTTTTTGTCAAAAATCAAAAAAATCTTTAATCGTTAATATTTCGTTAAATAAGCGTTTAAATGCAAAAAGGAGCTTCATTTGTAATCATTCATATTTTATACCAAAAATCGATATTTTTGGTCAAAAATCAAAAAAACTTTAATCGTTAATATTTCGTTAAATAAGCGTTTAAATGCAAAAAGGAGCTTCATTTGTAATCATTCATATTTTATACCAAAAATCGATATTTTTGTCAAAAATCAAAAAACTTTAATCGTTAATATTTCGTTAAATAAGCGTTTAAATGCAAAAAGGAGCTTCATTTGTAATCATTCATATTTTTACCAAAAATCGATATTTTTGGTCAAAAATCAAAAAATCTTTAATCGTTAATATTTCGTTAAATAAGCGTTTAAATGCAAAAAGGAGCTTCATTTGTAATCATTCATATTTTATACCAAAAATCGATATTTTTTGGTCAAAAATCAAAAAATCTTTAATCGTTAATATTTCGTTAAATAAGCGTTTAAATGCAAAAAGGAGCTTCATTTGTAATCATTCATATTTTATACCAAAAATCGATATTTTTGTCAAAAATCAAAAAATCTTTAATCGTTAATATTTCGTTAAATAAGCGTTAAATGCAAAAAGGAGCTTCATTTGTAATCATTCATATTTTATACCAAAAATCGATATTTTTTGTCAAAAATCAAAAAATCTTTAATCGTTAATATTTCGTTAATAAGCGTTTAAATGCAAAAAGGAGCTTCATTTGTAATCATTCATATTTTATACCAAAAATCGATATTTTTGGTCAAAAATCAAAAAAATCTTTAATCGTTAATATTTCGTTAAATAAGCGTTTAAATGCAAAAAGGAGCTTCATTTGTAATCATTCATATTTTTACCAAAAATCGATATTTTTGTCAAAAATCAAAAAATCTTTAATCGTTAATATTTCGTTAAATAAGCGTTTAAATGCTAAAAGGAGCTTCATTTGTAATCATTCATATTTTTACCAAAAATCGATATTTTTTGTCAAAAATCAAAAAATCTTTAATCGTTAATATTTCGTTAAATAAGCGTTTAAATGCAAAAAGGAGCTTCATTTGTAATCATTCATATTTTATACCAAAAATCGATATTTTTGGTCAAAAATCAAAAAATCTTTAATCGTTAATATTTCGTTAAATAAGCGTTTAAATGCAAAAGGAGCTTCATTTGTAATCATTCATATTTTATACCAAAAATCGATATTTTTTGTCAAAAATCAAAAAATCTTTAATCGTTAATATTTCGTTAAATAAGCGTTTAAATGCAAAAAGGAGCTTCATTTGTAATCATTCATATTTTATACCAAAAATCGATATTTTTTGTCAAAAATCAAAAAACTTTAAATCGTTAATATTTCGTTAAATAAGCGTTTAAATGCAAAAAGGAGCTTCATTTGTAATCATTCATATTTTATACCAAAAATCGATATTTTTGGTCAAAAATCAAAAAATCTTTAATCGTTAATATTTCGTTAAATAAGCGTTTAAATGCAAAAAGGAGCTTCATTTGTAATCATTCATATTTTATACCAAAAATCGATATTTTTTGGTCAAAAATCAAAAAATCTTTAATCGTTAATATTTCGTTAAATAAGCGTTTAAATGCAAAAAGGAGCTTCATTTGTAATCATTCATATTTTATACCAAAAATCGATATTTTTGGTCAAAAATCAAAAAATCTTTAATCGTTAATATTTCGTTAAATAAGCGTTTAAATGCAAAAAGGAGCTTCATTTGTAATCATTCTTATTTTACTCCAAAAATCGATATTTTTGTCAAAAATCAAAAAATCTTTAATCGTTAATATTTCGTTAAATACGCGTTTAAATGCAAAAAGGAGCTTCATTTGTAATCATTCATATTTTATACCAAAATCGATATTTTTGGTCAAAAATCAAAAAATCTTTAATCGTTAATATTTCGTTAAATAAGCGTTTAAATGCAAAAAGGAGCTTCATTTGTAATCATTCATATTTTATACTAAAAATCGATATTTTTTGTCAAAAATTCAAAAAACTTTAAATCGTTAATATTTCGTTAAATACGCGTTTAAATGCAAAAAGGAGCTTCATTTGTAATTATTCATATTTTATACCAAAAATCGATATTTTTTGTCAAAAAATCAAAAAACTTTAAATCGTTAATATTTCGTTAAATAAGCGTTTAAATGCAAAAAGGAGCTTCATTTGTAATCATTCATATTTTATACCAAAAATCGATATTTTTTGGTTAAAAATCAAGAAATATTTAATCGCTAATATTTCGTTAAATACGCGTTTAAATGCAAAAAGGAGCTTCATTTGTAATCATTCATATTTTATACCAAAAATCGATATTTTTGGTCAAAAATCAAAAAATCTTTAATCGTTAATATTTCGTTAAATACGCGTTTAAATGCAAAAAGGAGCTTCATTTGTAATCATTCTATTTACTCCAAAATAGATATTTTTGTTCAAAAATCAAAAAATCTTTAATCGTTAATGTTTCGTCAAATAAGCGTTTAAATGCAAGAAGGAGCTTTATTTGTAATCATTCATATTTTATACCAAAAATCGATATTTTTGGTCAAAAATCAAAAAAATCTTTAATCGTTAATATTTCGTTAAAAAGCGTTTAAATGCAAAAATGAGCTTCATTTGTAATCATTCATATTTTATACTAAAAATCGATATTTTTTGTCAAAAATTCAAAAAACTTTTAATCGTTAATATTTCGTTAAATACGCGTTCAAATGCAAAAAAGAACTTCATTTGTAATCATTCATATTTTATTCCAAAAACAGATATTTTTGGTCAAAAATCAAAAAATCTTTAATCGTTAATGTTTCGTCAAATAAGCGTTTAAATGCAAAAAGGAGCTTTATTTGTAATCATTCATATTTTATACCAAAAATCGATATTTTTGGTCAAAAATCAAGGAAAAATTTAATCGTTAATATTTCGTTAAATAAGCGTTTAAATGCAAAAAGGAACTTCATTTGTAATCATTCATATTTTATACTAAAAATCTATATTTTTTGTCAAAAATTCAAAAAACTTTTAATCGTTAATATTTCGTTAAATACGCGTTCAAATGCAAAAAGGAGCTTCATTTGTAATCATTCATATTTTATTCCAAAAACAGATATTTTTGGTCAAAAATCAAAAAAAATTTAATCGTTAATGTTTCGTCAAATAAGCGTTTAAATGCAAAAAGGAGCTTTATTTGTAATCATTCATATTTTATACCAAAAATCGATATTTTTGGTCAAAATAAAAAATCTTTAATCGTTAATATTTCGTTAAAAAAGCGTTTAAATGCAAAAATGAGCTTCATTTGTAATCATTCATATTTTATACTAAAAATCGATATTTTTTGTCAAAAATTCAAAAAACTTTTAATCGTTAATATTTCGTTAAATACGCGTTCAAATGCAAAAAAGAACTTCATTTGTAATCATTCATATTTTATTCCAAAAACAGATATTTTTGGTCAAAAATCAAAAAATCTTTAATCGTTAATGTTTCGTCAAATAAGCGTTTAAATGCAAAAAGGAGCTTCATTTGTAATCATTCATATTTTATACCAAAAATCGATATTTTTGGTCAAAAATCAAGAAAATCTTAATCGTTAATATTTCGTTAAATAAGCGTTTAAATGCAAAAAGGAAGCTTCATTTGTAATCATTCATATTTTATACCAAAAATCGATATTTTTGGTCAAAAATCAAAAAACTTTTAATCGTTAATATTTCGTTAAATAAGCGTTTAAATGCAAAAAGGAGCTTCATTTGTAATCATTCATATTTTATCCAAAAATCTATATTTTTTGGTCAAAAATCAAAAAATCTTTAATCGTTAATATTTCGTTAAATAAGCGTTTAAATGCAAAAAGGAGCTTTATTTGTAATCATTCATATTTTATACCAAAAATCGATATTTTTGGTCAAAAATCAAAAAATCTTTAATCGTTAATATTTCGTTAAATAAGCGTTTAAATGCAAAAAGGAGCTTCATTTGTAATCATTCATATTTTATACCAAAAATCGATATTTTTGGTCAAAAATCAAAAAATCTTTAATCGTTAATATTTCGTTAAATACGCGTTTAAATGAAAAAAGGAATTTCATTTGTAATCATTCATTTTTTATGCCAAAAAGCTATAGTTTTGTTGAAAAATTCAAAAAATCTTAAATCTTTAATATTTTGGTAGAGAAAACGTTTAAATGCAAAATCAAGGCTTTATTTTTTGATGATTTTCTTAGTTAAAATTCTGGAAGTAGAGACGTTAGGATGCGAAAATAAGTATTATTTATTGAAAATATATTTGATATGCAGAAATCGCATAATTTTCCATAAAATAATATTTTTTATATTAATATTCTGCCTACAAATATAGTTTTTTATATATAAATGGTGACAATTGTCGATACCTATTTGTATAAATTT